>CM021106.1:579267380-579697677 GCA_007115665.2 Sequoiadendron giganteum | reverse complement strand
ATTCCTCAACGCTTAAACCTCCTAATCCCTCAACCCTAACCCCTAATCACCAACCACTATACCCTCTAATCCTTCAACCCTCAATCCTCAACCCTAAACCCTAATCCCTCAACCCCCATATACCCTCTTAATCCCCTCAACCTCCTCAACCCTAAACCCTAATCCCTAAACCCCCCATATACCCTTGATCCCCTCAACCCTCAAACCCTAAACCCTAATCCCTCAACCCCATACCTTCTTAATCAATCAATCCCTCAACCCCTCAACCCTAAAACCCTCTAATTCATCAAACCCCCTATACCCCTCTTAATCCCTCAACCCTCAACCCTCAACCCTAAACCCCAATCCCTCAACTCCCCATACCCTCTTAATCTCAACCCTAAAACCGTAATCCCTCAACCCTTAAAACCCTAATTCCTCAACCCCTAATCCCTCTTAATCCCCAACCCCTCAATCCTCAACCCCTCAAACCCTAATCCCTCAACCCCTATAGCCTCTTAATCCCTCAACCCTCAACCTCAACCCTTAAACCCTAATCCCTCAACCCCTATACCCTCTTAATCCCTCAACCCTCAACCCTCAACCCTTAAACCCTAATCCCTCAACCCCTATACCCTCTTAATCCCTCAACCCTTGAACCCTAATCCATCAACCCTTAAACCCTAATCCCTCTTGATCCATCAACCCTAAACTCTCAACCCTTAAACCCTAATCCCTCGACCCTTAAACCCTAATCCCTCAACCCTTGACCCCTATACCCTCTTAATCCCTCAAGCCTTAAACCCTAATCCCTCAACCCTAAACCCGCAACCCTTAAACCCTAATCCCTCAACCCTTAAACCCTAATCCCTTAACCCTTGACCCCTATACCCTCTTAATCCCTCAACCCTTAAACCATAATCCCTCAACTCTTAAACCCTCTTAATCCCTCAACCCTAATCCCTCAACCCTTAAACCCTAATCTCTCAATTTCTATACCCTCTTAATCCCTCAACCCTTAAACCCTAAACCATCAACCCTTAAACACTAATCCCTCAACCCTTAACCCCTATACCCTCTTAATCCCTCAACCCATAAACCCTAATCCCTCAACCCCTATACCCTCTTAATCCCTCAACCCTTAAACCCTAATCCCTCAACCCCTATACCCTCTTAATCCCTCAACCGTTAAACCCTAATCCCTCAACCCCTATACCCTCTTAATCCCTCAACCTTAAACTCTAATCCCTAAACCCCTATACCCTCTTAATTCGTCAACCCTTAAACCCTAATCCCTCTTGATCCCTCAAACCTAAACACTCAACCCTTAAACCCTAATTAATCAGCCCTTAAAACCTAATCCCTCTTGATCCCTCAACCCTAAACCCTCAACTATTAAATCCTAATCCCTCAATCCCTATACCCTCTTAATCCCTCAACCCTTAAACCTTAATCCCTCAACCCCTATACCCTCTTAATCCCTCAACCTTGAACCCTCAACCCTTAAACCCTAATCCCTCAATCCCTATACCCTCTTAATCCCTCTACCCTTAAACCCTAATCCCTCAACCCCTATACCCTCTTAATCCCTCAACCCTGAACCCTAAACCCTTAAACCCTAATCCCTCAATCCCTATACCCTCTTAATCCCTCAACCCTTAAACCCTAATCCCTCAACCCTTAAACCCTAATCCCTGAACCCTTAACCCTTATACCCTCTTAATCCTTCAACCCTTAAACTCTAATCCCTCAACCCCTATACCCTCTTAATATTTCAACCCTAAACCCTCAACCCTTAAACCCTAATCCCTCAACCCCTATACCCTCTTAATCCCTCAACCCTCAATCCTGAACCCTTAAACCCTAATCCCTTGACCCTTAAACCCTAATCCCTCAACTCCTATACCCTCTTAATCCCTCAACCCTTGAACCCTAATCCCTCAGCCCTTAAACCCTCTTAATCCCTCAACCCTCAACCCTTAAACCCTAGTCCCTCGACCCCTCTACCCTCTTAATCCCTCAACCCTCAACCCTTAAACCCTAATCCGTCAACCCCTATACCCTCTTAATCCCTCAACCCTCAATTCTCAACCCTTAAACCCTAATCCCTCAATCCCTATACCCTGTTAATCCCTCAACCCTCAAGCCTTAAACCCTAATCCCTCAACCCCTATATGCTCTTAATCCCTCGACTCTTAAACCCTAATCCCTCAACCCTTAAACCCTAATCCCTCAACCCCTATACCCTCATAATTCGTCAACCCTGAACCCTGAACCCTAAACCCTTAAACCCTAATTCCTCAACCTCTATACCCTCTTAATCCCTGAACCCTCAAACCATAATCCCTCATCCCTCAACCCTTAAACCCTAATCTCTCAATCCCTATACCCTCTTAATCCTTGAACCCTCAACTCTCAACCCTTAAACCCTAATCCCTCAACCACTATACCCTCTTAATCCCTCAACCCTCAACCCCTAAACCCTAATCCCTCAACCCCTATACCCTCTTAATCCCTCAACTCTCAACCCTCAACCCTTAAACCCTAATCCCTCAACCCCTATACCTTCTTAATCCCTCAACTCTTAACCCTCAACCCTTAAACCCTAATCCCTCAACCCCTATACCCTCTTAATCCTTGAACCCTCAACCCTCAGCCATTAAAACCTAATCCCTCAACCCTCAACCCTCAACCCTTAAAATTTAATCCCTCAACCCCTATACCCTTTGAATCCCTCAACCCTCAACCCTTAAACCCTAATCCCTCAACTCCTATAACCTCTACTCTATAACCTATTAATCCCTCATCCCTAAACCCTAAAACTTTAAACCCTAACCCATAAACCCTCTACCCTCTACCGCCAATCCTATACTCTCTACCCTCAACCCTAATCCCCCAACCCTCAAACCCACTTAGTAAACTCTCTACCCTAGTCCCTCAGCCCTCTTTACCCTTAAACCCTCAACCCTTAAACCCTTAAACACTCAACCCTAAACCCTAACCCCTTAAACCCTAAACTATTAAACCCTTTACCCTCTATCCTCTAACCTCTACCACCAACCCAATAATCTCTACTGTAAACCCTAATCCCTCAACCCTTAATCTCTCAACTCCTATAACCTCTACCCTATATATTGGACCCTCAACCCTAATCCCTTGACCCTATACCTTAAAACCCTCAATCTTCAACCCTCTACCCTTAAACCCTCTACCCTTTACCCTATACATTAAACACTCAACCCACAATTCTCAACCCTCAACCCTTAATCCCTCAACCCTCAATCCTTAAACCCTAAACCCTCTACCCCTTACATTGGACCCTAAACCTTATCCTTCAACCATATACCCTCAAAACTATACCCTAAACCCTCTACCCTCAACCAAGTAAACCCTTAACCCTAAACCCTTAACCCCAAACCCTTCAACCCTAAACGCTTAAACCTTAAACCTTAAACCTTCTACCCTATACCCTCAACCAAATACCCTCTACCATCAAACCTATTCCATCAACCCTCAAACCTTAAACCCTAATAGCCTAGAAACCATCAACCCTATAGGTCCTCCATCGTAATCCCTCAACCCTATACCCTCAACCCCGTACCCTCAACCCCTATCACTTTCTCTCTATCTATACATCTCACCTCTCCCTCCTTCCCTCCCTCCCACCCTCTCTAATTGTCTCTATGTACCATCTCCCTCTTTCTGCATACCTCTCATTCAATCAATCCCTACCACCCTCTCTCACTCCCTCTCTCTCACACTCCCTCTCACTACCTATCTCTCAAGTCTCTCCCTCTCACCCCCTCACACTCTCAAGTCTCTCCCTCTCACACTCTCAAGACTCTCCCTTTCGCACCATACCTACATAACCCTCTCTTTCTCTTTGTCTCTCTCTCTCCCTCTCCCTCAATTCTCTCTCTCCCTCCCCATCAATTCTCTCTCTCCAAACTCCCCTCTCTCTCTCTCCCTCCCTCTATCCCTCCCACCCTACCTAGCTAATTCCCCCTCAATCCAACCCCTTCTCTCCCACTCCCTCTCTCTTAAACTCTCACTTCGACCCCCTCTCCATCTCCCTAGACTCTCTAAATTATCCCTACATCTAAAGACATACATAAATGCATACATACAAGCACAATACATTTGCACATATAATCTTACATCCATACAAGCATACATACATACATGTACATAAAAATATATCAGCATACATCAATATATTAGCATTTAACATAAAGCAAGACATAATGCTAGCACGTTATAATGCGCTCGCGTTATGTGCTAGTAGACATGTTCCCCACAGAAGCAAAAACCATGTCAAAAGTGAGATATAATGCGCTCTCATTATAGAACGCTCGCGTTATATCTTGATTTGAGAATTACCAAACTTTAAGCTTGGTATTGCCTTGGAATTCCAACCCAAAGGCTTGAAGGGCATTCCCAACGACCAGAGACGTGTTTTTAAAAAATCCACCATATTTCTCATAATCGAGTTCGTGCTCACCATTAGGATTGCACGCGGTTCAATATCGAGAAAATCGAGCACGTGGATAATGTTGGGTTATCTCTTAGCTATCCAACGATGTAATTTTTTTCACTTTCTGAAATGGTTAAGTCTTTCATCCATAATTTATTTTATCTGTATGTCTTTTTTTTGCCAAAAAGCAGTGTTTGGTATTTTTTTTGTTATAAATTAACTATTCATCAAATTTTAAAATAAATTACATTTTTAGAAACTAGACTCCATTCTACAAAATTAAAAAATTAAATAAAAAACAAATCAATTATTTTCCAAAATTTGTAGGGGTAGCACGGCCAAAATTCTATTTTCATGATATGTCCACTTCGTAAATTAGTAAAATATCAAAAATTCATTAAAAAGTTATCAAAAAATTTTTGCATCAACTATATACTGTTAGCTAACTTCTGACCATTGCGATTTTAAAAATACTAAAAGAAAGTTCACCGTACGAGGGTTGTACAGGAGTTGCTATGTTATGTTTTTCTGACAAAAAACAACACCAATCTGTGTATGTCCCTCATTTGAACCCCTTAATCTCAATCATTTTCAAAATAAATTAGTAGTTTAGAAAGTAGACTCGGAGCACTTGAATCCTTCTTTTTGTTCCATATCAAAATTTTGAGTCTAAGTATCCTCAATTTCACGTCTAAGGTCAGTATTTCCTGATTTCAAAAAAAACGTTGTCCAGTTAAGTCCCCTTTTTGGGAACCATCTTGGTGCACTTACCCTTTGATTTTTTTGAGCAAGTCTCACAAGCTATGAAGAGGCTATCCTTTGTGTGGTATTGATTTTTTTGTGCTCCTTGGAGTTTCTTGGTGATTTTATTTGAGATTTGGCTTCATGATTTAGTGTGAGAACCTAGTAAGGTGTCTATTTTTTTGCTCGGTTTTTTTAAAATTTTTCTCTTTTTTGCATTATTGCTTCCTGAAGTATTTTTAGAAGGCTTCATTTGCAGTATTTGGGAGTTTCCAATTGTTGTTGAAGGTTAATGTCTTTACTTCATTATGGGGTTTTAATTTCATCTTGATGTGATAACGTTGAAAAGGGGAAACTATAAACAATGGAGAGATGGTATCATAAAACATCTTAGATGGCTTCATTTGTTACCACATTTATATAATCATGTTCCCCTTCCTGGTACTTATAGTAATAAATTTGCATGGAATTGTAAAAGGGATCAAGTCCTAAGAGTTATTGCAATGCATATTGATGATGCCACTTTGAATTCTATTGATCATTTTAGTGTCCTCATATTCTTTGGACTAAAATTTGGGAAATACATGGAGATCCTGATACTCAGCTATTCCTAGATGATCATGTTTCAGATTGTCTTGTGCCTCTTCATTTTTTAGATAGGATACCCTATGATCATGTTACTATGCAAGAGTTTGAATTTTTGGAATACTTTGAGTCTTTAGATGAGGATGATGAGGGTTCTTTTGATTCTCCTTCTTCTCCATCAAGGACAGTTGATGTACCTTCACCTTTAGTGATTCATTGTGTAGAGTCATTGATTGAGGCTCCTATCATTCTTGTTTAGTAGGACCATTCATATTGTTTTGATGATTCATTGAGCACATCTAGTCAGTCATTACATGTATCTCATTGTCTTCTTGATTGGGATTCATATTTGTCGAACATTGGTTCCTTGTTTGTAGAATCTAATATTTTAGATTTGGAGGACACATTTGAACATATATCCCTCCTATTTGATGATAGTTGTGGTTCAACTATTGTCCCTCCATCTCAGTCTCTGGAGAATGTTCAAAATTATTTTCCATTGTTACCTTGTTTGTCACCTCCTATTGTGATTGGGCATGTTCTTTAATGGTTTGTGGCATCATCTTCCAAGGTTTTGGTGAACATGAGTAGATTTTAGAGACATCATTGTAAATTTTCATGCATTTTTCTTTCAATTCCTATCTAGAATGGGAAGCATTCTTGCATTTATATTTGGTTTTGTTTCTTCCAAAAGGGAGAGAAATTGTTTGTAGACATTGGATTCTATTTTGTCTTTAGGCGCTTACCATTTTTGTAGGTGATTAAAAATTGTGGGGGGACTATATAGTCTCTCTCTTTCTCTCTTATTGGGTGGTAATTGATTGTATATAAATGATGTATGTAGTCCTTGGGTGGTGTGATTGATTCCTCCATCAATGTATCTTTTTGTTTCTCTTTTGGAGAGGGGTTTTTTCCCACAGAGTTTTTCTCCTTTTCTATGATTGTGAGAGATTGCATTGCAAATGGGTACCTAACATGCTTGTGTAGCTAGGAACCACATCACATCTTCATTTTTTGCATAATAATCTCCCTAATTTACACTTAAGGGGGGGTGTTGGAGTAATTGGTTTTTACCATTTACTCGCTTAAGTTTACTTAGGCATGATAATGTGTTTAACCTCTCAGGTAGTTTTGTTTCCCATATCAGGAAGTTTTATACCCATTGCATCTCACTTGCCTTTAAAAGGTTGTATAGTATGTAATTTATGCATCTCATTTTTATTCACTCATATTTGGTGAAATGGCCTAGTGTAGCCTCTCTCATTTCTTATTGTGAATGATTCTCTATTGCAAATGTTGCTCCTGGGAGGTGGTTGACACTAATTTTTTTGAATGTCTAGTGACAGAGGCTTTTGAAAGAAGGCATGATTAGAAAATATGTGGCATAAGTGAATGCTATCTACTAATTAGTGTCATGTATTTTTGGCTTCCTGTTTGGTTTGAGAATTGTTTTTATGGTGCTTATTTTTATTAGAATAATGAATATCATAAATCCATTGGTTGAGAAGTCATTAGACCATAGTTTGGAATTATTAGGGAGATAAAAACATTAGATAATTTATTGTATGTGAAATGTAAGAAAATGGGATCTATGTCCTAATGTATGAACAAGAGGATAGATCACCAATTTTCTAAGCCAATTTCACTTAAAATTATGCAAAATATGATTCTAATAACGACTATAAATGCAACCTAACTATTATAGAAAGTATGAGGAATGTTTTTTATAGCATAAAAAGCTATGTACCTAGCCAAAACATTGTTGTTTTTGAGTTATGGAGGACTCATTCACCTTTAGTGGTGAATGGGTCCTTTTAGGGTTTTGAAAAACTAATTTAAGGATATTGTACCTTAATGTTAGCACTCTTGAAATCCTAATTATCAAGTTCTAGAAGGAAGTATTTAATTTTGTAGATCTCTTTCCGTGATCTTACACTTTGAATGAAATTTTATGCAACTTGGCAACTTTGACAATTTTGCTCCAGATCTTGCTCAGCTTGATCTTCATCCTGTAAATATTCAATAACACACTCAAGGGAAAGAATTTTTTTTTGATTTATTAGTGAATGGGGGTTTTCCTTAGGCAAACCCCTTGTAGGTAATTTAACCAAATGATGAAATGAAGGAAATGAAGCATGAAATGTGAAATATGCAAATGATGTCACCTTGGATGTTGTCTTGTGAAGAAAATATGTATACTATCATGTAGTGGCCATGAAGAATATAGATCTTGGATCCTTGAGAATGATGTAAACAATAGTTGTAAATAGATCTTCAATACAACATTAACTTCTTAGCTCAACACACATGAATGCATTAAACCCTAGACATGATGATATGATCTTGAATTGCTACAATAAAGACTTGAAATCTACCTTAAATACCTTGTAAATTCTCTACAATTCTTGATCACTTGAATTCTTGAATGCTTGAAAGTCTCAGGATTCTTCATAAAATTGCTAGATCTCATTAGGAGAAATGATGTGAATTAACCCCTTATTTATACTATATTAGGAGATTAACACCAAAATTCAAAGAATTGAAGCTGACACCAGATCTCAAAAGAAAGATAATTAAATTCCTTTCAGAATGAAACTCAAAAATTAGGGTCTCATTAAGGGAGGGCCCATTCACCACCAAAGGCGAATGGGTCTTGGCTATGTTTCTAGGACCAAGCTTCAGGGAGCTGAAAGAAGGCCAAAACTGCATTTCAGATCAACTGAAAAAGGGGTGTCCTATTAAAGGAGGACCCATTCGCCATCAAGGGAAAATGGATACTCACTCAACTTACCAGGACCAAATTTTTCCCAATGAAATAATTTGATATTTAATTTATAATTGTCCAGAAAGATCCTTGGGAGGTGTCAAAATTAAGGCCTAAATTTGAATTAAAAGAGAGTTAATAACTCCAATTAACCAAAATGAATTAAGACAACCTAGATAAGTGTGAAAATTATTTAAAACAATTTAGAATACTTAAACACATCACACATTATCTACATTTTTATTCAAAAGGGGCCCATTAAGCTTAATTAAGCAGATAAGTCCTAAAAAAGCATGAAAGTGTGTTACAACACTTTACAACACCTTTGCAAAGGACCAATTAAGGAATTTTTTAGATAAATAAAGGTCCTATAATAGTGTGAATATCTACAACACATCATAACAAGGCATGTGCAGGACCATCATGGAAAAAATAGGCCCTTAAGTGGCAATAAAATTCAGAAAAATCAGAGTTAGGCAACTTGACATAAAAATTTGAATAAGTAAACTATATTATTTCAAAAATGTGTAAGAATAGAATTTGTTGAAAATTTAATGTAGTTTCTAAACTAATAGTTCTATTTTTGTTTTTAACAAATCTATTTGGTAAAAATTTGAAATTTCAATGCAATAGTACTTAAATTTCAGGGAAAAAATAAGAAATAGGTGTCTGTCTGACCACTCTAACGATAATAAAATGATAATATTTTTTTATAAGGTTTTGGATATAAGTAGAAGACTCATGTCCCGATGTGATGCATATTTTTTTGTAATTTTTTTCGAAGTAAACAATTAATTATGATTTTTTTATTACAACTTTAAAAAAAAAAAAAAAAACTCGTATGTCTAACCACCTTAACTTGGTCAAAACTTCATGAAATTCAATTTTATTTTTTTAATCCTAAATGATGTGAAGCATATAATGTGACACATGTTTCAAATTCAAAAAATTTGATACCCTTTGAAAGCTATAGATGTTTTTCAATCAGCCTATCAATTAGGACTTCAGTCATAATTCAAATAGAAAATGAATAAAAAATAGTTATTAAATTCAAAGTAAAGAATAATTTATATTGGTGGAAGCTAAGAATCTCCTTTAAAAACCCTTTTCATTTCATCAATTTTGGGTTAAAAAAAAGTCGTCAGCCACATGGACCATCATATCCATTACATATTGCCACTTTTTGGCCCATCATGATCCTGCACATACCCAGCACCACACCAAGACACCATTTTTTCAGTTTTAATGACAACCTGAAAGCATGGATCAAGAAACATCACATATTTTCTTGCCCTACGATAGGCTCGATAGATCTCCCTTTAAAAGTGCAACTGAAAACATTAACAATCTCATTCTCCATCATTCCACAATCGAACCAATTTTTTGTGAAGCTAGGCTATCGATGGCTTCACTCCATGAATGCCATCCCTTCGATTGTGCATAAATGTCTAAAGTTTCCATTTGGAAATGACATATTTACTATGCATCATAGTATATTTCATCTAGCCTCGACAAAGAGAAATTTTCACTACATTACTTTTTTCTTGAGCCTATGGAACCTATCAAGCCTCATGAAGGTTTATTTTTTAAACCATATAAAAAATTCAAGGAAAAGAAAATAGCAGAACTATCTCTTCACAACATGCCTCGACCTATGACCGAACCAACCATCCTTGATGTGACAATTATTGAACCAACAACACTTCTAAACATATAGGAACAACCTATAGAACAACCTCCTGCAATTTCATACATGAGACCATGAGATAACACAAATAATCCCGTTGTACCTCCCAAAGTAAAAACAATTTTACAAAGTCAAAGAGAAAGTAGTTGAGAAACCTATTGTTGTTCCCTCTAGTCCTCCCAAGGAAGAGAAGGAACCTTTGATTGACAAACTCACTCTTAGACAAAAATAAATTGACAATAAACTAAAAATAAATCAATTTTTCAAAGAGCGTAGAAGTAGATTCTGTGCTATTGCTCATAGATTGCAAACACAAGAAAAAAAAATAACATAGAAAATAAAAATCCAAAACTACCTATTTAATTAAAGCATGATTACTTTCAACCGTCACTGCAACATAAACAAGAACATTGTATGGACATCATTATTCAACCTCCTATTGTGATTAATTTAGATGATGAAATTGACATTGCAAAGATTGATGAACAAGTGCATGATGATTTGAGTACATTGTTTTCTTCTTCCATGAGCTTAAATGAAAAATCTCCTAATAAGAGTGTTGAACTTGGTGTGTGTCCTAGTTTGGCACTTCATGTTATCCCTTTATCTAGTTTCCCACCTTTCATTTATATTGACTGAGATTGGGATGAAGACAACCTTCTTTAGGTTGGCTCGCCTGTGCCTTACTAGTATTTTACTTTTTCATTTTTATTTGTGATTGCATGTACATAATGTGATCCCACGTGATGCTTTGTTTGATGTATCCTCCCTCTTTTGTGCATTCTTCTATATGTACCTTCATTCTTCTCTATGTCGTAATCATTTTTAATTTTTCTTATGTTTCCCTTTTGGGGATGACACAAGGCATCGAGAAATTCATGTCTCTTCCATGTTGACTCAAAAGGTTTTCTTTATCTCTTTCATTAATCTTGTGTTTTAATTTTGGGGATGATGCAAGGCATCAATACATTCATGTATCTTCCATGTTGACCCAAAATATTTTTCTTTATTTTATCATTTTTCTTGTGTTTTCCTTTTGAAGACGATGTAAGGTGTCAAGACATACATGTCTCTTCCATTTTGACCAAAAAATAAATTCTTTATCTTTTTCATTTGTCTTGTGTTTTCCTTTTGGGGATGATGCAAGGCATCGAGAAATTCATGTCTCTTCCATGATTGACCCAAAATATTTTTCATTTGTCTTGTGTTTTCATTTTAGGGATGATGCAAGGCGTTGAGAAATTTATGTCCCTTCCATGTTTACCCAAAGGGATTTTCCTTTGTTTTTTCTCTCTTTGTGAAATTCTTCCAGTTCTATGAGTATTTGTGGAATGATGGAAATTCCATGCTCTATGAAAACATTGTAGCACATACATATTGACCCCAAAACCATAGATCCCTTATGTGTTTCTCAGGGCAACCCTTCCTTCCTATTTCATGAAATAACTTATTTTGAAAACATATGACTTGGCATAGGGTTTTATGAGGAAAGCTCTCTTGTCTTACGATAAAAAACATTAGCTACTTTAAAGTAATTTCTCATAGTGATGGTGTAGCAACTGCTTTAAAGTGGGGGAATACAATGATGACATCTTTTAGCAAATTTCATGGCATGATTTTCTTTTTTTCTTGTGACGTGTCCTCTTCTTGATGGTGTCATTGGGTTTGATATTATCAAAGAGTGTATGATCTTCTGTCATGGCATGATGTGAATGAGGAATCCCATGGGCAGTAATATGATACTAAGGCTTGTCCTCTCTTGGAGACATTAGGCACAATTCTCCCTAAGAGGCATGAACAAAGCAAAATCCCCTTTTACAAAATTTTTACGTGACATACAAAAGATTTATAAAAGAATTTTCTTTGTGGTGCCTTATCGAAGTTGTCAAGAGGATAACTTCAGTATGGTATGAGAGGCTAAGTTGATTCTCTCATTTTCCACGTTGTTGGGATAACTCACCTAGTTGATAGACTGAGGTTCCACTACCCCATAGAGCATACATATTTTGGGACAACTCACCTAGTGGACAGACTGAGGTTCCACTACCCCAAAGTGAGCAACATGTGTTATGGACAAACAACCATCGTCTCACATCATGTTGAATCAGTTGTGCTTGATCCTTTATTTTTATTGGTCTTTGATAATGTATGATCATGTATCTTTGTTATTTCTACATACTTAAGTGTCTTGGATGTCTACTTTAGTGTGAGTTTGACATGGGGTCATCCTCTCACTAAAGTGGAAGAAAAATGTAATAACAAAAAAGGTATCATTTTCCTTGCTTGCTTGATAATTGACATTAAAATTGAATTAATGGTGTCTTGGAGTGGTGTTGTGATGTGTTGTAGACATTCACACTATTCTAGGACATTTATTTAGCTAAAACATGCCTTAATTGGTCCTTTGGACTGATCACCAATGTATCCCTTTAGATTAAGGACATGGAGTAACCATCTCCAATGGATCCGTTTACCTTTGGCATTTGTATTGGGTGTTAACAAGTCAATCTTTTGGTGCAAAGAAAAATATGTTCTAACACCTCCATCTCTAGTCCAAGCTTCATACACATAATGTTCAATTTAATGAGAAACTAGAGGAATTATTGCATCAACTATCTAAACTATGAGTAGATATTGTTGTGCTTATAAAGAAGGTGGAGGAAAAATTTCTCATTCCAATCATTCTAAAATATCTTCCTTACTAGTTTTGGAATATTTTCATGATCTTGAAAATCACAAAGTACAAGGTTTCATTTGAAGAACTAGTAAATTTTCTCGAACTAGAAGAATATATCTAGTTAATGGAAGATGAGTTTGAAGATAAAGCACTAATCTCAAGACAATAGTGTGGTCAGAAGGTTTGAAAGGGACAACTACAAAAGAAATCATTGAAGCCACCATAATAAGAGTAAAAGCCTCAAAAGAAAATTTGAGGGTGTTACATTTGTAGTACCCACACACATGCCATTAAACATTATTGGTATAATTATCTAACTCAAGGAAATTCTAATTGAGAAAACACATCTAGTGGAGGTTATTCTCACTCAAAATGACATCATCACCAAAGAAAATAGAAAGGACATATCACAACCAAGCAAGATGATACAATTGATGCGGAGATACTAGATACAACTAGTTATGATGGTAATCATAATTTTTTTCTTGTTTCCCATAAAGTTAACGATATATTTTTTATCATAAGAGTGGAAAGAAGATAAATTTCACCTATTTAATGTTTTTTTCCTTTACACAAATCTTTTTTTCTTATATAAGAAACTTTTTTTAGGAATTATTAAAGCTCCCATTTTATTTTCTTTATTTGATAACCAATCTAAACTAGATTCTAAAGTAGTAATATTTTTATCTACTCCTTAGAAGGATGCATCTTGAAAATAATATGAAAATTAGGGAATACATATCCTAATAATGACAATGTGACTAAAAGGACGAAGGCTTGTACCAAGGATAAGAAAAAAAACAAGTGATTTTTTGGATGATGCACTAGATCACATGGAAAATCTATATGGATTTTGGTTGTTAAATTTGGATGGAATACTCTTAGGATTGAATGGATTATGAAGGGGTTTTTTTTAGATGGACAATATTGGAGATTTCAAATAAATAAAAAAGGAGAACCAAGTCTGATAAGGATTAAAGATTAATGGATTGGTTTTACAATTACTTTGGTTGTGGAACATAGGAGACATGAGGATTATATGGTGGAGTGTTTAGGATGTGATATCCAAGGACTATGTTGTATAGGCATAATATGTTTTCTCAAAGATATAGTGAAAGGGAGATACAAAAAAGGGGAGTAGTGAAAAAAGAGAGAATATGTTTGTGTTGCTATTAATGACAAAGGGGGAGACTCCTGGAAATATTTTCATTGATGTCAAAGGGGCATATACAATTTTTCATTGATGTAAAGTAAAATGTTAGAAACAATTTGAGCTTATAGTGGCATCTCCATTTAAGGATAAGAACAATAGTAGAGGTTTGAGTTCATGCTTGTTGATTTGTATATTTTTGGTGCCCATATTCCTTGAAAAATAAATAATTAAAATCATTGTTTGGGTGCTCACCTTGGATAATTTTCCCACCTTTGTTTGGTCCAACCATGATTAGAAAATCATCTCCCTTATGTAAAATAAAATAAATTAAAATATTTATATATTAAAGAGACAACCTCTCTTGGAAGGATTAACCATCTTGAGAGGGTCATATCCTTTGGGTGAAGGGGTATGTTTGAGGGGATATAAAACAAACTAAAGTGGAGATGTGGAAAGAATTCTTTAAAGGAAATATCATTCAGATTTAAATTATAGAAGGCTTATGGAAAAAATATGAACATATTATGAGTAGATTGAAAGGAAGAATATAAATATTTGAAAGAGGAGAAAAATTTAAAAGGAGTATAAGTGAATAATGAAATAAAATTTATAAGGTAAATTTGGAGTAGAGATATAACCCAGGATTTAGAGAAAACATGAAGAGTAGATACAATCAGATCTAGAGAGGAGAATATGAATAGTAAATTAGATATATATTAAAATATTTCATGAGAGTGTTAATATAGAGTAGGAAAAGTGATCCTATATCCAACTAGGATTAAATTATTTTCACTTTCCCTCTACATTTAGATACAAAACCAACTATGGTTGATGATTGACTTATTGCCACAAGGGAGATACAATCCCCCAAGGTTTTGGTTCTTTTGAGTTGTAAATATGATAACTTTTATGTGTGTTTTAACAAGCATATTTGACATAAACCCTAGATCTAGAAATATAATTTATCACATAGACAAAAATGAAAAATGTCAAAAAAATTGTAGACCTTAGAATGAGATACAAAGAGGAAACTACTATTAAAACTTGAGCATAAATTGGGTGGATAGGGGCATGGGCACCCTAGACCTAAGTTGCTACTTTTTTGAGATCTGAAAACTTAGAAAGGTAGGTTACAGTCAACTTTTTATTTCTTGTGACATTCTCTTAACAAAAATTTTAAATTTTTCCTACACATAAAAAGAGGGGAGAAGGTTGTATTGTATAGGGGCTTTCCTAACTCAAACCCCATTTTGGTGTTTCCACTTTCACATATACCAAATAATGATGATCAAGAGGGCATGCCCTAGGTCAAGAAAAGGCCAAATAGACAATCATTCATAAAATAGTAAATGATAATTGACAAGATTACCTCAAGTATGAAATATTTGATGAAGTGATTTCACACCACAAGTTACCACAAAATTTTCTTGATGGGTTGTTGGAATGACTAATAGACCTACAAGAGGTTAGTTGAGAAAACACAATAGATTGTTGTAGATAGATTATAGAGGATAACTCAATACATCTTCACCATAATTGCAATATTATAGCTTCTTATTCATTATTTTCTTCTCTTATTCAAATGTGAATATACATTTTTTAATATGTTTTCCAATTGATATTTTTATTATAGGATGACTTGGGAATATTTTAGTCCTACAAGGAGTGACACAAAAATATTTAATTTAAATTAAGATCCTTTTAAGGATAGGGACACTACCACCCTTAACTGAGTAATTTTTCTAGCATTATTGGAGCTATAGATGTATGTTTCAAGTCTACCACTATTAGAGCTATAGATAAATCAAATACAATGAATGTGGGAAATTCATAAAGTAGGTCTTCTTAATAAAACTTTAAATTATTATTTTTAAATGTAGTGGGAACTTGGAAGCAACATTAAAACTACTTACACCTAGTATGTCTATTGTAGCTCATTTAACTAGTCTACTAGTACAATGGTGTTGAAATTTCATCCTAATCAAGGACCCCTTTTTCATAGAAGCTTTATTTTCGAGCATAATACTTTCCTTAAAATCCTACTTTGATACCTAGAAACCTTTTTTAGATTCAATTTTTAGACAACAAATTTTTAAAATTCATTCACATATATAATAAGTTTTCCATGAATATATAAGGATTATAAATTAAAAGAAAACTATATGACATGGCTTTTATTTATTGATATATTAGTTTTTTAAGGGAAATCTTTCTTAGTTTTTATTAGATCTAATTATTTTGGGTAGAATTGTTTATTATTTCAATTTGAATTTGACTTTCATATTTAGTACTTTCATTCTTTTAGTTACTATTATTTCAGGTTGATTAGATTTTTTATATTGGTAACGAGCCACTATAAATATAGCCCTTCTCTCAATTTTACTATATATTTTATTTTGGTTAGCAACCATTATTAACATACCCTTTTTCAAATAAAATCCAATTAAAATAAAAGAGACCCAGGAAAAGACAAGATTGAAAATAAAATCTATAAACATTCATTAAATAAAATTAAGTTAAATCTAATAGGAGAGAGGATCTATTACACATGCACCCTAACTTCACTCGTCTCAAGATCTTAGAGGGTATACTTTCATATGTGAGTTAAGAAATTAAAGCTCTTTTTGAAATTTTTAGGTGTCAATGATGTCATTAAAAAATCCTGGAAATGAAAGAGATAAACTAACAACCACAATGAACAACCCAAATATGTATTTATTCGACCCAAAAAATAATGTGATAAATCCTTGCATATATAGGGAAGGAAGAGGTAATTCACCTATCATGTGGATTGACAAGTGCCCCATGATGTGGCACAAATAAGTATATAATTGTCCTATAGGTTTAAACCTTTGGATCACTTGGAATGTGCAAACCAACAACCTATTTTACTGTCATCAACCTTGGTGACAAGTGTTGAATGACAAAAAAAGTGACCCTTTAGGTGAGATGGAAATTATTCCAACCTCAAAAAGCATGCACATGAGGTTTACAAAAAAACTAGGTAATCTCTAGAGGCCTAAAAGGTTGCACATTCAGTTAGACAAGATGTTGTCTAACCTCATCAACCTAAGTACACTTAAGCTATAGTGAATAGATAAATTATTCACTCTAACCACCCCCTTTAAGTGATACATGGGGAGATCACAAAATTGAAATAGATAAAAATGGGTCCCAACTACGAGACATGGTGAGGTACCCATATACAATGCAATCTCTCATAAATGGGAAAAATAGAAAACCTAGTGGGAAAAACTATTCTCGAAAAGAGAGATAAGAGAAGGATAAGACCTCCTGAAAAGATGTCCCATGATGATGAAGAAATTCTAAACCATTTTGAAGTTGTAAACTCTATTGAAGATGAACAAGTTTTTTCTAGAATCAACAAACCTCCAACAAATGTAGATGAAGATAAAAGATACAAGATATTGCATGAATGAACATATAGAACACTACTCAACCATGAATTCACAAAGGAAATAAAACTCTATGAAGATAAAAATATAGATAGTAATCTAATTATGGATTACTAAAATCTCAAAAAATATGATCCACTGAAATAGTTCCTCATTTGAGAGATAAAGATATAAGGTCTTCGATACCCCCCAAAAAGAAGGCTTATCCACTTCTCCATTGAAAGAAGATTCTCCAGTGAAAGAAACATTAGCATAACATTCTCTTAATTCCCCCTCAATGTTATGAGGTATAAGGAGATGAACTAAAATCTAGCAAAAAAGCGTGCAAGGAATTTACATGCAAAATTATGTCCAAAATTTGTACAAGAAATTGAAAGAGTGTGCATTAAGGCACACACACATGAGGTGAGAATCATGGGGATCCATTATTGTGATGGAAAATCAAGGTAACACATGCATTAGCAAGAATCATGAGGATTCATTACTTTGAGATAAATCAAGGAATTACATAACCCCACATTACACTTTATAATTTAGTGTAGGTGAAAAATTCCCTCCTTAAGGAACACACCTTCAATTTTAGTGGCACTTTATATGAGTGCATTTATAAACTTATTTTCTATTATGATTTCTTACAAGTTTATGCCATGAGGTATATTATGAAGACATAGATATTATGCCTTTCAAACTTAAATAAAATGACAAAAACATACAATGAAAAGCCTCCCTTTGATTATTTGTTTCCCTCCTAATTTGGCAATTTATAGAAGTGCTTTATAAATATTCCAAATGTGGTATAAAATGGCACTTTATAGTGGGAGTGTGATATTATGACCATTGTATTCATGGCAAAAAATAAGCACTTTTGCAAAAAATGGCACTCAGTTTTGAGTTACTGTGCAAAAGCTATGAAGCTTTGAAGTGTTTCACCTTTACAAAATAAAATTGCCTTCTTGCAAAAAAAATCATATTGTTTAAAAAAGATTTTTTAATCAAATTTGAGATAAGAGAGAAAAAATTAGGAGGAAATTAAGCCCCTTGGTCTAGAAAATCTCGGGGGCTAAAAAACCATGTGACTAGGGGCAAGAAATTAAGCCCCCTTTGGCTAGAAAAGACTAGGGGCTAAAAAAGCATGTGACTAGGGGCTTAAAGTCAACATGGCTTCCCTTGCAAATGAATGGTCATGGATTTGGGCATGGGATGCAAATGGAAGGACACTTGAAATGGGGCATGGGTATAGTGATGAGAGAGGACAATGCTACTTCGTATGAGCAGGGTGTAGGTCTTTGCCAAAATAAACAATGCAGGTCTCTTTAGATATTAACACCTCCCTTCCTCCCTTCCATGGTGAGAGAAACTCAAAAAATATAATCAAATTTGTTCACCTTATAGCCTGAAACTACCTCCCCTTAAATCGCTCATACCATATAACAGCGTGGAAATCAAAGAGAAAATAACAAGTGCAATGAAAAACCCAACCAAAATACAATGATGAGAAAGCCTTGCATATATAGGCAAGGAAGAGATAATCCACCTATCATGTGGACTAACAAGTGCCCCATGATGTGGCACAAATAAGTAGACAAGTGTCCTATAGGTGTCAACCTTTGGATCACTTGGAATGTGCAAACCAATAACTTATTTGACCAAGTCAACAACCTTGGTGGCAAGTGTTGAATGACTACAAAACTAACCTTTGAGGTGAGTTGAAAATTCCTCCAACTTCAAAAGGTATGCACATGAGGTTTACCAAACAACTAGGTAACCTCTAGAGGCCAAAAAGGTTTCACATTTAGTTAGACAAGATGTTGTCTAACCTCATCAACCTAAGTACACTCAATCTATAGTGAATAGATATGTTTGTCTAACCTCATCAACCTAAGTACACTTAAGCTATAGTGAATATATATGGTATTCACTCTTATAGTCATCACATGAGCTATGTCTTTTTTAAATTGTCCAAATACACCACAAAAATATTAGACCAAAATATATACATTAAATTTTGTATTAATAATTATCTTATAAATTACCATATGATTGATTGATTATTTCGTTAATATAGCTTGTTAAAATAAATACTTATATCTTATTTCTCATACAAATATATCAACTATTAGTATTTAACATAACATGTAATAAAGATATTGAAAAGTAAAAATTATTACTACACACAACAACATGACAATTATTGCATATACTCATCTATTGAATCCTGTCCCTAACCAATACTAACCCTAACTTCATTTTATTTAGGGATTTATAACACAATCCTATAAATTCAAATGTTTTCAATGCATTCATAGGATAATGTATGTCGTCCATCTTGGATGTTCCCATACCACTTAATGCAAGCCACACCTAACAAACATTTGATTCACCCAAGAATCCCAAATGCAGCTATAGAAGACAAAACTAGGATTCTCCCTTCAACAGTAGATCAACGTCTAACAACTAGCAACTGTGACAGCTTACACCCTAATACTACCATCCACCTGTAGCAACTAACTAGCAGCCCTAGCACACATGCAATCACAAGACCTACCTTACATTCACCTAATACACCCATATGGAACCACAACAAATACAAGCAATATATTTTATTACATAATTTTTTATATTTCTTAAATGTAGGGACTTGTACTTCCCCTATTCACACCTGCATACATGCACTCTCAACTCTTTAATTGTGCACACCCATTTAACCACCTTCTCTCTCTACCTTGCTCTCCTCCTTGCTCACATTGTTTTGCTGCTAACATGTAGCCTCTCATCCACCTGTTGCTTACATGCCACTTCATTTCTTTTGTTGCTCTCACAACTTTTACCTCCTTTTCTCATGTTGCCTAGTCAGTCTCATGTCTGCTCTTCACCTTCACCCCACATCACACCACCTAGTCGGTCTCACGTAGGCTCCTCACTGTGGGAAAATAAAATAGAGGAGTGCTCTGATACCACTTTGTGGGAGATAATACTGCAACTAATGCTCTGATACCACTTTGTGGGAAATGAATAGGAGGCATGCCAAAACAAACACAACATCATTCATATTTAAAAACACTGAAATTATGAAATTAAAACTTTTGCATCAAACCCATAAATTTATATTATATTCATTCTCTAAACATATTTTGACACTACAGAGCTTCGGCTCAAATTTTCATCTTCTGAAACAATTTTTTTTCTTTCTGCTCTTGGGAGCCTTTTTCATGTCACCTTTTTCTTTTTCTACACAGTCCTCCTCTCTCTTTCCACACTTCACCGTCCTCTCTCTTTTAAGCCACCGAGGAGCACACATACTGTTGGCACGAAAAATTCAAACAGTCAACCGATGAAGACTACCGCGCTACTGTCGCAGTTTACGAGGATACCGTAGTGGCCGCGGTAACGATGGGCATTGACGGAGGACAACTTATCGTGCTACCGCCATGGTTAAGAAACAAACCGCGGTGGCCGTGGTAACTACTAACGGTCTGAGGGGACAAGCATATGGCGCTACCACCATGGTTAACAAATAGAGTGTGGTGGCCATGTTAACCGCCGACCAACGGTCAACAAACTGCCAAACACCGACAGCACACTACTGTGAGGGGAGACAAGCCAGACCGCGGTGGCTGTGGTAACCGCTAGGACCTGGTCAATGGTCAATGAACGGACGAAGAGCAAACTACAGAGGGTTAAACCGCGGTACCACATGGGGCAAACAAGCAAGCAGCGGTATAGCGGTAAAACCACCCAACCGCGAGGGGCAAAAGTCAACGCTACGGTAAAGCAGTAAATGATGAAGTTGGAATTATTTCCAACACTCCCTCTTAATTTCAACTTCAGCAACTGCCTCTTCCATTGAATTCTAAAAGCTCGATGCGACTTCATTTGTCCGATTCTCTGCAACGGAAAAACAACGATCTCTTCAGGATCTTCCTCGAATCTTTTCCTCAGCTGTGGCTAGATCTTCTTCATTCATTTGAATTCTAACTGGCTTCTTCATTCTTGATCTAATCATTATTCTCAACTTTCTCATCTGTATTCTCAGCTTTGTCATCTGTCCTCTCCATTGCATATGTCTTCTCATTATCATTCTTTGACCATTTATATCTTTGTTCTTCTCCGAGTTCTGCAGCCTCATTCATCCATTTTTCCATCATTTGCAATCTTCCTGCAAGTTTTTCAAACTACTGTTATCTTCTATCATAGAGGTGGTTTGAGTTTACCACAAACTCACAAGGATGTTTTCAATCCTTTCTGTATCTTTGATCTTGATTGATTTTCCAATTCTTCCCATAGTGGCATCCTGCTGGTGCTAGGGAGACCTATCATTGTTTTTCATCTGTTGTCTTCATCCTGATTACTGAATGTTGTCTCTTTTCAACTTCATTCTTTCAATGAGGTGGTTTTAGATTACCACAAACTAGCTATAGAAATTTCATTCATTACTTCCCATAGTGGCACTTTATTGGTGCTAGGGAATCCAATCATTAGTTTATCTTTTTTATTTCATTCTTGCTCACAGAATGCTACTACAGTTCATTACATTATTTCTCCCTCTTTAGCCAAAATCCTGATTCAACAATTCATTCAAAAACTTCAATCTCTTTTTTTTCAAAAATGAAACTCTTTCCACTATGGCTACTGCCATTCATGCTCTAAAAAATTTAACTGCAATAATCCTTCAACCCTCTTCTTTCAGATTTCTGAATCTTGTCATCGTCCATCACATTTTACTTTCTCATACATAAACACACCTTTGTTGTAACTCGAGAGCTATGGCTCTAACTCTTGTTCATATTCTTTTTGACTGTGTCTCCAACTTCAACTCTTGATGATGACTATTAACAGTTGCGGCTGTAACCTCTATTTTATGCAATCGTATTATGTCTTCTCTCCAATGTACAAACAACTTTTATTACAATTCTTTTTCTTGACAACTTCATCTAACTCCTTTCCAAAGACATCCTTGAATGTTGTTTTAACTATCTCTCTGACAGCTACTGCTGTATCAAACTTCTTAAATTTTGCAGTGGTAGCATCAACTATTTTTTTGATTCTTTATTTCACCTTACACATGATCACCCTTTCACTCAAACTTAGAAGTTCTTGTGACTTCCTCTGCACTTTTTTGTTCTATTTTTTCAGCAATGTTTCTCATTTTTCAAGATAGACAAAAATAAACCATTCATCTTACCTTTTCTATTGTAAGTACAGTTTCAACATCTTCAATCTTTCAAAACATTAAACTGAGATTTTCATCTTCACTCTTTGCAAGTGACTCATTTGACTGCAACTTCTTTTCTCTCCAAACATTTTTCATTTCATGTGAACCTTCATACCTCTCAAAATCTTTATTAACCTTCACATATGAACACTTGTACAATCTCTTGAACATACCAGTTAGCTTCTGCCAACCTAAATCACAAATCCATCCATAGTCCATCTTTATGCATTTTGAACCCGATTCATTCTTAGACACCTTTTTCCAACACATTTCATCACAATGATTCTTCGAACCACAAATTCTGCAAGGGTGTAAATCTTAACACTTCTCCTTGATGTGACCTCTTCTATGACAGTGTGAACACACATTACTCTTTATTTCTCTAACAAACTTACCTGCACTTGTAGCAACATTTCCTTTTCCTGAATCATATCCGAGACCTTCATTCTTCGGCCTCATTGTAGCCACAATTGGTTCTATTATCCCTTGTTCATGTTTTCCTAGACCTTGTCCAGTATAGCCCATTTTTTTCATGATTTTTAACCCTGCATTCTCTTCACAACAAACATCATCTTTTGAAGATTCTGACACTTTATCACATCTAGCCATATTTGCAAATTCATCAACATGTTCATCTAGACACTTTCTATCATCAGCATTTTCAATAGAAACATATTTTTCAAATGAAGAACACAAATCTGTTGTATCACATGAGACATCACAAATTGAAAGTTTTGTTTCCACAAATTTATTACATGCTCTTAATTTATCATTTTCTTCTTTCAATTCTGTGATTTCCTTCAACTGTAAACAATTTTTCTCTTCTACCCTTTTCAAGAGTTTTCCCAAATCTTCATTCTTTTCTTTTAATTCATCAAACAACTTCATTTTTTGTTCAACCTCCTCATTTCTTCTCTTAATTTCTTCAAAGGATTTCAACCTTTCTTCTAGCTCTTCATTTCTAACCTTAACCTTTCTTAATTCTTTTTCTAGATCATCATTTTCATCTAACAGTATACACTTCTCTTTCAACAACTCTTTTATCGTCTCAATAAAACTTCCATTGTTCTTTTTAACAATACCCATTTCATCTTTAAGCAAAACTATTTCTTCTTCTAAAACATCTTTTGCAGATGACAAATTTTCATTCTCTTTCTTAACTCTTTTCCCTACTTTCCCCATTTGTAAAGGAAATTTCAACTTACCTCTTTTGAACTTGTTCCAGGGATATAGGAGCTTCATGTGATTCTAATCTTCTTCAGCCTCTGTTTTTTCCTTTGTTCAGTAACTAGGTTTGCAACACTTTAATTGTTCAAACAACTAGTGTTATGTTCAGTTCCTTCAAAAATACAACACTTCTGGCTTTTCTCAACAATCTACTTTCAAGCATTCTTCTTCTGTTCTCTGATGTATACAACCTCCTGTTTGCTTCTCTCAACAACTTAGTTAGAAAAATTCTTTCAAAGCTTCAAACACTTCAAATCTCCCTATCAACTAACTTCTTGCAAGCATTCAACCTTTTCTAATATCTTCCTCTCTAGGAATTGATTCTCACTTAATTGACAACTATTTCTGAAACAAACTACTTTCCTTACAGACAAAGCACTTGTGGCTGCATTTTCTTTTAAAAACCTATTACCTTCTTAACCCTCTTCACAAATTTCTAAACCCAGACAAACTTCTCAGATTTTTGCACACAAACAAGTCCTAGGCACTCTATGGATTTCTCAATCTAGACAATGATTACTTCACACAAATTCACCACAAGTTTCTACTCCCAGTCAACCTGACCAACTAGGCTCTGATACCACTTTGTGGGAAAATAAAACAAAGGAGTGCTCCGATACCACTTTGTGGGAGATAATACTGCAACTAATGCTCTGATACCACTTTGTGGGAATGAACAGGAGGCATGCCAAAACAAACACAACATCATTCATATTTAAAAACACTAAAATTATGAAATTAAAACTTTTGCATCAAACCCATAAATTTATATTATGTTCATTCTCTAAACATATTTTGACACTACAGAGCTTCGGCTCAAATTTTCATCTTCTAAAACAATTTTTCTTCTTTCTGATCTTGGGAGCCTTTTTCATGTCACCTTTTGCTTTTTCTACATAGTCCTCCTCTCTCTTTCCACACTTCACTGTCCTCTCTCTTTTATTACCAATACAAACAAGTATATATATAAAATATATATACAGCTGTCCGAAAAAACCACATATACCAAAAATATTAAAGGCCATTAAGAAAGGCCAAGATGTCATCGTCCAACTCATACAAACTAATTCCAATCACATTAAAACAACCGTCCTTTTAAGCCACCGAGAAGCGCACATACTGCTAGCACCGAAAAGTCAAACAGTCAACCGGCAAAGACTACCGCGCTACCATCGCGGTTTACGAGGAGACCGCGGTGGCCGTGGTAACAGTGAGCACTGACGGAGGACGGCTTACCGCGCTACCACCGCAGTTAAGAAACAGACTGCGGTGGCCGCGGTAACTGCTAACAGTCTGAGGGGACAGGCATACCGCGCTACCGCCGCGGTTAACAAACAGAGCGCGGTGGCCGCGGTAACCGCCGACCGACGGTCAACAAACTGCCAAACACCGACACCGCGCTACCACGAGGGGAGACAAGCCAAACCGCGGTGGCTGCAGTAATCGCCAGGACTTGGTCAATGGTCAACGAACGGACGAAAAGCAAACTGCAGAGGGTTAAACCGTGGTACCGCACGGGGCAAACAAGCAGGCCGCGGTATAGCGGTAAAACTGCCCAACCGCGAGAGGCAAAAGTCAATACTGCGGTAAAGCGGTAAATGATGAAGTTGAAATTATTTCCAACACACACCTTCATTGCCCTGTTTATGGTCTCTCCTCCTTACTGGAAACTCTTGCTCAGCTCCATGGTGTGCGCCTTCTTTCATTTACCATCAAAATGTATGGCTCCCTCTCAACCTCAACATATTGTCTATGTCCCTCCTTTCAGTCTTTCTCCTCGTTTTTTAGTTTGACTATTCGCATGCTTACACTATCAACTTCTCTTAATTCATGCATGCTCTTCTTGAACGTTCCAATCTGCACAGCTTCATCTTGGATCCCACCCAAATTCCTAGGCATTCAAACACTTACCCTTTTGTCCTCTGTGAGTGCCAAAATGCCTCGTCAATAATATTGCCTGCACGCCCAGATCACTTGGCATCTACACACCATCTTATGCACTAGAAATACATGCATTTTGTGGCATCCTCCCGGCTATTGTTGCCTATTGGTCACTGTAGGCAATAAATGCATATGTTCCACATTACGCATTCTCTCTCATTTTGCTACCCAAAATCTGCTCAGTGGTCGTCTGCCATCATCCATTTTAGAGACGGGTCTCCTTGAATGCTGTTATAGCTCCCCTCTTTGCCACCAAACTATCCTTATAGTTAATTCAGTACTCTTGCATGGCCGTCCAAATCGGTCTTTATCTCGTTCATTGTCGCGAGCCATTCAACCACTGTGGCCCTCTTTCACCACCGTTCTGCTGCTCGATCATCTTTTGGTGGTTATTCGGACTCTTTCTTAGCCCCTTCGTGTACCTCTATGCCTATGCAACCAACCTACATTCTTTATGGTGCCTACAGACTCTCTCCATGTCCACATAAGTAAACCGCAGTTCGATTGCTGCCTCTTCACCCTTTTGGACTCTATCAATTAACCAGTGCTATTCTGAGAGAAACACTATACTCTCCATTATGCAGTATTGACCTTCCTCATTGGTCTTGCAACTTCTTATCCATCACATGACTTTTCTGCACGTGCAACCGCAACATAATCGCTCCTCTTTCAGACCCTAGGTCACCTTGCACCATCATCCTCATGCTGCCCTTTAATCTTGCAAACTACTTCTTGTTGTAAGTTGACCTATTCCTAAGTGCTTCATCTCTTTTGTTGTGAGTGCCCATCAATCCTTGCGCAAACGTCAGGGTTGCTGCAAGTAGCTTCTTCTTTTGAGGCTCCATGTTGTTGTATGTGAGCCATCACTCACTCTATATTCCTGCGAATACCATGTCTTAAAGTAGCCACATTTGCTGTAAGAGCTTTTGGAATATTGTGTTTTCCTCGCTAGTGGTTGCAACTGCACGAACACCTCAAAGCTATCAATTCTGCGCCTTCAGTCAATGCCAATAAAAGAAAACAGACGATGATAAGAATTATAAAATTTGTGGCACGTTTGGCGTTTTCTATCCATAGTTGCTTCCTCTTAAACTATCAATACAGAAATCTAAACAGTTTGGAAAGCCAAGTGCATATTTCTGAAAAATCCAAAACTTCAAACCAAGATCACTAAAAACTGCTGTTCTGCAAACGTTTTCCTTTTTCCGCTCCAGTTTTTTAAGTTGATATTCAAAAAACATTCTATGTATTTTGTTGATTCATTTTTGAAAACAAGTTAATTTAGAAGTTTTTCAAAATATTTATTTAAAAAAGACATTTATCTGGCTAAATCTACTACAGATTTGAAGCATTTAGAGCCGCTATAAATGGATGATAGTTAGATTAAGAATGATAAAAGAAATAAATTGTTTCATACAAATTGAAGGAAAAGGCAGAGGGAAGAAAACCAAAAGATATCAGTGATGAACAGCAAAATCAGTTTTATAGATATCAAGTTACACGAGAACTACTGCTCTTTTTACATACAGATGTTAATAACAGAGTGTTCTGTTTTACATTAGCAGATACTTGGACAACACAGTTGTTCACACACAAAAGACAGTCAACTTGATCTTGCAAACCCACTTTACTCCTATCACATCCTTTGTTTTCAAAACATCGATTTCTGCATCGATGGTATGTGTCCATTTTTCATCTTTAATTACAACTTCAAAGTGAGATAGATCATCTACTTATGAAAACAATGCAAAAAGAGAAATCAGACTAGCATTGTTCTAATTTTCATTTGGATCATGGATGTCTCATACATATATATAGTAGGCGTTTGTTGGTCATTCTAGGAAGTATTTGTTTGAATGTGTGAAACTATCCTTCCACTTGATGAAGGTGTTATTTGTGGACCATTTTGTTGAGCTTGGGTTAGTGTGGAATGAATTACAATAGAATGAGTACCTACTAGAATCAGTACTCTTCTATTTTCTTATGGTAAACTTACTAATCTCATTGTTCTTTTTCTATGAAACACACATATCTATCAATTAGAATTTTCTAGTAATAAGATTGTACAATTTGTAATATTTAGTGTTCTTATTATATTCCACAAATATGATTTTTTTCCATGTTATCTGATTTTTTCTTGATTTATCTAGTACATGTATATATGCCACACATTGATACAGTCTAAACTAAGCAACACTATACTTTATTCCACTCTATTCTTCTTTGAAATATTCTTAACACTTTTAATTGGGAATCTATTCATTATAGAGACTACACATGCAATAGACTCACCCAATACTCATTTGATGAATGGTTTATTTTCTTAGTACTTTTAGTCATGTCCATAATTGTTATATTCTTTCTTTCTACTACACCATTATATTGAGATGTGTATCTACTAGTGAATTGCTAGTTAATTCCATGATAACTACAAAACATTATAAAATCATTTGAGATGTATTTATGGCCTATATTTGTTTTAATGCTTTGATGTAATGTCCACTTTCATATTCAACAAGATCTTGGATTGATGAAAAAATCAAACACTTCATTCTTATATTTTAGAAAATAAAACCATGTATTTATGGTGTACTTGTCAATGAAATTCAGAAAATATAATCATCTATCAATTGAAGGTGTCTTCATTGGTCCACAAAAATCTAAAAGAGTGGTTTCTAATGACATCTTTTTTTTGATTGACTTTCTTGTTGAAAATATTTCTCTATGCTGCTTTCCCAAGAATCTAGCCTTCACATACTCTAAATATCCTTTCTATTAGTGGAAAACCCTTTACATTTCTTTTATTATGTAGTAAGTTTAGAGGCTCTAAAATTTAGGTGTCAAAATCATAGATGACAAAGCTAATTCTCATCTTTTATCTTCTAAGAGATTACTTGAGTAATTTCTCTAGTTTTTACTTAATATAATTATGGATTCATTCATAGGTATGCTCAAGTAAATTTTACCTTCAAATCTGATTTTAATATAATTACGTTGAAAGCGTTATATAGTGAAAGCAACAAAAGAATATTCGTAAACTTTTTGAAGCTTCATTGAAAATGACAGGCAAGTGGAAGTATGTGTTACTTAAGAATAAAAAACACATAAAATAAATTTTGTTTTTCTATTTTTCGAAAATATTTAAATTAAAAACTTCTCAATAAATAGTTTTTAATTTAAATAATTTTTGATTAAAATTACAAACTAAGATATGTATGCTTACATAGTTTTTTATATATTATTCATTAATATATACATATAAATAGTAAAAATAGTTTTTTATATATTATTAGTTTTTAATATATTTTATTAATTAATATTATAATAAACAATGTTAAGTATTGATAACTTTCAGCGTTCTTTATATATATTATTAATTAATATATGTATACTAGTTATGGATTCATTCATAGGTATGCTCAAGTAAATTCCACCTTCAAATCTGATTTCAATCTTAGGGGAAACATTATATTGTTGGTCATATGATATTTTGCAATACTTTGTTTTTTTAGAAAGTTGTCTAAAATTATAGTTTTTTTTCTAAATACTATATAACCCTCTTGAAAAACTTGCTCAATTCTCATCAAATTATTTCTTAGATAAACCTTTTTCCCCTACTTAATTAAAATATTAATGTTCCATTTTCTCATGTATAACTTTTTGTTGTCATTTTCCAATGTAACATCTAGTTTTACTATCTCATCCAAACTAAAAAAATATTTATAGATTTAATATCACATGGTTACTAATTCTAGATATAAAAATCATACATCTTCTTGATTTTCTTATAAACTATTGCATGCTAAAAACATATTGTTCTCATTTTTGTTTTCTTCAGTAAATTTTGTATTTATTTTTTTGCTAATATCAAATAGTTTTTCTCTATATTCATTTGAATAATGGCCATAATTTTAACACTAATGTCATTGAACTTATGATTTTCATACCTTTGGCTTTCAAATTAATTTTGATCTAGGATTTTACTACTATCTCTTCCACTTGACTTTTTTGGTCTTACTCTTCCACCTTTATACAAGTTTCTTTCTCTACCTCTGAAGTTGGATCTTTCTCTACCTCTACTATCATTAACTAGAAATTTTTATTTTAAGAGATGCTCCAAGAATGATTTTGATGATTGTCTTAGCCTATGTTCATGAGAATTACGAGATTCATGAAGCTCTTCTACAAAGAATTGTGAGAGATTTTTCGTCTCTTCTATGACCACAACAAAAGAATCAAAGTTTTTGGGTAATCTCATTAGAATATTTACAACTATTCTCCTATATTCAAAGGTCTTTTCATATGATCTAATTGGATTAACTCATCCAATAATTCAAGTTAAAATTTAATCCAATAACTAAGAGTTCTTCATATACATTTTTTAAATATCTTCTTAATATTTGTAACTTAGCAATTTTTACCTTCTCTATTTCTTGATGTGTTTTTTTGAAGGATATTTCATGCTTGTGTTGACTTTGTTGCTACTACAACTCTTGGGAAAATACTCTCATGCATTTCTTGAAAGATGAAGAAGAGAGCTTTGTAGTCCATCTTTCTATTATCCCTAAGTAAATTCTTCTTTTCTTGAAATAGAGCATAGTGTGATATTGAATCAACTATATCAGTCGATTCAAGAAAATCATTATCTATAAGCTTCTATATCTCTTGATATCGTAATATATAGTTTATTTTAATTGACCGATAATCATAATTTTCATTACTGAACTATGAAATTTGAGGATTTTTCAACCTTGTTCTTGAAGATAGCATTGTTGGTTGTGATGACTTTGCTATGATGAGGTGTGCTTTGTTGGTTGTGATGAGTTTGCTATGATGAGGTGTGCTTTGTTAACCTTCACTTGATGAACATTGCTTGACTCTAATATAGATGAAAGAAAAAACAGAAGAGGGTGAAAAAAAATAATAATAACAATAATGGAAAAAAAATAATGTTATCTATATATGAGCGATACTAGTATTTTTACATATATAAAGATCAACAGACTTGAACAATAGACTTGTTCACACACAAAAGACAACTTTGTTCTTTGTTTTCAGACAGAAGAAACACCAAGACTTAAATTTTTACTCTAATACAAACTACCATATACTTTCAGTCCAGTAGTTTCCTTCTTTCATATGAACTTAGTTTCCTTCTTTGATGTGAACATTAAGACAGTGCACAAAATTATAGATGCACAATATATTAAAAAACAAAAGGATCTCAGAGATCTAACAGAGCCGATGCATTGTAGAGGGAAGGCCCATATCAAAGGATACTAATCCCTACAGCAAGCAAGAGATAAAATAGAACATAGCAGGAGAATAGTTCAATCCTATTAAATGCAACACCAAACTGAGAATTGAAGCATTGTACAAATGAAACAGGACAACGACGGTTGGGATTAGAAATTCCAACACAAATAAAAAAATGAAAATTTATATTTGTGTTTCTCCATATAGAAATATTGTGCTTTTCTCCTTTACATACCATTGAAATTTTATTCCCCTCTTGTATGGCATAGAAAGAATGGTAAGAAATGGTGAGCAAGCCATGAAGATCTTACATAATGAACTCCTGTACAAAATTAAAATGGAAATTATATCTGTATTCATACTGTGGCGATTAGTTGTTGGATTCAACTACATTCTTTTGAAATATCATGTTTATTAATAATGTATAAGAGGGTTTACCTTGGGTAGGTTTATTGAGACTGAACATGTTCTTCAATAAAATCCACTAACCTGTTCAAAACTTCTAATGCTATTGAAATCATACGCTCAATCATGATAAGAAAAGAGTAAAATAAATAAAAAACTAGAGTTATAGATTTCAATTTGAAAAAATTGAGAACCCAGACTTAGGAGATAGATAGCTAACTAAATCAGGTTAAGTTTATTGGAGTGAGCATTCAAGACTAAATAGTTGATTTTTTTTAAAATTCTTTCAAAAATATTGAAGGAAATATGAATAGTTATATTCAAAAGAATATAGATAATAAAAGAGCTTTAATTTTTTTGTTTTATGATAAATTAGTTCAAATCTTTGATTATTCCCATCTAGTTTAAGAGTTTCATTCCAGCAGTCTATCACCTTCATTGTTTCATCAGTCAAAAGCATCTCAACTTAGCAAATTTGTGAATTCAATTAATAGAAACTATAAACTTATCTCTCTGATTAATAAAATCCAAGTGAATCAAGTGAACTATAAAATTAACTCAAAAAAATAACAACAAAAATTTAAATAAATAAATTTCTATGTGCATATACAGGTGAATCAGTAAAACTGTAGATTTTTGAAGAATAGGTCATGAGTTTGAACAACATTTGAACAGTAGATTTCTTAAGTGAGATTCTGTTTTACCTCCTGGGATGAATCTATCTAGTTACTGCCTAAAAACACAGAAAAATACACAGTTAAGTAATTTTTAAGGTAGTGTAGCTTACTGCGACCGTGATAGAAATGTTGCTTCTCCTTGGTAGCAACCAACTGGCGCTACAGAAACCTAGAGGGGCCAATCTGTTGAAAAGAACAACTCTCAAAATCTAAAAACAAAGGCATAATTGGAGGAAAATAAAACATACAGCACAAGGCATAATTGGAGGAAAATAAAACATACAGCACCCTCTAAAGTATTTTGTTACAAAGGTACTTAACGTGTAATATCTGCTTCAAATATTTTATCAAGCTTTCAATCTAGAAAAATATTATTCTGGTTAAGTATACAAAACAACTTCAACCTTGCAAAGCTTTTACTCATTACGAGATTTTAAATACTGTTTGTATGTATCTCACATCCTAATACCCATGAAAAATCACATAGCCACGACATAAAATCCAGGACATTTAATTAAAATTTATCGATTAAGTTACAAATTTGAAAACAATGAATATAATTTGTTATTGATTTTTTATACTTCTGTGTTTTCTTCCTGCTTGCAACACGTACTAATATAAATAATAACTTTTTAATAAGAAATATTTAGAAAAATATGTATTAATTATAAATATAAAAGTAGATTTAGATCGTTCATAGTAAACGGTTGATTAGTTGGCATTTATAATTTTATAAAATGTGAGCATTTGAAATATTAAAAGAAATTTAGAAGTTCAAATAACAAATTATGCACGTCATTGTACAATGTAAAAAGGAAGTGGATCATCTCACAAAGGAACCTCTCACCTAGAAGGCTTATCAAGAGAAAGATTGAGAGCTGCCTGCCTATTAATCTACACTTAACTAGTGGCCTTGTTCCGAGGAGAGTGAGTCCAATGCCCATGCTAAGAAGAAGGGTGTGTACATCAATGAGAAGTTGCTGGTGCATTCTCTACATTTTTTAAAAGCAGTTGTACCTAACAGTTAAGGTCTTGTAAATGTTGGAATTAAAACATAAATTTCTCTTCTAGAGTCTAGAATCACATTGAAGTTCTCAATAAGAGAAAAATTACCACCAATAGATTTTATATTAAAAAAAAAAAGATTTTTCTTTTTTAAAGTTTAAACAAAACAAACACTATAAATAAAATTTAGATTAGCTAACAATATAGTTGGGCAATGTGGTTGTATTCTCAAATAGAGTCGTTTAGCAAGAGAACACAACTCAATGAGAAAGAAAATTTTTCTTATATTTTGAATCTAAAGCTTTTCTTAAATTTTTTAAAAATTCTTGTAAATAAATTAGCACAAAATGGTCTATCCAATTTAAAGGCATTACCAACAATTCTCAATAAAAATTAAAAATAGGGAACTTCCTTTATTTACCTAGTCTACTTATATATTTATATCCATAAGATCAAACTAAAATATTTATAATTTATGTTGCATTTTTTTTTTAAGTGAACTATAAATAGTGGATATGTAGCCCTTTTGTATGTCCCCTTTTCACTAAATAGTCACCCGTTGATTGTAACCCACTAAGGAAAGCATTAACACAATAAATTATTTATTTTTATATTAAAACTTGTTAATTATTTTTCGTAAACACTTACTCTTAACTAAGTAAAAGAATTTTTTAATCCTATGACAATGATTTAGTTGATTACTTAACAATTATTAACTTATTTATCCAAAGAAGATTTTAAATCTAGTTGGTTTTAATTAAAATAATAAGGTTTTCTTATTAATCCTTAGTGATTTAAAGGGATGAAAACATAGACATAGTTGTTGTGGCTATATTAGATGATAGATTTAGTAATTCAATTATGATGGCTTGACCCATAAATATCCAACTCATTTTCCCCATTGATTTTTTTTAGCTTATTTTCCACTTTTTGTCTCTTCTCTTCTAGGCTATTCTTCCTCGTACTATAATTATCTTGCAAAATACCCATAAAGTTATGGAGCACTTGGTGTGGTCATTGGTTATTAAGAACAACCTAACCATTGAGTCCTCAATTTGAGTGACTCTGTTCTCCATTGATTTGATTTTTTCCTTAGTATTACCTTGATTTTTATTCTTTCATTTTTTATTATCTTCAATTGCTTCTCTTCCTTCAAGTAATCACTAATTTCCTCATCTTCCTTTTTCTTAGTACTCTTGTATCTTTGAAAAGTTTCAAAGGGCAAGTTGGAATCAATGACCATAGAATAAGAGTTAGTTTACAATGCCTTTTCCTCAATAGGATTATGAAAGGAGTCAAGGTAATATTCAGGGAACAAGTCCATGGATTTTTTGTAGGCTACTTTAGATTCATCTCCATCATTTGTATTTGTAGAGTCAAGGATCACTTCCAAAATTCCAATTTTCATATATTTTCCATCTTTTCTTTTGCTATTTTCCTTAGCTTGAGTGAGCCCCAACAAGTCTTACATACCTCCTCTTCATTCTTTCTTTTTGTTTATCCCTATTTTCCTCATCACCATCCTTCTCCTTAAAATTTCCCTTTTTAGGTCTTCCTTTTTTATTTTCTAGCACTTTAGTGTGTTTTGAAGTTTCTTCATCTCCCTTCTCCTCACTTTTTCTCTAAACCTCCAAAAGGGAGTGCACTTCCAAAGACCTTCTTATGTTAAAATTTGCATCTTTTGACACAGTTATAAGTTCATTAGTTGGACCCTTCCCTTTCTTATCTCTCACAGTTTGGGATCGCACCTCTTGAGCATTTTTGGGGGCATCAAATTCACATTATTTCCTAGGGTCTTTGGGGGAATTCAATTTCTAAATGGAATTCCTCTTAATGATTTTTTAACAACAAAATGGGGGCTCTAGTAAAGGCATTACTTACTCTTGGGATCACAGACTTCAATTATAGGTTGGTTTATCACTTGTGGGGGTGTTATTTAAATTGAACTGATAAAGGAAATGGATCAAGAAATGATGTAAGGGAGACATGTCCTCATTGATAATGAAATCTTCTAGGGAGGCTAAAATGTAGAATGAAAAAAATAATTATCTTCATATTCCTTAAATGAGCTTACAAAGGGAAGTGATAAGTTTGAATAACACCAAACCAACCTTCTAGTGTGGAATAATTTATTATGTTCCTACTTATCTCATCCCAAGGCCTAGGCAGCCCCTCCCACTTGAAGCCATTCTGAAATCTCATTAATTTCTCCCACTTTACGAGGAAACTATCTATGAATTCCTTATCCTAATATTTGTGAGTTTACTTAACCATTCAACCTTGAGAGATAATTCTTGTGGCCTGCACAATAATTTCATCCATCATAGTGAATTCCTTTCCACCAATCTTAGCCTCATGCAAGTTTCTAGAATCCATATTTTTGTAGAGAGGATAACATCATGTCCCTACATTGCCAAGAAATAGCTGGCAACACCACCTTATTCAAATATCCTTCATGTATCACTATTATTAATCAAAAACTCATGGGTGGATGGTTCCACCTTGATATTTTCTCATCTCATTTAACTTCATTTTTTGCACCTATAAATCTACAAAAATGATAATCACCAAGGAAATAAAGTATCCTCCATCATAAGTTGAATAAGTAGAAACCAAATACTTTTAAGGTGTCATATGGTAGGAGAAAACTAAATGAATAATCCAATCATAATTACTAATAGTTTAAGCTGATATAAACAAAGTATATGAATCACCATCATTTGAGGATTTTTCTATGCAATAAAAATTTGATATCCCTAATGAATTTAAGGAAACCAAATATTATTATTCTAATCCAACACAAGCAATGGAACTACTGCATTGGGGTCTCACCAAAGAAGCAAAGATAGGGAATTCCTTGTACCCATCCTTGGTCTTTGATTATATTGAAATATTTTCCCTATTCTGACCAAGCCTATGAAGAACCTGAAGGAACATATGCAATAATTCTCAAAAGGCTATGATTAGGGGAAACAAAAAAAATTAACATTAAGATTTTAAGCTCAATATTGGATTAAGGTGCCAAGGTTCATTGTTTCTCCAAGCTAGTCAATTTTTTCTTCAAATGGTATGACCCCAACCAAGGGGCAATCTTAGAAAAATTTACCAATGTGTTAATAACTAATAGCAATATCAAGGTTATGTTAAAATTTACTCACAACCTTTATAGTTTCCACTACAACAAGGATAACCTCAAAAAAATATGAAATGCCAAGAACAACCATCTTATTTTTCTTAACAAAGAGCTTAATAGATAATATGAGAATGCTAAATTTTTGTAGCTTCCTATTGATGATAGGGAGGAGGATGAATCTCAATTGGGAATTTTATACAATCTACAAATCCATATATTATTAGCTTGCAAATTTCAAAATATAGTGTCTTCATATCAACTTTATTCCTCATTCATCCACTTATTTAAGAAATTACACCATTTTTTCAAAATTTTATGCATTTGAACATATTTGAGTATTCCATTTAATCCCAAAGGATCATCCTCGAATTTACCTAGAATATTGTCACCCTTATCATTATAGACTTGAGCTACATAAACAATGTTTAATTCATCCAAAGGATAAATTTATTGATTCAAAAAAAAAAAGATACCCTATGACTGGTACTTTGGCTAGCACATCACTATGATATAGATGCATAATTTTAGGAGAGTTAATTTAAAAAATTCATAGATATATAACTAACATGGAATTGGCTCTATATTTAGAACACACCAAAATATTTTTATTGATTCTAAATAGGGATTCAAAAATAAAAATGTGACCCTCTAGGAGCTCCCATTCTCTTCTAGAGAGATAATTTGAAACAAAAGAGGTTCTCATACCCTCTTGAAATACAAGTTGGCTAACCTCAAGGTGAAATTTATGAATGACTATTGGAACTATGATCTAGATGGTTATATGGCTAGTTTATTATAAGCTTGTAACTTAAGGATATATTCAAAAACCTTGCAAACCCAAGTATTTGAGAGAAGGAAAGGCTAGTGAATGATTCCCTAGATTCTTATGTGTAATTAGAATAATGCCTTGGAAGATCACTCTATCATTTTCAATCATTCTATACTCCCATATATTTTATAGAAAAAGTGATCTTATATCCAATTAGGATTAACTAGGATTATCTCCTTTTTACTTACTAAAAAATTAAACATAAGTGAACTAGTGTTTTATGATTACCTTGATACCACAATGGAGAGCCAATCCCTTAGTGATTTATGTTTGTGATGTGTTTTTTTGGATGATAAATTTGAAGTGTGATTTAATGAGCCTATTTCACATGCAACCCTAGATCTAAATGAAAATGGAAAGTAACAATATAGACCCAATACTAAAAATGATGATAGAGAAGAACTTGTGACTGAAATCTAAGCTCTAATTTTTTGGTCTAGGGCACCATGTGCCCATTATTGAGTTAATCCTTTAGATCTGAATTTTTTTGAGATAGACCAATCACTATCTACTTTGTGTTTTCTTAGATTGTATTCTTCTAAAAATCCTAGATCTGACCTACATAGATAAAAATGGAGGAAAGGTTGTGTTGTATAGGCGCTTTCTTAAGTAAAATATTATCTTTTGTATTTCTACCTCCACTTATAGTGATTGATGATTATCAAGAGAGCATACCCTCAGTTGAGCATAGGCTAAAACAACAATGATTTACTAAAATTGATAAATAATAAATGATATTATTACCTTGATGTGAAAACCCTTGAAGAAAAAATGACACACACAACTTTCTTGATGGATACCTTGGTTTCTTGATAGAACTACAAAATGTTAGCTCACATACACCATAGATTTTTGAAGCTACGATATAGATGATAACTAAATACTTCTCCATAATTGCATCACAATCACTTCTCATTCATAATTGTCTCCTTGTATGCAAAATGAGAGGAAAAACTGCTTATATATGATTTTTTATTAATCCTTTTGCATAGGAGCTGATGTTGGATCATTTTCAAATCATACAACCCACGAATCAAAATTTTAAACATTCAATTTTTTTAATCTTTGGTCTAGGGAATCCTACATCCTAGACTACTACTTTTTAGCCTAAAATTGTCAAGATGGTGAGGATTTAAATGTATTTTAGTAATCTGGACCCAAAATGAATAAATTATCATTACAATTGATGTTACAAGTAGAATAGGGTTTCAAGATAGTGTGGAATTATGAAGGGTGACAATTTTTAATGCTAAATTTAGCCCCCACTTTAGTGAGAGTGTGATCTTATATTCATACGCACACTAAAGGAATGAAAATCCACATCAAAACATTGAACATACAAGATTACACCAAATTGAAGGTTCCTACCTTGGTTCCTAAAACACATCTTGTTGTACATGATGACTAGTGAGTTATTTTGTAAATTTTGGGATATAGCCATGAGGTTCAAGAAGACATATAATGAGAGGTGATTTAGGAGGTTTAATAGTTAAAGGATTTTTAGGAGGCCCAATAATTAAGGGAGGTCCAATAGTCAATTTTTGTATTCATAACCTCAACTAATTTAACTACTCTTTGGTGATCTTTTATCAATGGGGGATCTAATGATAGTTTGGCATCTTCATTTATGCAATCCATTTAATTTATTTTAACATAAATGTATCAATCATTTCATCCTCTTGTGCTACAAAATCTCCCAAGAAGAAGAGATAGAGGGAGAGAAACAAACATGATTTTCATGAAATAATTATTTAATCCTCTTGCACCAAGATAATCTCAAAAGTAGGAGAGATATTACGAGAAAAAAATATGATTTTCAATGATTGTATCCTATTGTACCAAAATAATCTCATAATTATGAAATATAGTGGGAGAGGGATCAAATAAAAATAACAAAAATGGAGATAAAAACCTATTTTAGCATGCTTATAACATACATTATTTAAAATACTTAACAAGATTTGACAATAGAATATAAATGACGCCACAATATTTTTGCATTGGAAACATTATGTTAATTCTTATAAATCAAATTAGTGAGACACAACAAAATCAAACAATTGTAGGACTACACTTCAAAAATTGAGACCAGATCTAGGCAAACACCTCATGCAAGGTTCTACACAAAAAAATTAGCCTAAACTAATTGGATAGGGGTGTTAGGCACCCTATACCAAAGAGGAAATTTTAAAAAACACAAAATCTAAGAATCACTTACAGTGTCCAAGGATGGAAAAAAAATTCTAGAAATGCACCAAATCCTAATTTTTCTATATGAATAACATAAATGAATACAATTTTAGATATTTTGAGGTTAATTGAATATGTTCAAGTGATAATTTTTATAAATTGAATACTTTTATTGACTAATTTTCCTAAAAATATAAAAAAGTATTTTTTTGATCTTTTGAAATGAAAATTATATGCAATCTTGTCCCTTTTTCAATGTTTTTCACTAAAATATGAATGCATAAATGATAGAATAATTTTTCAATTATTTATCTCACTGAAAATAACTCAAATCTAAGCCCTAAATAAGGAAAATTAGATCTAAAATCTGATGCAATTTAATTCATATTATTTTTCAAATTTTATGATAAACAATGGATGAAAATGGATAGTTTTTTGTTTTGAAATAAATGAAAATGAATATTAGATCCTCAAATAACTTAGGTTTCAAATTTAATTTTTATATTTTATGCAATAAAAAAATATAAAAATTACAAGCGTAAGATATTTTAAGTTTGAACCAATTTTTTTTGTAGGAAACATGATTCTAGATCCAATTAGGATTAACTAGAACTATCTCCTTTTCACTTAATAAATATTTAAACATAAGTGAAATACGGTTTTATGATTATATTGATGGCACAATGGGGAGCCAATCCCCTAGTGATTTATGTTTGCGATGTGTTCTAAGGATGATAAATTTGATGTGTGATTTAATTGGCCTATTTAACATGCAACCCTAGATCTGAAAATGTAATTTATTGTAGAAATGATAATAGGAAGTAAAAGTATAGACCCAAGACTGAAAAATGATGATAGAGAGGAACTTGTGATTGAAATTTTGAACCACCAAAAACATATATTTCTGAAAAGGAAAAGAGGATCCCTTTACTAGGTTCTTAGGGTTTTTCACCCTAAGAGCACTTGGGTTAGCAATAGCGATCTTTTTGCTTTGTTGATATGTGTTAATGGTGTGGGTTCATTCAAAAAGGAGGGGGGAAGGGACTTCATGATGGTTGGGAATGTGTGTGACATGTGGATAATGTTCAAAGTATAATGAAACTAATCTAAATGTATGCAAATGCAAATGAATTAAAACCAAACTAAAGTAATGCAAACTAGCTAACTATATGCCCTAAATGAGTGTTTTCTGGAAAATGACAAAGCGGTAAAAAAAGTGTGTACTTGCAGAAATGATGTTAAAGTTGAATTCTATTGCAAAGCTCTTGGAAAGTGTTGGAAAATTGCAGGACACTTACGCCAAGTGGGGCGACCTAGTCCTCCAACTGGAAAACTTTCCAGAAACAGGTTTTGGGGAAATGGGTATCCAAAAATAGAAAAAACCTTTTCCAGGCCTAGCACAGGGACAAGGCCACCAATAGGGGTGACCTAGTCCTCTTGTGGCTTTCCGAGGAAGCAGGCTTTGGTTTTGTGGGTCCCGATGGATGTTACCTTTTTCTGCAGTAGTTTGTGATAGGAAGTCCCGAAAGTGACCTGCAACTTGTCTTTTTGTCCTTCCTAGGGCTTTAGATTTGGATTTGACTTGTGGATAATGTTTTGTACTTCTTACAACACTTTTTCCTTCACCTAACCTACATCAAAAGATCTGAAAACACATGAAAAGACAAGAAATTGTTGGGGTTAGATAATAGGGGTTTGCCTAAGTCAAACCCCTTTGTAGGTGATAAAACCCAAATGAGATAAACAAAAAGGAAAGCAAGAGTGAATGATAACACAATAGAATAGCTTACCAAACATTCGTTGATGGTCTACAACTTGCATGAGAAGCTTCAATGAAGGAGGTTTGAAAACCTTAGTGCTTGTATGCTTGCTTGGTTTCATGAGTACTTGATGATTGAGAGCAAGAGAGTGAAAATAAGCTTGGAGAGTCTAAGAGAGGCAAAAATGAACTAGAGGAGAGGAAAAATGGAGGTAGAAACCCTTATTTGTACAAGTGAAACCCTAATTTTCATGAAATACAACCTAATAGGTTGACCTTAGGGTTTAGGAGGCAGGATTCTAGTTGAATCTTATTTAAAATTTAAAATTTATGCTTAGAGGGACTAGGTCGCCCAAAGTGGTGACCTAGTCCTCCTAGGAAAAGTTTGATGATTGTCAGGAATTGATTTATGTTTAATAAATTTTATTATATTTTCCTCCCATAACACACTTAGGTCAGGACTAAAGATGCATTAAAAGGGAAAATTAACATATGAAAAGGGTTTATTTAGGGGTGATAAGTCTAGATAAGTGTGAAAATGCAACACAACACTTTACAACACTCTATCTTGAGGCTTAGGGAGGTGTAAGAATGTATTATTTAGGTGAATTATGTTTGAAGGGTATTATAAAGGTGAGGAAATGTATTACAACACTTCACAACATCTTAGCAAAACACCATTAGGTTAGTGTTGAATTGCAAGCTTACAAGGCTAAATTAAGGTAATCAGGACCAAAATCCACTAAGAAAGGCCAAAATGAGTGAAAAAGTGCAAAGGTACACACTTTTTGGTGACACATTTAGCCCCCACTTTAGTGAGAGTATGAACATTCTTTAGACTCACACTAAACTAGGTTAACCATGTGTATTGAGTGGGATCTAGTTTACTTATGTTAGTAAGGTGAGATGACTATGATCAAGAGGGATGATCAAGCCCCCATGATCAAGATCCCATGAAAAACTAAAAACAAGTGCAAAAGATCACAAGGATTGTTGTGAAAGGGTGGAGAAAAGTTAGATCAAGCTTCGACCATTTGTCTAGCTAGTTGTGGATCATATCTAGGCTGCTTGTCTAAAAGGAAAGGATACTCACTCTGGGCCAATGAAATTTTCGGTTGTTCACTGGGTGAGAATACCAAAAGGTGGTGAGAGAGACATACACCCGGTTGGTATGCACTCACACACACAAAGGTGGTTATGGGGAAAGTCATGCCACTATTTGGGCTTCCTGCTCAACCATATTAAAGTTGTACTCCCTAACAACTTTGATAAGGCACCACAAGGACAAGGGTGTGGTTCATATGAAAAGAAAAGACTTGGATAATTAGAACCCATGAACAAGTGTAAGATGGCACTATAGGCATGCAAGTTATGTTATGCAAGGTCGCCATGAATGCACAAATGCAAAAGGTGCAAAAGAAATGAAGAATGAAAGTGTTCGAAGGATTCTTTTTAAATTCATTTGAGGTCTTTAGACTTAGGGAGAATTATGTGTAATGTTTCCAAAAGAGGACCAATCAAAGTATAGAAGATTCACAACTTACGGGATGTAGTGCATCACATCAGGCCACTAAGAGGAATGTAATATGTTGAGATAAGTCACACTTATGAAAGACATTATATCCAATGTCATCCACAAAGTGAGAAAATGCATCAAGTAAAGTAAGCAAGCTACACTAGGAAGCACAGGAAAAGGGAAAAACAACTGCAAATGCAGAAAAATAAAAGTAAAATAGAATAGTTCCAGTGTATGCCCCCACTTTAAAGGGATTTCTACACACTGCTTTGTGAGAAATTACTTTAAAGTAGAGAAAGGAACAATGCAAAGTTAACATTAGATCCTACCAAGCCGTGAGTGTCTGAGAAAGGCTACATCATGCGAAAAAGAGGCAAGCAAAAGAGAAGGGGACATATGCCCCCAAAATGGAAAACACCAACCACACAAGGGATCTATGTATTTGAGGTCACTATGTTCATTGCTGCAAATTTTAGAGAGCGTGGAACTATCATCATATCCTCAAACACAAAGAACAAGAAGGACACATAGAGAGTGAAGACAAAATGAAAAAGAAGAGTCATTTTGGCTCAACATGGAGGAGACATAAGATGTCTCGATGCTTTGCATCATCCCCAAAAAGGAACAAAGAAATCAAAAGACAAGAGACAAAAGCAAAGGAACCTTAAGGTTTGAGTCAACATGAAGGAGACCATGCGGTCTTGATGCCTTGCATCATCCTCAAGTGAAAGGAAAGAAGGGCACAAAAAAGGAAAGGGAAAGGGGGCCATTTGGGTCAACATGAGGGAGACATTACAATCTCAATACCTTGCATCATCCTCAAATGAAGGGTCAACACATAGGGCAAAGGAGAAATAGAAAAGGAAAAATAAGGTTTCCTTTAGGGTCAACATGAAGGAGACCTAGTGGTCTCAATGCTTTGCATCATCCCCCAAAAGGAAGGAGAAAGAAAACGCGAAAGGAAAAAAGAAAAGAAAATGCATGACATAGAGAAGAAAGAAGATACAGATAGAAGAATGTCACAAAACATCAAACAAGACAGGGAATACATGACAGACAAAACAAACACAAAAATGAAAAAGAAAAGGAAACATCACTAGCTATGCAAGTGCACATCACTTTTCAAGCAAGTCATCGGCCTCCCAATCTTGCTTGGTGTAAAACTCAGGACTATGACTAGTGAGAGCAACAACAATGATTATCGAACTAGTGTCAAAATCAACACTTGTCTAAGGATAATTCTCATGAATTCTCATAGAAGAGGAAAAGAGTGAATTCAAGGTATGGTGTACCTATTTATCAAATTTGGCATTCTCCTCATCCAAATCATCTAAGTTGATGACAATGGTAGGATGAATGAAAATGTCAGTAGTGGCTTGTAAGATGGGTGATGACGGAGGAGATATTGGATCAGGTTGTGGGGGTGGAGGAGGAGGATCAACAGAGATGGCCTCAAGCACCAGAGGGTTGGGCTCTTCAGCTGGGTCTTCCTCATGAGATTGACGAGCCAAGGCATGACGGCGGCACCTACGTGCCCGATATTCTTTATTCCATTTGGCTTTGCAATCAAGTTTCATAGTTTAAGGAGTGGGATGGTTCACTATGGGTTGCTTATCCTTCCTGAGAGGAGGAATGGGAGGCACTAAGGGTGGCTCATCTACTCTCTCTTTGAATTTATAAACTTTTTTGGTGTGAGGTGGGAGGATGGAATTACTATCATGATCCCTAGGCCTCTTGGATGATGTGGAGGAGATTTCAGGAGTAGGTTGGCTAGGCACATCATATGTAGGTAGCAACATGGCTTTATCAAGGATTGGTGAATCTAAGGTAGAAGGAGGTATGTTATGCAAAGAAAGATCAAATATCTTCTTGGTTTTGAAGTTTTGATAGGAAATAAAGAAGAAGTCTTTTTTGGGAGTGATGGGTTCCATAGGTTCAGGCCAAAAGACATCCAAGATAAAGTTACCCTTATAGGAAAATGGGTTAAAACCACAAAGATGGACAGTAAATATGTCGTTGTCGATAGGAAAATTCACACACTTATGAATGATGGATGGGACCGCTTTCATAGAATGAAGCCATGGAAGGCCAAGTTGCAAAAAAAATTGGTTCAACTGAGGTATAATTGAAAAGGCAACATCTAATGTCTTGGGACCTATTTTCAAGGGGAGGTAAATCAATTTGATCGTTGGGCATGCAAAACCCTATTGAGTTTTGACCACGTAGTAGGTCGATTATAGACATCTTGATCAAGATTATGTAGTACAAGAAACTCTTCGATGATGACATTCTTGCCACATGCGAGATCTATGAGTATCCTATTGATGGAATTATCATAGATGTGGCTAGCTATGTAGAGAGGGCCATCAGGTCAGGTTTCATAACTATATATCTTGTGCAGAGAAGGATATATCAAGAGGTCCTTTGGCTGGTCCCTTTTGATGGATAACGTTAATTTCACCTACCATTTCATTAATAGGGGAGATAAGGGTTACTAGTGGAAGAGAAGTAGAATGTAAATCTTGTGAATAAACATTCATTACATTGGGTGTGGGAGTTTCACTTGACTTGACAAATGACATTTTATGATTAGGCATGGGGTTAGTAAAAAAATGCAAGTTTTGATTAGGGGGTTCCATTGATGTGTTTCTCTTAACATTAACATTGGCAATGGATAGACGTGTTGAATCAATGAGGTCCTACACTAGGTGCTTTAAATGCTTACACTGTTCAATATCATGGCCGTTTTGGTGATGAAAATAGCAATAAGAAGTGGAATTGTAGAAAGGAGGTAATATTTTTTTAGGATCAAGTGTATGGATGGGTGGTAAAGAAATCATATGTTGCTGGAGCAGCTGGGTCATGGTGTTGTTAAGGGTATTAGGCAGGGGTGTGAAAGTATGCTTGGGATCCTCACAATTAAAGGGCACGACTGAATTAACAAAGGCCACTTGGTTATTAACAGGTGGAGGGTTGGAAGGTGAAGGGTTGAATTGGAGGTATCCTTTGTTTGGTTTACGAAAAGGTTGGGAAGTAGATTGGGAAGAGTTATTGTATTTTTCATCATGACTAGTAGTGGACTATGAGTCATAACTACTAGTGGAGTTATGGTAATCACAAAGTGCTTGGAATAGGTGCATGAAGGAGGGGAATTTAATGAGAGTGAGTTTATCCTGAAGGGATGTCATGAGGTTCTCGGTAAACATTTTTTGTAGATGGGTGTCTGGGATCTGGACATCAATCAAGGAATAGAGGGCTTGGTAGCGAGAGATCAATTCAGTGATCTTCTCGATATTAGCCTGTTTACATCTCATAAGGTTGGCTAGAGTTTTCTTCGGAGCCATGTGCACTTGAAAGTTGTTTATGAAAGAATCTACTAACTTGTCAAAAAAACTAATGGAGTTATTGGGTAGAGAAGAGAACCAGTCTAAGGCTGCATCTTTTAGAGTTCTTGGGAATAATCTAGTGAGCAACCTATCATCAAGGGAAAATTCATCACAGAGAGCAGCATAAGGATTGACATGGTTAGAAGGGTTACCCCTTCGCCCATACTTTTTGAACCGAGGGATATCTATGCCTTGTGGAAAAGGAGTGTGGATAATGTCAAGGGACAATGGGTTACTATGAACGTAATAAGAGGGAGAGCTAGATTGACTTTATTTAATGGAAGAGGGTTGTTGTTGCATATTGGCAACAATGTGAAATAGTTGGGTGATGAAAGGGTCATTGTAAGTTCTATGAGGTGGAAGTGGTAGGAATAGTGATAGGAGGGACGATGGAAGGAGGGAGAGGGTGGGATTCCACAGGAGAATTAGGGATGTTAGCGGTGATGGGGGGAGGAGGTATCACACTACTAACCATTTGCATGGTGGTTGTTACACTAGGTGGGGTATAGGTCAGGATAGAAGCCACGGTTGATGAGGGAGGAGTGGAATTTCCTCCATCGCTAGACCTATGTGTGGGAAAATGGGATGGCTTAGGTGAATTCTTCTCATAGATTTATGCAATCTTCTTCATCACACTTAAGCCATTATCGCAGTCAATGAGCTGATGTAGGAGTTCAAGGGCAGGAACAATAGTCCCTGAAATGGGTTCAAAGTTGACTTCATGCTCATAATTAGTGAGATCAACATGAATGTGGAAGATTTTATCATGTGGGAGGGTATTATGATTAGTAGTATCATTTAGACATAAGGAGTTATTAAGGATTGTGTCTAAGCCTAATGCACCATTGTCAACACCAAGAGCTGAAGTTGGAGGGATTCCAAGATCTACAATGAGGGTGTTGTTAGTAGATGCCATGGGTCCTTGAAATTCTTCTCACAACTCTATTGGCAAGGGGATACTAAATGATCAGAAATAAACCCCTAAGGCAGTGTGAGCAAAGGTGATAAAGGTCTATAATCAAGATCTGAGAACCAAACATAGGAAGGTAAAGCCAGGAAGCTGAAAGAAAGAAAATACTAGATTTTTTTTGAGAATTTGATAGGAAATATAACCAAAGGACTAGGTCGCCCAGTATGGCAGCTTAGTCCTAATAGTGCTATTTTTGTTAAATTCTAGAATTTTTGGCTGATTTTGATCATTTTTCTGATACTTTGGCCCAAATGGAAACTAAAAGTGCAAAAAAAATTGTGTATTTTATTAACAACGCAATGCAATGTGAAAAATTACAATGAATTTTCACTAAATGCACTTGTATCACTAACCCTATGATGCAAACAATGAAAAATGTTAATGCAATGCAAGCTATTTTAAGATGAAATGCAGAAAATCAGAAAGCTAGCTAGTGTCAATGGTTGGGTTCACCAAAATAAACCACCAAAAACATATATTTTTGACAAGGGAAAGAGGATCCCTTTACTAGTTTCTTAGGTTTTTTCACCCTAAGAGCACTCGAGTTAGGAATAACACTCTTTCCATTGTGTTGATATGTGTTAATGGCATGGGTTCATTCAAAAAGGAGGGGGGAAGGGACTTGTTGATGGTTGTGAATGTGTGTGATGTGTGGCTAATGTTGAAATTACAATGAAACTAATATAAATGTATGAAAATGCAAATGAAACAAAACAAAACTAATGCAAACTAACTATATGCCCTAAATGAGTGTTTTCTAGAAAATGATAGAATGGGACAGAAAGTGTGTACCTGGAGAAATGATGTGATAGTTGAATACTCCTAGAAGCTCCTAAAAAGTGTTGGAAAATTGCATAAGGACACTTACGCCAAGTGGGGTGACCTACTCCTCCAACTGTAAAAATTTTTGAAAACAAGTTTTGAGGAAATGGGTATCCAAAAACACAAAAACCCTTTTTTGGGCCTAGCACAGGGACAAGGTCACCAATAGGGGTGACCTAGTCCTCTTGTGGCTTTTCGAGGAATCAAGCTTTGGTTTTGTGGGTCCTAGTTTATCAGGTTCCCTTTTTTTGCAGCAATCTATGATAGGAAGTCCCAAAAGTGACCTGCAACTTGTCTTTTTGTCCTTCCTAGGGCTTGATATTTGGAGTTGACTTGTGGAGAATTTTTTTTACTTCTTACAACACTTTTTCCTTCACCTAACCTACATCAAAATATCTGAAAACACATGCAAAAACCAAAAATTGTTGGGGTTAGATAGTAGGGGTTTTCCTAAGTCAAACCCCTTTGTAGGTGATTAAACCCAAATGAGATAAACACAAAGGAAAGCAAGAGTGAATGATACCACAATAGAATATCTTACCAAACCTTTGTTGATGGTCTACAACTTGCATGAGCAACTTCAATGGAGGGGGTCTGAAAACCTTAGTGCTTGCATTCTTGCTTAGTTGCTTGAGTACCTGATGATTGAGAGAAAGAGAGTGAAAAATGAGCTTGGAGAGTCTAAGAGAGGCAAAAATGAACTAGAGGAGACGAAAAATGGAGGTAGAAACCCTTGTTTGTACAAGTGAAACCCTAATTTTCTCAAAATACAACCTAATAGGCCAACCTTAGGGTTTAGGAGGAAATATTCTAGTTGAATCTTATTTAATATTTTAAATTTATGCTTAGAGGGACTAGGTCACCCAAAGTGGTGACCTAGTGCTCCTAGGAAAATTATGATGATTGTTGGGAATTGATTTATGTTTAATAAAGTTTATTATATTTTCCTCTTGGTACACACTTAGGTCGAGACTAAAGATGCATTGAAAGGGAAAATTATCATATGAAAGGGGTTGTCTTAGGGGTGACAAGCCTAGATAAGTGTGAAAATGCAACACAACACTTTACAACACTTTGTCTTGAGGCTTAGGGAGGTGTACAAAGAATGTATTATTTAGGTGAATTATGTTGGAAGGGTCTTAGAAAAGTGAGGAAATGTATTACAACACTTGACAACACCTTAATAAAACACTGTTACATTAGTGTTGAATTGTAAGCTTACAAGGTTGAATTAAGGTAATCAAGACCAAAATCCACTGAAAAAGGCCAAAATGAGTGAAAAAGTGCCAAGGTATACACATTTTGGCGACACAAAATTTTCTCGTATATGTGCCCTAGAGTAAGTTTCTCCTGCTTTAGATCTAAAAAGTTTTAGATATTAATCTCTATCTGCTCTATATTTTCCTAGATTGTCTTCTATTGAAACTCTCAGATCTAACCTACACACATGAAAATAGCTAAAAGGTTGTGCTATATAGGGTCTTTGCTAAGTCAAACCTTAGATTTGGAACTTTTATCTCTAGTTATAGTGATTTATGATGATCAAGAGAGCATGCCCTAGGTCAGGTAGAGGCTTAAAGATAATGATTGACTGAAATTGATAAATTATAAATGATAGTATTACCTTGATGAAAAAACCCTTGAAAAGACTATGTCACACACAAGTTGATTGATGGATACCTTGATTTCTTGATAGACCTGTAAAATATTAGCTCACATACACTATAGATTGCTAAAGCTAGCATGTAGACGATAAATCAATGCTTCTCCATAATTGCATCATAATCAATTCTCATTCATAATTTTCTCCTTATGCTCAAAATGAGAGGAATACATGCTTATATATGGATTTTAATTAATCCTTTTGGGTGGGGGCTGACCTGGGGTCATTTTCAAATCATAAAAGTTAGCCAATCAAAATTTCACATTCAAATAATTATTTTTTGGTCTAGGGCACCCTATGCTCTAGAATGGTACTTTTTGGCCCAAAATTATCAAGATGATGGGTATTTAAATATATTTTATTAATATATCCTTGAAATGAATAAATTATCATTACAATTAATGTTATAATAAAAATAGGGTGTCAAGGTAGTTTGAAATTGTCAAGGGTGAATTTTTGATGCTATGCCATATAATCATATAATCCTAGCAAAATAATTATTTATGGACTATATAAGAAATTATGAAATAAGGAATGGGGTGAAGATAAAATCAAGGCTTACTAGAAGTACACGTAGGAGATTTTAGAACTAGAAAAAGGATTTGAATAGGTCCCTATAGATGAAATATGGGAAAAGATATGGGATAGCAATCATGGCTCTCTTAGTTCAAGCTATGACACAAGAAACATCCGACGTGATGGTGTAGTAGCTAGTCCAAAAGAGAATAAGGAATTTGATATGAGATCATAGAAGAACATTTTCATCTAGTTATAGTCTGGTTGAGAATATCTACATGCTACCTTTAAGTCATGCCCCTTGGCCATCACCACTTTATAGTGTACTTGATAAATCATAACAATATCCTACCTCTTCATTATATAAATTGGGAGTTTGCAAGAAAAAAATAGAAAAAACTATGAAGAGGTTAAAAATATACTCCAACAAGGATCAAAGAGAAAGAAAATGTTGGATAAGTAGCCTCATTTATCTAATTTATAAGTAAAAATAATTTCAGAAGAAATAATATAAAAAAGCACCATAACATGGAAATAAATTGCTAAGGTGGCACAAAAATTAGCTATGAAGTAGGCCCTTCTAGAGTAGGGCCAACTATAATCTCTAATAAATGAGCCTACATAAAAATAGGAAGCTAAAACTACCATAAGAATCATACTCTAAGGATTAGAGTGCACTATAAAAACTAGTGATCACCTTTCCTGTTTCAACCACCTAGCTATGTGATTATCCACCCTCTTCTCCTCCTCATAGTATATCTATTTCTTCCCTACTTTCACAGGTTCAAGACCTCCACACTCCTTTACCCATGTCTCATATTGAGGTTTTTCCATTCTCATATATCCCTAGTATGGTAATCACTCTTCCACTAGCTATCATTACTCCACTCCCATCCCATTATTCAATTAGCGCTCAAAATTAAATTATGGAATATCCACTCCAAACCTTTCTATCCCTCACAATTAATCTATCATATGCTATCCATTCTCTAATAATAATTATAACCAAATTATTTAGCATACATCCACAATCATATCATCATACCTATCATCCATAATACATAATGCATCCATAAATAGTAGATACATCGTCAAATAATACTAATTATCCATCACACATAATCAATGCATCCATAAATCATAGTTACATCATAAAATAATAATCACTATTCATAACACATATAAATAAAAATAAATACATTGTTTAATCCATCATCATAACCTTGCATCGTAATAATTGATTCATATCACCTCCATAATGAATAAATATATCACATCATTATCATATATCAACATCATCGTTGCATCATAAAAATCATAAAAATATTGATCATCATAAATAAAATATCATGTCAATAATCAAATTATAAAAATGTGTATTTATCAAATCATCTCCATCAAATATATAAATTAAAAATAATGGTACAACATCTCTCATTTTATATAATCAAAATCACTATGTAAATAAATAGGGGTACATTGAGCTTTCAAAGGATCAAAATTTGTATATACATACAAAAATATCAAATCATAGAATGGAGTGCAAGCCTTGATAGATTTAGCTAGCACTATCATATTGTTGCCCTAGATCTTAGAGTTATCTTGACAATGGCAATGGTGGTGGCTACAAAATTGTAACTTACCTACCTGATCTAGCTGATCTATTAGCACTCAATGTATATTTTATCTATATATGATATATCTCTACTCAAGTGGCATGAATATCTTGTATAGTGACCTATAATATATGGAATCTTTCCCTACTCACCCTACCTATATATAAGCTTAACACAGTCCCTATAGTTCTAACAATGGATATTTATAGTCTTAATCACTCCAAATCCTTTATTTATCATGTTGGGCCTAATATATCAATACCTAAAATTCATCTATCTCTATCTAACATACATACTATTAAATCCTATAGGGAAGATCTTTCTTTAGAAGAAAGTGAGGCTTGGAGGCAAGCCATGCAAGAGGAGATGATGACTTTGGATAGTTGTGATAACTAGGATCTTGTTAGTTTACCAAAAGGAAGGAAGCCCATTGGATGCAGGTGGGTATTTAAAAATAAATTTGGTGTAAATAGTCAGTTAGAGTGACACAAGGCCAGATTGTTGGCCAATGGATACTCCAAGAGAGAGGGAGTTTATTTAAATAAAAATTTCTCCTGTGTTGCTAAGTTAACATATATTAGATTCCTATTATGTATTGTTGTTGCTTATGATTTTAAAATAGATAAAATGGATGTTAAACCTACTTTCTTGCATGGGGATCTTGAGGAAGAAATTTATATGCGACAACCTAATGGTTTTGTTGTGAAAGGAAAATGATGTTTGGTTTGTAGGTTAAAGGGATCTTTACATGGTTTTAAATAGTCACCTAGGATGTGGTACTAGAAGTTTGATGTATTTGCATTGAAGTTGGGTTTTGTTAGAACTAAAGAGGATTACATTGTATTTATATTAAGGTTATTGATGATCATATACTAATCATTGTCTTGTATGTTTATGATATGTTGTTTATGGGTAATAGAAAGGTGATGATTAGGGAGCTTAAGACTCGGCTTTTTGGAATATTTGATATGAAGGATTTGGAGGCTAAAAAATATATCCATTGGATGGAGATCAATATAGATCAGGTTCACAGAAGACTTTGGTAAATTTAGAGTAAGTATGTTGATATCATTTTGTAGATTTTTAGTATGCATGACTACAAACTAGAAAATATTCCATTTTCGGTTGGTACTAAGTTTAGTTTCTAGGCATGTGTCCTAATTTTGATGATGATTTGAAGAGATGTCTAAATTTCCTTATGCTAGTTTCATTGGAAATTTTATGTATGTAATGGTTTGCATTAGACCAGATATAGCCCAAGCAGTGGGAGTTATAAGTAGGTTCATGTCTAACCCTAGTAGAAAGCATTGGATTTTTGTTAAGAGGGTGTTTAGATATTTGTGTGGTACTTCAAATGAATATTTGGTTTATCATGGTAATTATTATGTGGTTAATCCATCACACATACAATGTTTTGTTGATGCACATTGGGTAGTTGATTTGGACAGTCAAAGGTCCACTAGTGGCTATGTTTTTACCTTGTTTCAAGGTGCAGTTAGCTAGATGAGTACAAGAAAACCTATCATTGTATTTTCCACCACTAAAGTAGAGTATATGGTTTCTACACATGCCTCTAAGGAGACATTTTGGTAATAGAGACTTAGTAAATATATTGGTTTTGATTGTAGGACAATGTGCATTGGATGTGACAGTCAGAGTGCCATATGTTTAGAAAAAAATCATATGTTTCATGCTCGTACTAAGCATGTTGATGTTTAGTATTACTTTGTGTGAGAGATGGTTGAGAATTATAAGGTCTTGATTGAGAAGGTTGAAACTTTGTATAATGTTACAAATTATCTCACGAAGCTAGTGGTCATGGATACATTCTCTTAGTGTAAGAAGGCCATGGGTCTTGATCACTATAATTGATTATATTTTATTTGTATCTCATGCATGTAATTGCAATGTATAATTTCAAGTGGGAGAATGTTAGGATACATGACATTAGAATTGTTATCTTAAGTTGATAATTGTGTGTCTCCATGTTCTTTGGAAAGTGTTCTAAATGACATGAGGGAAAAATTATTTATTATTTATTTTCCTATGACAAATTATAACTGCATTCAAAGAGGTGGACCCATTATGATGATAGTTATAGAGCTTCTAGGGAGCATTTTCATTTTGGACATCCAAATTCTAGGTGGGGACCATAAAGAAGTGCATGCTCTTGCATGTTATCTTGGGTTGGCTGACCAAGCTTATATGTTTTAGGTTTGATCAATCGAAACTATCAAAGAGTTTTGGAGCACTCATTATTGACCAATTTTCATTAGCTATGGGTTAGGCACCCATGTGAAGGCCATGTGATAATTTAATATTTTATGTCCATGTATTTGGATTTCCCACTAAGGGGCACATCATGGATTTTTCCAAGTGGTTTTACTTGTTGTTTTTTGATAACATTTGTTGTATTTCCCACAAATTTCTATATATTTGAGCATTGTGATTGTGGTTTGTAGAGTTTTTTGCAAATTGATAGAGTAACAAAGTTCTACTAAAATTTAGAGAGGAGTGTTGTATTGTTGTATCTCATTTTAATATTAATACAAACATTGGATCTCTTTGCGTGTGGATTTTCCTGTAAGGGTTTCTCCATGTATATCTTGTGTCACTTGTGTTTCAAAACTTGAGGTATTACTGATTTTTCTTTCATTTTTGTAATTGCTTATCACATATCATAATCTTGGTAATCTTGGATACATAATTTAAGATTTTCAAACACATACTTAAGTTCATATTTCTGCAAGTTTCACCTTGATTTACAATATTTAGTCCTCAATATTTGAGGGGCATGCTACTCAAGGGATCGATAATGCTATGCACCTAAGGCCATGATATTATAAATAAAGGGGTTGATATAAATGCTTTGTAAGGCATCCCATTAGCTAATAAGAATAAATATATTTATCTCATACATGTAGAGGGAAGTGGAAGTGGTAGATAATTAAGTGCTATAGATTTTGGGGCTTGAGGAAGAGATAATATGTGAAAATAATTAGTTATATTTGGAATGTCATAATGGGGATATAGTGTGGGTAGATTCTTCTTATAAGTAACATTGTATGTGAAAGAAAATTTGTAGCAATAATATACTATTTCCGGATAACCCTCATGAGAGAAATAAATGAAAAATAAGTATTCAAAATTCATATTGTAAAATAATGATAATTATACCACAAGATAAGACGTCATAAATCCTAGGAAAGCACTCGCAAATAAAAATCTACCCTCCAAAAGTACCCACAAAACTTAATACATTATCTCAAGAAATGAAATTACAATACACTAGTAGAGTTTCCATACAAGATCTCTAAACCATCAAGAAAATGAGAATAATGTAGGTACACATCTCAATCCATGCTTCCTCTAATCACATATACAACTGATAAAAGATCTGCAATTCATCTTTATCCAATAAGCTTAAGGTTATACAGGACAACCGAAAAATCTATTCATGTTCTTTATTTTATATGACAAGTTATACATAAAATCATTATGGCATCACATAAACAAGGATCCCACTAAATCATGACCTGAAATTAAATATTTGCCACTAATTTTTCTCAATATTATATATTTCCCAATGTGACACCCACATTAAATATTTACCCCCGTGCCACATATAATGTACAAGTATCCCTAAGAATATCTAACGCATGCAATATATACATCTCTAGGATATACCATAATTAAATATTTAATTTTATATTATAAGGATTACAATGTGAAAAAGAGGAAAATGTGGTGTGAGGAGGCACAAAGGACCTATTTTCCTATTTTTATTCAAAATGTATGCTATAAAATGCAAATGAAAGACAGTAATCAAACCTGATAGAAACAATAGTCAAAAGGCAGGTCTGGAAAGGGGAAAAGGATGTGTACCTTTCAACAAAATTCACCTTTTGAATCTCACAAAGGAATCATTCTCCCTATGGTGAATAGGTCCTGGTGAGTGTTTATGGAAAATGCTATCCGGGTTCTCTTATGTTGGGTCTGCACTCCTAGATTCTAGGTGTTCACTATCGAACAACCAAAAATAAAATTTGTAGAGGATTTTATGTGATTTGACAACTTTTCTTGAAAATTTAAAAAAATTTCAGCTTTCTTAAATCTTTCTCTCCAAATGATCCTCAACCTAAAATCTAAAATCACACATCAAAGAGAGAAAAATGTTGTTTTGTTAGGGAATGGGGGTTTTCCTTGATCAAATCTCATTTTGGTAATCAAACCTTGAAATAAAATAGAAAAACATGAAGGAATGATGAATGAACAAATCTATGTAACAAATCACCAAACCTTATTTGAAACATTCAAGTACAAATCTGAAAAAAAGAATGAAGTGGCCTCAATGAATGCAGATCTTGATCATGAAACTTGATGTGAGACAATGCTTTTGAACAATTTCATAGATCTTGAACTCTACATAGTCATATTAGATCAAACAAAATGAATGATGCAATACACCTATGGCATGATGAAAGGAATCTTGATTGCTATAACAATATTCTATAAATATGTCCTTGAAATGCCTTGAAATTTCTCTTGACCATAAACTTTGCTCTAGGATTTGAACACTTTAAAATATAGGATGAACTTAGTGAAATGATCTCATATTTATACATATCTTAACATTAATTCTCAATATTCAAATATCACAAGCTGAAATTGAATTGAGGATTTGAAATCATTAAAATACAACAAAAAACATATTTTAAAGGGGAGTCCTCAGTCTAAGTGAGGGCCCATTTGCCATAGGATGAATGGGTCCTAGGTCACTTACCTAGGACACACATTTCTCAGTGTTAAAAAATATATTAAATTAGGGTCCTAGCTCTAAGTGAGGACCAATTCACCCTATGGTGAGTGGGTCCTAGGTCACTTACCTAGGACACACATCTTCCAAATTTAAGTTTTGTGTAATGGAATTTATGAATGTCAAGTTTTATCCTTCAGAATTCACATTTAATTAGGTTTGGGTTTGAATTAAAGGGGCCAATTAAATAAAATTAACCTCAACCAATTAATAAAGCCCTAGACTAATGTGAAAGTGCAAAGGTACACCTTACAACATCAAAAATAAGGCACAATTAAGTCCATTTTATTAAAAAGGGCCCTAAACTCAATGTGAATATGAAAAACATATTACAACACTAAATTAAGGCATCATTACGATCATTTTACTATTAATTATTTCCAAATTAAGTGTGAAAAAGGGATACATTTTTGTACACTACATAATGCAAGGCACATAACACACTTTTCCCAACAATACGATGTTTCCCTTTATCAAGATTTTAATTTATTTCTAAATATGTAAGAATGTATCTATATTCTTGTATTCATTTTCATAATACACCTTCAACATAATAGGATACTTTATCTTAAAGGATTTGATCTTATATGTAGTATGTATATACTCTTTTGTAGTATCATTAGTAAGATGTTAGGAAAGATCTATACCCTTCACTAGTTTGGTAGATTTTTTTGGTCAAATCTTTGTGCTGGGTGGGCCAATTTTGTAGGAGGGCTCGCATGTTTGTGGCTTAGGGGCAACTGGGGGTGGCTCTCCTATAAAGGATTTGGTTGATGGCAGTGCACTTTTTCAAAGTGCTAAATTTTATCCTAATTCCTTGTTTGTTGACTTGTTGGCTCAAGAGTGGGATGAGGAAGATTTTCAATCCTCTGATTATGAAGACCTTGTTGATGGTTCTTTTGTTGATACTAGTCATCTTGAGGATTTATTTTTTGAGGGGTTTGTTGAGGAGGATGAGCTTCTCCTTGATATCCTTCTAGAAGCCCATGTAGAGGCTCAAAGGAGATCAGCTGCAAGTTCTGTAGAAAAAACTAGTGACAATGCTTTATTTTCTAGTCTCAAAAAGGGATTCCTTCTCCCTGCTATTTCTAAGGAGAGTGCTCCTTCTTTTGAATTCGATGTTGTTTCCCCTTCGACCTCTATAGTTGTGGATATTCCCATTGATGGGTTGGCCTGTAGGGTTGAGGGTTTGAGCTGTTGGATGTTGTGGTTGTGTTGCTAATATGTGGTTTTCATTGATGTCAACACTATTATAATTGATCTTCTTGAAGGTTGTGTATGTCGAGGATATTGAGAAAATTATAAAAAATATGTTGAAGGTTGTATGTGAATCTACAAAGTTAAGTGTGGTGTAAAATTTAGTGTGTTTCTATTAAGAAGTTGTAATTTAAAGGGTTTGTTGCTAAGCCTATCTAGTTTATACTCCAAAATTTTTAGAGGTACGCATCAAGATTTGTGCAAGTTGTGAATCTTTGTGTTCCTACAATTATTTTATTATAGTAGTTGATGTTTCTAGAGGAAGAGAATGTGATTCTAGTAATTTGAGTTGTGTATGCTCCTGTTATGTTTGTTGATGTTTCTAGATTGTGATCTATCCTTGTTGCATGTCTATGTTGATCGGTGTGATCATTATCGAAGGATTTTCCTTTGTGTGTTTGGGTTTTCATGTTCTTGGCTGACATGATGATTGTAGCATGTTGCGGATCCTCAAGGATTAATATTTTAATGTTTGACATGTTCAAGGAAGTTGTTTTAGGTCTTCATTATGTCGTGACCAAATTTGGTTGGTTTGCATTAAGATTTTTTCATGAATTGGGCTGACAGTTTCTAATTCATTTATTCTTTTATTTTTGACCATCAGAGTTGTTAATATAATTCAATGTAGCAAATATATAAGAGCGATTGTTTCTTCATTTTGAAGTGTGATCAATGTTTGTATGAGAAGTGTGAATACAAAATGTGCGAATAAAGATTAGATCATTTGATTGCAGAGCAGAGTGTGAAGCGTTGGTGTTTTTTCATGTAAACCAAGTTTACCTCCTATTCTACCTATGGAATTGCCAATTCCAATCAAGGGAAGCTCAGAGGACTTGGACCAACTAACAAGGATTTTAATAGTAACCTCCTACACTTTGAGCTCTATAAGACCTAGGAGGGTGGTCCCTATAACATATTTATGATTTCTGCACCAAACTCATAAACATATTATTAAAAGTTCACAGATAATCTCACTTAATAGCTCAATAGAATGAGAAAAGAATTAAATGAATTGGCTATTCATCAGTAATATCAACCACTTGGATCATGAGATGGTTATAACATCATTTCATAACTTATGATAGTCATTTTAATTGCAAGTTGGTGGCAAGCCCTAAGTGAAGACATACAGAAATAGGATTTCATAAATTCATGCAATTTAGATCAGTGACATATACCATTGGGGAGTCAAGTTTACAAACATTCGGAAAGCAACAATAGATTCAAACACATAACACATATGATCCCTGGCAATATTGCATTAAAATATTGTCAATCCCCATCCCAGCCCAATACTTCTTACCAAATCCTTTTACAAACATACACATCTATGATTCCATCCAAGCATTTAATTAATTCTTTGAATTAAAGCCAAAACAGAAACATACTCATCACAACAATGAGATGAACATCATAATCCTTGATCATTTTATTCAAAATTATGATATGTTTGTATACAGGAGAGACAAGAGCTCGAGATATATCACCGTAACTCAAATGCTAGTACTATTATAAACCTTGGAATTTCATAAACATAAAACCCATTACAAGTGAACCCCAAACCTAAATCGCCTTAACATTTAGAAAACGAAATTCTTACAATATGTTCTGCAGCTAGACCTAGACTCAGCCTTCAAAATTTTCGGCTTGCCAACCCCTACTTCTGGCCTTGAAATCCTTCTTATAGAAATGAAGGAGCAAACAAGCATCAGGCTAGAAGTTACACATGTCATTAATCAATAGGACTGCTATGCACCCCTTCAAAACAATGATTAAGACTTCCCATTCCTTGAACATCTTCCCGTTGATCTTTCGCCTCCATACAACAGTTGTTGTATTAGTTACATCTCAAACTCTACGCCCAAAAACCGTCATGGAATCAAAACCATAATTAGTTACACTGTACCCACTGAGCTGTAAGTTGCCGGTGGAAAAACCGTTTCATTCCTCATCAGTTAGGTACTTGTCTACCCAAATTTGATACTCTTCATCTGTGGGCCAATTTAAATTCACCACCTCAATCACTCTAGTATTGTAAGGTGTGAATTTCACTGCAACCTGGTTGGCCTCTCTTTCAAATGACTCCAGAAACATGCTAGTATTAATTATTTTATCTATGCTGCTTACTAACAAGTCATGATCTGAGTCATCACAAATCAATTTGATTTGTGCAGTGATAACTTCTTCTACCCTTTCTTGCCATTGTTGAACTGCCTTGATGTTTCCTTGTCCATCCAATATATTGGGCAATAAGGTATCACTCCAATCATTAAAACCTTTTACTAATTCTCCAATTTTCTTACTCAAGTCATCAGGTAGGGCCTGGAATCCCTTCAATGATTCCACAAAAACTTGAGCAGGTTTTAATAATTGAGGCCTATTATTTGCATCAAAATTGGAAGCCTTAAACATAATATCCAAGTTAGTGGCATGAGGGATCCACTTCTCAACCAAGGGTAAGACAAGATCTCGATCCCTGTTAATATTTTGTAAACTAGTCAAAAATAAAGAATATAAAGAATGAATAGATGGCAGCCTAGAATCAACCTTCTCATTCAAATGCCTCAACATGGTGTCCACCACCTCATTGTGTTTGGCCATGGCATCATTCTCACTAGCTTTTAGGGCAGCCTGTAGCTTTGTGATCTTACTCATCATCTGCTTTTTGGTGGGGTCCACAGAGTATTCCATTTCCTCTTCAACCGGCTCTGGCACATGACTAGGATCTGATGTCTGAATTGGGCATCCAAGGCTAGAAATGATTGGGATAGTAGGGGGTAATGACCCCGAAGTAGTAGGTATTTTTCTGACAACAGGAGCATTAGAAGATTCTCCTACTTGCCCATACTTTAACCTATCTACTTCTGACTGTAGCTCAAAATTTCTTTGTTGCATTTTATTGTATTCCCCGATTATTGCATTATATTTTTCCATCAGACTCCTCCTTTCAGCCTCTTCCCTTTCTGCTGTCTTCTAGGCCAATTTGGCCACATTCAGTGTCAAGATTGTGGCTTCTGTTACTGAGGTTTCAGAAGCTCTTTTGATAATGAGCTCGCCTCTTAGATTTGGGCTAATATCTGCCACATTTGGTTTTCTGCCTTGAGGTGCTAGTGCCCATATGGCTAATGTCTCATATTCTTCACTAAAAGTAGAATCCTGTAGGGTTGCCTTGACCTCTTCTTCATTTCTCTACATAGGATGCTTGGATTGCATAATAGCATTGAATGCCATAGCATCACCTATGTCCCATTCAGGGAGGAGTAAGACACCTGCTTGGGTCATAAGTTTCCTTCCTTCCTCAGGAGTGATGTTTTTGAATTGCTCCATCAATTCAGCCTTTACTTCATCATCATTCTCCTGGTCTGACCTATCAGGTCTTCTATCAGGTCTTGACTCCCTCCTACTCTTGCACTTATCTTGATATCATTCTAGCTTTATTCCCCAAATCAGTTGCAAGAATACAGGAGTTTTCACAAAGGCATCATCATCCATGAATGCCTTGCAGGCTTCCATCCTGGCATCTTTCACATACTGCCCCTTTATATCCATATCAGTGAGCACCAATTATGTTGATCTAGGAGGAGAGGGGATACCGACCAACATTTCTTGGTCAGTTATGACTATTTCATCCACCAGAACCTCCTGTTGTTCTTCAATCGTTTGCCTCTTAGGGATTGGCTCTGATGACAGTTCCATAGGATCATTATTCAGTGATGAATCCAAATTTATAATTTTTATCCCACCAAGTTTCCTGATCCCATGACTTGGCAGTGATGTTTTCATTATTTGTTTTCCCTTTTTATTTCCTGCCTCTTCATCACTGCTACTATTTTTCTTCCTCCTGTATAGAGGTCTATCCACTGATGGCTGGTAAGTTGGCCTTGTTTCCTCAAGCATCACCTTTGATTCCTGAATCCCCAAGTCTAATTCTAAATTATCCTTCTTGGTCCTCAAGATGTTCATAATCTCCTTGAAATTACTGATCAAAAAATCAATTCTTTTATGGAATGGAGTAAACTCCATCAATGGATCATACCTTGGATCCAATTTATGTACCATGGCTAGAATTTTCTCATATGCAATCCACTTCTCTTTATTCAATTCTTGCTGGTTCAAATCAAATTCATTTCTTATTAAATCCTCAGGGAAGTTGAAAACATGAATGAATTTACCACCCTTAATCTTCTGCCTAAACAGGGCAAAGAATCCCTCAGGGTCATGTTGTCTTCTAGATCCATTCTTCAAATAGTATTCATCAAAATAATAGTCAAAATGGACCCATCCTCCCTTTGTGAAAACAAAGTCAGAGACAACTGTACAATCAGGGAACAAAGTCCATTTTCCCCTTCCTGTCAAATTTTCTTCATGAATGCAGCCTAATTGCCACATCACTTCTGCAAATCCCATTCTTAATGGCACATTATATGGGAGAATATGAGGGGCTCCCTAGAAACCATAAAACCTCAAAACAATATTCACAGGGTAAAGAATAATGTCACCCCAATTGTGGCATACCTTCAAATCAGGTTTCCTCATTTTGGGTCGGAGGAAATCATTTAAATCCTCAAGAATTCTTGGTACATTTACCACCAATTTAGCCCTAAGCCTAGAGGCAAAGTAGTTATCAAACTGCACAAAACTATCACCTCCCTTGTTACCAGACATGTTTGCACTCCAAGCCTGTACTGGTAATCTCTTTCCATTTACCTCTTCCCTCAGCTCCATTTTTTCTGAGAAGAAGTCAGCATTCTCATGCAAAAACATATGCATTAATAAGGAGTACCAAAAGAAAGGAGTACTAGAATCTCCATTATGCAACTTTAGCAAACCCTCATGTATGTTTTCAACAAGGAATGTAGCATAGTCATAAATCACAGAAAAATTAGGGTGTTGAATCTGAGCCCCCATGAACATATAAGCGATGGGCATTACAATGTTAGGGTTGAAACCAATAATTTGGCAAAGTGAATAGAACATTGCCAGGAAATGATCAGCAAAACAACTTAGCCTGAAAGGCTCTCGGTCTGTTGGGCTAATGTGAATTGTTGAACTGCCCGCCCTGGCCAAATGAGGGGGAAGCAATCTTGACCTAAAAAGAGGCTGAGATCTGGCATATTCTTGCCTCATCTCCTCAAAGTCAATTCGAACCAAAAATGAGCTATACTCACTCAAATCAAAGACCTAACGAATTGTATCTGCATTCACACTTTACAGAACGCCGCCATCATTATCTCTGATAATTTGTGTGACAGGGTCATATCATGCAACAACTTCCCTAAGTAGGTCAACATCCATAAACACATTTGGTACCGCAAGTTTTCCCATATCATATCTCCAACTATTTGAAAAAAGGTGAGACACATTGCATTTCCCATACCATCTTCTAAACAACTCCAAACCCGTCACAGGTACCCTGGCATCTACAATATTATAATTTTTACATCTTAATCCCTCACCTAGGGCTGTCCCACTCATTAAGACCAAACCTTTCTTCCTGTCATTTGTTGATAAAGGGAATTGGTCCAGGAAATCATCATATAAATTTATGTGGATGTAATCTATACAGCCAAAATGTTGCTTTGGTGGTGCCATTTTAACAATTAGGGCTTCTTCAAAAAACAAATTCGATGACAAACTAAAAATACCCAGAGCATAACTACAATAGAGTCTTGCAAATTTCTCACAATCAAAGGAACAGTAATAGTAACCCTAGAACTTTTAACAAAGAAAACCACCGACAACACAATGCAACCTTTTCTTGGATCACGTTCAAACAGAAATAGTGGTAAGAGAAATCAACTTATGGAATTCGCGCTACACAACAAACAAACCTGTGCTGAAATTGCTTTGAAAACTTCTATCTCCAGCTCTGGATCACTTCGCAAACACTTGAATACCTTTATGGCAATGTGATTATGAACTTAAATACTCAAAAATGATGAAAAAAACTAAGTAGATGTCTTGTTCGCCATTAAAGCTTACTTGCATGCCACACCAATGGCTTCAATTTCATTTGATGCAAGTTTAAAATCTCGCCGTCGATCTCATCTTTCTGTCAGATCATTGAACAATTGTCTTCAAAAAAGCTGACAACACTTCCATGTCACCGTCAAGGGCCCACCATAGAATGCAGCCTCAAAAAGTACATGTGGCACTTGCCCGCGATATCGCTATCACTAAACTCCTCTTGGTTTAGGATCACGCGATAGCGGGCAACCGTTGATCTCCACCATCTACGATCTTGACGATCAAAACAAGAGGTAGCCTCAATATATATCCATCGAGCAACTTTTCCATCAAGATTAAGACACTATCATTGATTACAAGCATGTGCATTTCTCATGTGGTTAAGTAACCTGCTTGATAATGCCCTAAAGTTCAACGCATAAATTTAAAACCTTTATTTACTTCCTTTAGCACGACAACTTAAGACACATGGTGCCCACCCGTGATATCGCGATCACTCAAAAGCCAGCAGTGATGTCATTGTGGGATGGCGGGCAATGGTCAAGTTCAAACTTAAGAAGATCAACGGTTGGTAAAATAACCCCTACGAAATATTTAAAATACACAGGAAAATAAAGGGGGAAAAAGACACCACCTAGGGCAATGACAGTTGATGACTTAAGGTTATTTTAACAGATAAAGCACAGATCGGTTTAGACTTAGGTGAATAAAAGGTCAATTTTTTTCATTTTATATTAAAAGGGGCCACGCCTAGATGATCACATAGGACATAAGTTGTTCTTAAAAGAACCTCTCCAAAAAGTAACGACAAAATAGAACCAACCCAACAATAGAATACAATGTCCCATGGAAGCAAGGCATAAATAATTTCTCAGGTACCTTTAGAAAAACCAGACAAACTAGAAATAACGGAGCACCAAGGACCTTAAAATTTAGGCTCCATCATGAAGAAGGTTGAGCGAAGTGTGAAGAAGTATTTATGTGCCTAACAGAAACTATCATCAGGATTTTGAAGAAGCTAATTTATTAGTTAATATTCTTTAGATGGTTTTAATTTGAATGTTTCTATAAGGCAATGATCCTTCCCATTTGAGAAGTGATCTCTAGGCAGTGTGCTTGAATGCATGTGCATTCCTTATTTATTTTCATTATACTTCTAATAGGGTATAACCTTGTGGACTAACATCTAACGTGGTTTTTCCCCTAACAGGGTTTCCATGTATAAAATCTTGGTGTTCTTATGTTTTTGATGTGTTGTTGATTCATGCTTTCACTGTTAATTATCAGAGCTGATATTAAAGGTTAATAAGGTTGGATAAGTTTTTAAATTCTATGACAATTGATTCACCCGCCCTCTTAGTTGTCTATTCTTATTTTTACAATAATTGGTATCAAAGCAGGTTCCTCTAAAGAAGTTTAATCGCTGGAGGTGATCCAAGATGGAATCATACAAGAAGGATAGTCCTAGTTTCGATGGAACAAACTACTCTTCGTGGAAAGCTAGAATGGAGTGTCATTTGAAGTGCATTGGTGATCCCTTGTAGAATATTACAAAGAACATATATAGTATTCTGCAGAATGGTCTCTCTACTCCTGATGAGATCAAAGAAGCTAAAAAACATATTAGAGCTATAAAAGTATTATTGATTGCTCTGACAGATTCAGAGATGAGAAATGTAATGGGTTTGAGAATAGCATATGATATCTAGAAGAAGCTGGAAACATTGTATGAAAGATATGCACAAGTGAAAGATGCTAAGATAAAAATTCTAAAAGGAAAATGGGAAAACTTGAAGATGGGCGAGGATGAAAACATTATTTCTTTCATCCAAATAGTAAATGACCTAGTGATGGGTATTAAATGTGTGGGTGGAATCTTGGATGAAGAATAGATTGTGCCTAAAGTGCTTAGATCATTGCCTAATTCTTACAAAACAAAATATCATGCTATTGAAGAGCTCAGGACAATAAAAAATGTGACAAGAGATATGTTGATTGGTAAACTTGTTGCCTTTGAGTTAAGTGAATTTGGTGATTCTACTCCTAAGATAGAATCTGCATTCAAGGCTACTATAACCAAAAGAAACAAACAGAGATATGATCCAGGAGAAAGTTCTAGAGAGACATTCAAGTATGAATATGAGATGAAATAGATTGAAGATGAAGAAAGAGAGATAGAAGAGATGGAATCATTGATTGTGAAAAGAGAAGCCAAAGGACAAGGTAAGTATAAAGGAAAGTTTCCTATTAAATGTTTCTCTTGCAATAAGATAGGTCATTTTGCATCAAGGTGTCTTGAAAGAGTTCCAAGGTTCAATCTTGATAATCTTTTAATGTTTGAAATGTTCAAGGAAGTTGTTTTAGGTCTTCATTATGTTGTGACCGACTTTGGTTGGTGTGCATTAAGATTTGTTCATGAATTGGGCCAATAATTTGTAATTCATTTATTCTTTTATTTTTCGCCGAAAGAGTTGTTAATATAATTCAATGTAGCAGATATATAAGAGCAATTGTTTCTTCATTTTGAAGTGTGATCAATGTTTTTATTAGAAGTGTGAATGTAAAATGTGTGAATAAAGATCAGATCATTTCATTGCAGAGCAGAGTGTGAAGAAGTATTTATGTTCCTAACCGAAACTATCATTAGGATTTTGAAGCAGCTAATTTATGAGTTCATATTCTTTAGATGGTTTTAATTTGAATGTTTCTATAAGGCAGTGAGCCTTCTCATTTGAGAAGTGATCTCTAGGCAGTGTGCCTGAATGCATGTTCATTCTTTATTCATTTTCATTATACTTATAATAGGGTATAATCTTGTGGACTAACATCTAACGTGGTATTTCCCCTAATAGGGTTTCCATGTATAAAATATTAGTGTTCTTATGTTTCTGATGTGTTGTTGATTCATGCTTTCACTGTTATTTATCATATCTGAGATTAAAAGTTAATATGGTTGGATAAGTTTTAAAATTGTGTGACAACTGATTTACCCCCCCTCTTAGTTGTCTATTCTTGTTTTGCTAGCATGAGCACTATCAAGACTATTTTTTTTCCTCCCCCATGAATTCTTCAAGGAGCTTCATGCTATGGAGCTTGGTGGTGGGTCTAATCGGTTGATTGATCTTGACCACATGGTAACTAATGGATCTCCTTTACTTATATGGATGGTGGAAAAGGTCAAATTGATATTGCTAAATCATATATTTTCTGAGTCTTTGAATTGGCTTAAGAGCTCCTTGGTTGGGAGATTTTGTGGCCTTCATCCTAACAAAGATCTTTTTATAAGATGGGGCAATTGGGTCTCGAAGCTCTACGATCAGGTTAAGGTAACTACCATGATAAATGGTTTCTTTCTCTTTTAATTTCCTTGTGAAGAAAGTTTCTCTAAGGTCCTTCTTGATGACCCTTGGTTTCTTTGCTAGCAGAACCTCTTCCTTCAAAGGTAGTTTCTTGGTTTCAACCCTATGACAGACACTCTTAATTTTCCTATTTGGGTTTGTTTTTCAAGTCTTCCTTTGGAGTTTTGGAATGAAAATATTTTTATAAGTATTGCTATTTATTTTGGACATTTTTGTACTATGGATAAGATCACAAAATATATTAAGAAATTGTTGTCTGATAGGTTTTGTGTGTAAGTAGAGAATAATATTATCCTCCCTACTGAGATAACCTTATCTTTAAAATTTGCTAAGTGGGTGCAATAGATTGAATATGAAATTTCAATGGTTATTTATCATTCTTGTGGTAAATTATACCATGCCTCCTTTACTTTCTGAAGAAAAAAGAAACAACACCTTTTTTGGAAGTAAAAGGAGAAGATGTTTGTTGTTGCACAAGATCACACTAATCCCTTTTAGTAGCTTCAAAAAGAAGATTTTAATGGTTATTTAACTAACCTCTCTATTGATAATCCTAGATTGGCTAGTCCAATGAGTGGTCCTATTTCTTCCCCCTATAAAATAAAAAGATGAAAAGATTTGTGGAAAAGAACCCTTGTATAAGGGTTCGACAAAAATATTTGGAACAATTTTTAAAACCACCTTGAGTTGGTTGGGTGGTGTTTTGCTCTATTTTTTATGGAGCTTTGTAGTTCTATTTGGTTGCTGTTTAATCCCATCTCGTTTTGTTCCTTGTTGATTTTTTGTTGACCCTTTCAAAATCCCAACTCTTTTAATCAAAAACATTATATCTTTATATCATATTTAGCCGATAGGCTATTTTTTTTAAAGTTTCTGCCGAGATTTTTGTCAACCCAACCATGAATTGAATTTGCCAGTGTGACAGATGTCTCGGCCGGTAGCGACTTTCTCAAGTTTTTTCATGGCGATGTCGAGCTTGGTAATTACATGGGTTGGCGATGGTTGAGTTGGTTTCCTTGATATGCGAAAGAAGAATGCTAAGTGTTTTCTAGCATGTGGGTTAAATCATCATGTCATTGTTGTACAATGGTGGCAAACAATGTAAATGCAATATCCAATGTTGTAGTGCTTGAAAGTATACTCCGAAATGTGCGAGAGAATATATTGATTAAGTTGTATTATCGAAAGAGCCATTGTGGTGTTGGTTTGATGGCGAACTATTGTGGCTCCATTTTTTAGCAGATTGGAGGGTTTTAAAACTATTGTGCTCCAGAATCTATAAGTCATTTTACATGGGTATTTTGCATAAATGATTAATTTATTGTTCATGTCTTTCGTTCTCTGCTTACTATTCCTTTTGATAGTAGGTTGGAGGGTTTTAACACTAATGTGCTATGAAATGTGCAATAAATTATATTGATTAAGTTGTATTTTTGAAAGTGCCATTGTGGTGTTTGTTTGATAGAATACTATTCTAAAAATCGTTGCCTTTAGTTCTGTTTTATAGCATATTGGAGGGTTTGAAGACCGTTATGCTTTGAAAACTGTAAGTCATTTTACATGTAAATGATTAATTTATTGTTCATGTCTTTCACTCTACTTATTGTTCCTTGTTATATGTTTGTATCTTTACCGTTATACCCATTTTTGAGATTTCAAAGAGATTATGGCTCTTTATGGATGAATTTATTGTAGTTAAATCTTCTTTCTTTTGTCAAAAATTATGGTTAGGGTTAGTAATTTTTTTGCGCTTTGTTTATTGTTTATAATCTTGTAGTGTGGGAAAGTATACTCTAAAATGTGCTAGAAACTATATTGATTAAGTTGCATTGTTGAAAGAACCATTGTGGTGTTGGTTTGATAGAAGATTACTGTGGCTCCATTTTTTACCAGATTGGAGGGTTTTAAAACTGTTGTGTTGTAGAATTTGTAAGGTTTTTTACATGGGTATTTTACATAAATGATTAATTTATTGTTCATGTGTTTTGTTCTCTTCTTATTGTTCCTTTTTATAGTAGGTTGGAGGGTTTTAAAACTGATGTGTTGTAAAATGTGCCAAAAAGTATATTCATCAAGTTGCATTGTCCAAAGAGCCATTGTGGCATTGGTTTTATAGTATACTATTTTAAAAATAATCACCTTTGGCTTCATTTTATAGCATATTCAAGGGTTTTAAGACTATTGTGCTCTGGAATCTATAAGTTGTTTTACATGGGTATTATGCATAAATGATTAATTTGTTCATGTCTTTCGGTCTCTACTAATTTTTACTTGTTATATGTTTGTATGTTTTCCATTATACCCATTTTAGAGACTTGAAATAGATTATGGCTTTGTATAGATGGATTTATTGCAATTAAATCTTCTTTCTTTCATAAAAAATTATGGTTAGGGTTAGTAATTTTTTTACACTTCCTTTATTGTTTGTAGTTATCTTTATGCATATTTTGTGGTATACCCATTAACATAGGAGAAATTGAAAATTAACATAGGACTGATTGCATATACATATGGGTATGTGCAAGATCATGATGGGCCAAAAAGTGGCGATATGTAAGTGATATGATGGACCATGTGGCAAATGACTTCTTTTTACACAAAATTGATGAAACGAAGAGTTTTTTAAAGGAGATTCCCAACTTTCCACCAATATTTAAATTATTTTTTACTTTGAATTTAATAAATAATTATTATTCATTTTCTATTTGAATTACGACTAAAGTCCTGATTGATAGGCTGATTGAAAAACATCTATAGCTTTCAAATGGTATCACATTTTTTAAATTTGAAACATGAGTTACATTATATGCTTCACATAATATAGGATTCAAAAAAAAAAAAAATTTAGTGAATTTTTGACCAAGTTAAGGTGGTTAGACATACAAGTTTTTATATTTTTTAAAAGTTGTAATAAAAAAATCATAATTAATTATTTACTTGGAAAAAAATTACAAAAAAATATGCATCACATCAGGAAATGAGTCCTCTACTTGTATCTAAAATATTATAAAAAAATATTATCATTTTATTGTGGTTAGGGTGGTCAAACAGATACCTACTTCTTTTTTCCCTGAAATTTAAGTACTACTAGGTTGAAATTTCAAATTTACACCAACTTTAAAAAAAAATAAAATAAATCTAGTAGTTTAAAAAATAAACTCAATTTGCTATAGATTCTATTCTTACATATTTTTGAAATAATATAGATAACTTATTCAAATTTTTACGTCAAGTTGCCTAACTCTGATTTTCTAAATTTTCATCGCCACTTAAGGGCTTGTTTTTTCCATGATGATCCTACACATACCCATATATATATATATATATATATATATATATATATATGCAAAGGGTTAGTATGAAAGCTGTTAAGTGTTATTCTAATAATTCTAATAGAGTTTCTCTATTTGAGTATAATATTTAGTGCCAAGTAATGTAGCTCAAATTTTCAATTGGGTTTGTGGCGTTATACCCATTTTACACAGATTATTGGTACCCATTGTCCTAACGACTTCTAATTCATGTGGGTTTCCATTGTTTTTTAATTTACGTGTGATTCTTAAGTGTTTTTCTATCACCTCTTACAATTGTTACACAGATTGCTTGAGTTTTACCAATATGTTTCATGATATTGTTTTTCCCTCATATGTTTGAAGGTGTTTATAGCAAACTATTTTTTGTTGTGGTTATTTTGTTTGGATGTGAACCACAAAATCTAATGCATTTGGGGTGTGACAAAGGAATAAGTCCTCTACAACTTCCTAGGGTTTTCACCTAGGAGGAAGAGGATTTTCCTTTACCATGGGGCATTAAACCTTGTGATTCATTCAATGCTGGAGATTGAATATGTATTGAAATATGTTGAATAGTGAAATGTAGGATGTAAACCTAACTACTTAACCTAATTAAGAGACCTTATGTTGCTAGAAAACACATGATGTAATGTAATTATGACAAAATGAAGACTAAACTAAATAAAATGACCTATTATATCAAGTGGGTGCATCTGGAAACTGATGAAGGGCGAAGAGGAAGTTGTAGAAGCCTCAAAAAACCTAAGAAATGTGAATTTTGAGTCAATTGGGACTCTTACGCCAAGTGGGGTGACCTAGTCGCTTTTCACGTAAACTGCTTCAGATGCCATTTCTACTAGTTGGGTCTCCAAATTTGCAAATTTCTATGTTGGGAACGTCTAGTGGGACTAGGTCACCACTATGGGCAACCTCCTTTCAACTTTTTTGGAAAATTGAAAGTGGACATGGAGGCGTATGGTTTGTATGTTGTTTCTTCATGAGAATATGGACTCAAATCTATAAAAAAAACCTACAAGATAGAATATATTTGGGTTTCTAATGTGTGGTTTGCCTTGGTCAAACACCTAGCTTGTATTTAAAGTTGCAATCAGATGGAAAATTTGCATCAAACCCTAGCTGTAAGTGTGTCTAGAACTAGGAAAACTTGAAATAAGACAAAACCATATTCTATTGTGCTAGAATAAGATACATGCAAAATATTTGGAATGATGCAAGACTTCACTCCTAGAAACCCTACAACATTACAAATGAGTGTAAAAAGGAATGGAAATGGGATGCAAACCTCAAATCTGAAAATGGGCTGAAAGTAGAAGATGTAGTCACTTTGAAAATAGTCTTTAGGTGTGATTTGGTGGCTAGTTGCACCTCTTCAACCTAGATTTCTCTATGAATCTCCATAGGCATCTATGTTCAACCTTTGTCAATGTGTGATCTTGAATGTGGAGTGAGCTTGAAGACCTAGAAAAAGCCCTAGTTTGTTGTCCAAAAGCTTCAACTTTGCTATGAGAGAGATGAATCTTCTTGAGGAAGATGTTTTGCACTTGAATCTTGGAGTTGGATGTGAAAAATGACCTAAAAAAAGTATTTATAAGAAACATGACCTAATTGTCGATAATTTTTACCAAAAAGGTCGACACCCATCGAGACTTTTTGATAAAATATTCATTTTCCCACTTAAAATTACAAAAATTCTCAAAAAGCACTAGGTCGCCAACTTGGGCGACCTAGTCCCACTAGATTATTTTGAAGTGGGATTAGTGGTTTTTGAATAATTTTGATGTTTTTTGTCAAGGGTTGAATAATTCCTTAGGTATAACAGGCCTCAAAGTCAAAATTAACAAACCTTAGGGGCCTTTAAATGTTGTTTAAGGGTCGAAATTGACGAAAAGGGACCCTAAAGTAGGACCAAAATGGACACAAAATTATCCTTTTCTTCAAACGTATACAATTTTTGGTGGCACATTTAGCCCCCACTTTAGCGCCCATGTATGACTCTACATGCATATGTAAGTTAAAGGGCTCTAAACAAACAATGGACCTTATTTTCATAAACGGATACTAATTTAAAAGGCGAGAGAATGAGGCCCCTAGTGTAGTTATCTGCAAAACCACAACGTTAGGAACTATATCCTACAACACAAATTCAATAGAATTCCTAAAAATCCTCTTATCTAATCCCTAAAGATCAAATTTGAGGGTAGATGTATGCCCCTCTTGATTTCTCTTGCTTTATGAAGGTGGAATCAAGGTAGCAATCTAACCACGTCGAATGAGGACACACATATCAGAGGGCATTTTGAAGAAACATGCATCATAATGATAGGCGAGTGATGATGTAGGGTGTGGAAACATGATTCTAATGCAACAAATGACATAAAAACATAGCTCATGAGCACTCGGTATGAAAATTTGAATGAAAATCACATAAAAGGATAACATGGTAAAAAGGTACAATTATGCACATGTGTGTAAAATGAGTTAGTTAAAAGGAATGAAAATAGAGTAATTGTGCACTTTCTTTCTCATTTACCTTTTTAGCATTGAAGAATGATGAGGATAGAATGAGACGATGTCAAGCACATGCGATTTCACCCCTAGGAGATTGGACATGTTGTGGGATCAGGTAGCGAGCGACAATCGACACCATGAGGTTAGTTGATTCTGGAGCCTTTGCTTTGCGATTTTTCAATTATAGAATTAATTTATTGTATGTTTAGATTAGATTAGGGTCTTGGAAAAAAGTTCACAAAGTGTCCCTTTTTTTGGAAAAGTGTTTGTTTTGTTCGCAAAGTGTCCCAAAAGGGTTCTAAAGTGTCTAGGGTCATAGGAAAAGCACATTAGAACAAAATTAGCACACTTGCATGAGCAATTAGAGTAGAATTGAGGATATTAGATGATTTATAGCATATTTTGATGATTTGTACAGTTACCCACTCATTCCCATCACCATCTTGGTAGTAGACAACTGAGTTTCCTGAGAGAGTTGGCTCTGACTTTATCAACAATAGAGATAGAGTGTCTATGGGTGTTGGGGATATACTAGGTATATCACATGCCTCCCATGAGGTATCACGATGCCATACTAATGGCATTGTGAGAATGGTAGAATGTAGACACATGCACTTTCCACCTGTCGATGGTCAAGATGACTATCACATTAGAGGATGTCCATCACATACTCTAAGTCCCTATTTAGGGGAGTGGGTGTATCTACAGAGGGTTTGTGCCTTCTAGGAGTAGTGGGAAGACATGAAGTAATGCCTCGACACTCCAATGCATGATGAAAAGGTTGCAGGATAGATTGATCTAGCTATGTTACTCTACTCATGAGTGCTAGTGGTTAGGCAAATTATGATGCATACAATAGCATTCATCCTCTTGCCAAATGGATGAGAAGCATATTTTGAGGGTGGTTTACTGCACCTAGTACGATGGATGGCAAAGCATCAGATGGTTTATGCTTGGGGACGATGCATTCTTTCTCATTTGTACTATGACCTGGGTCAGTTTGTATTCAGGGAGCTTGATAGTATGGTACATTATACACTCTGATAGGTTTGGTGTTTAGAGCATATCACATCTACCAGACCAGTTGGCTTCCCATATTCAACAACAATAGGCTTTCCATGGTAATTTGGCTACCCATTATGATGCCTATGGTAGTATAGTAATCCACACTTTTGGAGGGTGAGATTTGATCAATTGGATGAGGAGGATATCTTGTGGAGGATGTAACAACTTGTTCTTCAGTGGACAGATCATACCATATAGCTGAGGAGGTTACAAATGAGAAGGTTCTTGGTAGGATGACATGATCACATAGTGTGATCATTTTACTATGATTGGGTTATGAGGCAGTTTGGGTAGGTACAAACACCACCATAGTCACGTTCATCATTTAGGAGGTCTATTCGGAGTGCCCAAAGGCCAAGTGATACAACATGGTTCACACTAGATGATGTCATCTGTGACTCTAACTATTTCGATCATGATCAGCCACCTATGGATGATGCAGATGATGTTGGGGCCACATGTGACCATAAGGAGTGGTGGAGAGCATTGCAAACAAATCTAGTGTTCCCGATGGATGAGCCAGTGGGAGATGCAAAACTTGTACTAGATGAGGGGGAGGACAGAGAGAGGGAGGACAGAGCTAAGGAGACATGCTATAGGGTTGCTGCGATATTTACTGATATTATTGATGAGGAGTATGATAAGGATACAAATCTGGATTGCGATGGATAGGAAGGAGAGGAGGAGGAGGAGGAGGAGGAGGAGGAGGATAAAGTAGAGGAGCCTTCTCTGAGTGATGACAATGAGGTAGCAGCCAGGGATCGATATGAGTAAGGAGAGGTCTCACTTGTATATATGACTAGATCCTAGAAAATACCAGCAACAGACCATGCCAACATTTATATCTGAGGGGAAGCGAGCACTTCATCTATGCCCTCTACATAGGATGAGGTGGAAATTCCACATTCTACCAGAGATATAGGTGATGAAATTTAAGTTTAATATATGTATGTTATATTTTGATGTATTATCTAATGCATATATATATATATATATATATCATGATGTGTATTGATGAAATTTTGTTTTGATTTTATAGGTCCTATGGAGGGTTGGTGAGAGTTCCTACATCAGGTAGCCCTAGAGATAGTTCTGGTAGCGTTTAATGAAGAGGAGATGGATTTTGACTATGTGCCCCCACCGATCGTGGAGCAAGGGCCAGATACCTGGAGACCCTTCGTGAGACTGCGGGAAGCTTATGAGGGCCTGAGGAGGTAGATCCACTAAGTAAGAGTTGCACCATAGGAACAACCATCACAACCCCTAGCAAAGGTGGAGAGATTGGAGAGAAAGGTGGCACAGTCATAGGCAGAGAGGGATCAGATAGCAGGTGAGCAATGTGTGACACTCACATGGATGGATGGGATGGAGTTCGTGCTTAGATTTAGTGGATCACAATCATGATCATGCATTACTATCTCCCGATGTGCTACTACTGATACAACATGAGTACTGAATCTCGAGGGATCTCGTAATCACAGTCCTCAGTGACACTGTATACTATGATGACATGTACAAAAGACTTTTAATATATGTATGCATTTGTATTTTAGATGGTTTACTTTATTAATGTGGATGTTAAATGACAATGTGATTAATTAAATAGCCTTCGTTAGAGTATTTAATTAATGGCAATATGATTTAACAGAATGTATGTGATCTAATTAAAACATGTTTATAATGTATGTTAGATATAACATAAAGAGTAAATATGTTATGCACATATGATTTTAAAGTAACATAACACACAGGAGAGAAAAGTGAATAGTATGACATCTAAAGTAATTATAAAAATTAATTAAATAACCAATTTAGTGTTTAGGACACAAGCATAATGATGTGTCAAGAATGAAGCAATGAGAGAGCCAATAGGATAGAATTTGATAGTTGTAACAACACTACTCTATGATTCATACCATTCAAAAGGGGTTTACACATAATACCTATGAAAATGCACGACATTAATGGGATCTTTAAGAGGAGTTACATCACGCTCGATTAAGGTATAAGCACGAGATCCATAATTCGTATCAATCACATAGGGGCCTAACCAATTAGGACTGGATTTACCTTTGTCGGTGTAGTCGGCGGTTGTGTTACATTATTTTTTATATAAAACCAAATCACCTTTGTTAATTGTTCTAGGAATGACACCAACATTGTGTTTGTGTTGCAACTATTTAGCGTAAGCTTGAAGATGCTTGACATCGTTGATTTGTTGTTCATCAATAATTTCAAGTTGGTGTAAACTTTGTTTCGCATAAGTGTCATTATCGACAAGACCTTGGAGAGAAATCCTCAATGTGCGGATTTCTAACTCTAAATGTAGGATAGCCTCGGTACCATAACAAAATTTGAGAGGTTTATTTCTTGTACAAGAATGAACACTTGTGTGATATGGCCTACGCATATTTCAATTGTGTATGCCAATCTTTTTGGTTTTGATTAACAGTCTTCTTAAGGATTTTCTCTCGGATTTTCTCTAGGATTTTATTAGTACTTTTGGCTTGACCATTGGACTGTGGGTAGTAATGTGTTGAAAAATGATGTTGAATATGAAAGGTCTCGAGAAAATTCTTCACATAATTGTTCTTAAATGGTGTACCATTATCCAAGGCTAATGCAAAAGGAAGGCCAAAGTGAGCGATGATGTGTTCCAATAGGAAATGACATATCACCTTGGTAGTTGTGGATCAGAGAGGAATAGCTTCAACCCATTAGGTGAAATATTCGGTAGAAGTAATGGCGAACGTATGTCTGGCAGGAGAAGGTGGGGAGATTTTTCCAATTAGGTCCAATCCCCACACAAAGAATAGCCAGATAGGTATTTGGGCACAGAGCTCAAAAGCACAAGCATGGATCAAATGACTATGTTCCTAACACTAATGACATTGCTTAACATATGCATAAAATATTTTTCCATGTTTTTCCAGTAATAACCCATGCAAAGGAGTTTTTTCACTAAGGTTTTTCCTCCAAAATGTCTGCCACAAGTACCAGAACGAGCTTGTTCAAGGGCGACATGAGTTTTAGCATCCTTAAGGCATTGCAGAAGGATTTCATCAAAGGATCTCATGTACAATGTATCGGAAAGGATTATATACTTAGTGGCTAAATTTTTGAGGCGAATGCAGGTATTTCTAGTTGTAGGTTCAAGAATGGAACCATATTTTAGAAAATTATAGATGGAATCATACCATTCACAGTGATTATCTAGAAAAGTGGGAAACACATCATCAGGTCTATCATTGATGGAAGGTTTCATAATAGGATGGATGCTAATGACTACTTTTCCAGAAGGATCGATAGGAGAGATAAGAGAGGCCTCACTAGCCATTGCATCCATGTGATGTTTGTCTTTTTGAGGGATATTATCAATGGTGGAGGAGTCAAACTTCTCTAGAATTTTGATAATGAGATCCTTATATTGTGACTGTTTTTCATCTTTAGTTTGATAGAGACAATTTATTTTCTTAATTACTAATTGCAAATCACCATATATCTTTATATCTTTAACCCCCATGACTAAAGTAGTGTGTAATCCAACAATTAATGCTTCATACTCAGTTGTGTTATTTGTACATAGGAAATTGAGGTGATAGGATAAGGGAATAGTCTTTCCTACAAGTGGATTTAAAATAACTCAAGCATCGAAGCCTATTCGACACTTGGATCCATCAAAGTACAATTCCCATGTAGGAAGGTCTATAGTAAACACACTGTCATCAGGGAAAGAGTCATTGGTGGGTAACGCTAAGGGTGAAGGAGTGTCAGCTAAATGGTCAGCTAGGGCTTGTCCTTTGATTACTTTTTGAGGAATAAACTAAAGGTAAAACTTAGTTAACAACATGACCCATTTAGCAATACGTCCTAAAAGATCTGAGTTTGTTGAAAGGATATTTGAGAGGGTCAAACTTTGTCATCACTTGTACTTCGATGTTAAGTAAGTAATGTCACAACTTACTAGTAGAGAATACAAAAGCAAAATATTGTTTTTCAATTGTTGAGTAATGGGTCTCATGATCATGGAGCGTGCTACTAATATAATAAATAGGACGCTCTTTACCGTTGGGATCTTGTTGAGCCAACAATGCATAAAGAGCATGGGTAGAAGCAACTATATAAAGGATCAAAGGTTGGATGAGTATAGAAAGCTATAAAATAGGTGGAGTGATGAGGTATTCTTTCAAACTCTCAAAGGCCTATTTACAATCATCATTCCAATTGAAATTAACATCCTTTTTAAGGAGATGCATAAAGGGTAATGTACAATTGACTAAGCAAGCAACAAAATGATGAATGGCTTGTATCCATCCTTGAAATGTAGATAATTGGGAGGTGTTATGAGGTGGTGGAATATTAATTATAACTTCAATTTTCTTTGTGTCCACCTCAATGCCTCTGTGAGATATGATAAACCCTAAAAGTTTACCACTATCTACTCCAAAGACACACTTTTTGGGATTTAAGCGCATGTTATATTTATGCATGCGTTCGAAGATTTGGTGGAGGAAATTCACATTATCTTGGTGGGTTAAGGATTTAGCAAGAATTTTGTCAACATAATCTTCTAAGATTTTATGGATGTAGTCATGAAAGATTAAGGTCATTTCACTTTTGTAGGTAGCGCCAACATTCTTTAAACCAAAAGGAATCATAACCCAACAAAATGTTTCGTAGGCGGATGTAAAGGCTATCTTGTATTGATCTTGTGGATTTATGTAGATTTGATTATACCCAAAAAATCCATCCATAAAGGATAACAAAGCATTTCCAGTAGTGGATTCCATGATCATGTCAATGTTAGGAAGAGGAAAGTCATATTTTAAAGAGGCTTTATTCAAGTCTCTAAAACCCATACATATCCTAACATGATTATTGGGTTTGTCCACCATGACAATGTTTGATATCCAAGGAGAATAATAAATGGGGTGAATGAAATCTGCGTGAAGGATTTTTTCAAGTTCTCCTTTAACATGGAAGGCTATCTTAGGACTCATTTTTTGAATCTTTTGGCAAATGGGCTTAGCATTTTCAGTAAGGAAAATTTTATGGATAGCTATCTGGGGATCTATTCCAGGCATATCAAAATATTTCCAAGAAAATAGTTCAAGAAAGGTATGAAGAAAGGTGGCAAGATCCTCTTGTTCCTCATCATCGAGGCACTTCCCAATCTTAATGACTTTATCTTTATCAACGATATCCATTGGTATGTCCAGGGTATCTCTTAAAGGGAGTGGATTAGACATAGGAACTTCAAGATCATATGGTTCCATGCTTGTGTGAGGCTCATTAATGTTACTAATGGTGTGATCAAAACTTATCATAGCAAAAGAGGCATGTCTCTTGGAGCGAGAAGTCATATCTGAAGCACATAATAAGTGTTTCAAATCTTCATTGTCAGGAACATCGGTGAAGAAGGAAGAATCCACATCAAGAAATTCAAGATGTTTAAGCATGAGGTTGGTTCTCGATGTGCATGTTATAGTGTTTATGTTGAGAGAGGGTTGTTGATTGGTTTTAGTAGCTTTAGAAACAAAAAGCCCTAGACCGATCTTACTTCCTTATGTATTAGGTTCAATGGGTACACAAATTCCTTTCTCATGCTTTCCACATCCTTTACCATTTTAGCCTAATTGTTTTACAAGATCATAACTACGTCCATAAATTATTTCCATTTCTTGTGGGTTAGGTGGTTGTTGATAATCTATCTCATCAAAATTTGTTGTATATTTTGCATTTTCTTCCAAAAGAGATGAGGTAGATGTGTGGGAAAGGCATTCTTCTTGTTGGGTAGAGAGGAAAATTGATTGTTCCTATTAGGTATCCTCTTTTCATGTGACAATACACTCACCCATAAAGGAAGGAGTAATTTATAAAGATCCCCAATCGTCAACAAGTAAATTAAACTTGGGTTTATCTTCTAGTTGATCATTCTGAGAAGGGGCAATATTGGAGGTAGGAATTAAGGTCTTGAGAGGACTTGATGTGCCCTTTTCAAGTTGTAAGAAACATTCAGGCTCAGGATCTATGTCAATATGATAAAATTTGTTATTATAGGCATATTTGATTTTGTGATGAAGGGTCAAGGGTACCGCATGCATCTCATGTATTCATGGTCTTCCCAAGAGGAGATTGTAGGAAAGGTCATAGGGCATGACATGGATAGGAGTTTGCAGCATAACCATTCTGACGGTAATGGGTAAGGTGATGACACCAAGAGGTTTTTTTGTAACATTGTCAAATCCTCAATAGATAAGGAATCAAATTGGTTATGTGATCTATCCACATGTAACCTATCAAGAAGCTTTACATTGCACACATTGAGGGCAAAGCCATTATCAATGAGGGTCCATTTGATACCTAACCGATCATACTGGGCTATAAGCATAAAGGATTCATTTTGTTTTCTTAATTCTAATGGAGGGAGCTCATGTTGATAGAAATTAATGTCTACATTAGCTATGTTGATTTCTTGTAGGAGAGCAGCCACATCATTTTCATTTGTACCAAGAGTGACCACTATCTATTGCAATTTTGTTTGAAGGATATAATGATAGTTAGGGGAATTCTGAAGGAGATCCCAAAGGGATATCTTTGCGGGAGTGTTCTTAAGTTGTTCAACCAAATCATACTCCATAAATTGTGAGTTTAAACGGGGAGCCGAAGGTAAGATAGGATTGGGAAATGGTAGGGAAGTTGAGTTAGGTGGTTGTTGGGGATGTGGGCTATTATGGGTATAATGATTGTGAGCAACAGTATCATGCTTAGGAGGGTAAAGGGTAAACTCAGGTTGGGATGGGGTTGGAGGTTTATAAAAAGGTGGGTGAAGAAAAAATTGAGGTTGGATGACATTAACATATTTTGTTTTAGGTTGTTCATCACAACAAACCATAGTGGATGAAGTAGGTGAGACTAAATCCTAGAGAACATCATCTAACATGCCCATATCATCACAACTAAAATGTTTGGAAGAAAAAGATGTGGAGGTTTTAACTTTATCATCACCAACCTTAGTCGATGAAGTGAGTGAGAGGAAGCCTTGAAGGGCTTCATCTAACTTATCCAAATTATCACTACTAAAGGGTTTAGATGATATAGTGTTCCTATAGTGAAGAATTGTGTGCATTGTATCATGTGAGGTTTCTATGGTTTTAGGTGTATGTTCTACTTAATGTTATTTCAAAGAACTAGGAACTAAAGTGAAAAATGAAACATGTAAAGCTTTAATGCTACTCATAAATATAATTTTAAGCTAATAATAACCATAGAATAGAGAACAATGGAACTAAAACAAAGCATAAACTGAATGAAATAGAAATTTAAGAATCTGAAAATGAAATTCAAAAATTATTGCTAAAAAATGTGAACTGGGACTAGGTCACACAAGGTGGCGACCTAGTCCTAGTATGGCTATTTTAAAGTTTTTTGTGTGTTTTCAAATGAACAAAATGTAGTGTTCTAGAATGTAATGTGCATGGGTATATGATATATGCCAAATTTATGTAGTATGCAAGGAAATGAATGCAAAATATGAGTCTTTTTCACTAATGCAAAGTGTGAAACCCTATGATGCCTTGTTAAACAATGCAAAATTCAATGTAATGCTAAAGAGAAATTTTGTACAATGCAAATATAGACTAGATTAGAAGTATAATGTGTCAAAATGAAAGTTCACCAAAATTAATGACAAAATTTAATGTGTTTGGGGTGTGACAAAGGAATGAGTCCTCTACAACTTCCTAGGGTTTTCACCTAGGAGGAAGAGGATTTTCCTTTACCATGGTGCATTAAACCTTGTGATTCGTTCAATGCTAGAGATTGAATATGTATTGAAATATGTTGAATAGTGAAATGTAAGATGTAAACCTAACTACTTAACCTAACTAAGAGAGCTTATTTTGTGGGAAAACACATGATGTAATGTAATAATGACAAAATGAAGACTAAACTAAATAAAATGACCTATTATATCAAGTGGGTGCACCTGGAAACTAATGTAGGCCGAAGAGGATGTCGTGGAAGCCTCAGAAATCTGAATTTTGAGTCAACTAGGACTCTTACACCAAGTAGGGAAACCTAGTCCCTTTTCAAGTAAACTACTTTGGATGTCATTTCTTCTAATTGGGTCTCCAAATCTACAAATTTAAGTGTTAGGAACCTCCAGTGGGACTAGGTCGCCACTATGGATGACCTAGTCCCTTTCAGCGTTTCTGAAAAATTGAAAGTGGATACAGAGGCCTATGGTCTATATGTTGTTTCTTCTTGGTAATCTGGACTCGAATCTTTAAAATAACCTGCAAGATAGAAGATATTTGGGTTTCTAATGTGGGTTTTTCCTTGGTCAAACCCCTAGTTTGTATTTAAACTTGCAATGAGATGGAAAATCTACATAAAACCATAGCACTAAGCGTGTCTAGAACTAGGGAAACCTGAAATAAGAAAAAACCCTATTCTATTGTGCTAGAATAAGATACATGCAAAATATTTGGAATGATGCAAGACTTCAATCCTAGAAACCCTACAACATTACAAATGAGTGTAAAAAGGAATGCAAATGGAATGCAAACCTCAAATCTGAAAATGGGCTGAAAGTAGAAGATGGAGTGACTTTGAAAATAATCTTTAGGTTTGATTTGGTGGCTAGTTGCACCTCTTCAAACTATATTTCTCCATGAATCTCCATATGCATCTATGCTCAACCTTTGTCAATGTGTGATCTTGAATGTGGAGTGACCTTGAAGACCTGCAAAAATCCCTAGTTTGTTGTCCAAAAGCTTGAAGTTAGTTGTGAGAGAGATGAATCTTCTTGAGGAAGATGTTTTGCACTTGATTTTTGGAGTTGGATGTGAAAAATGACTAAGAGAGAGTGGAAAAATAACCTAAAAAAAGTATTTATAAGCAACACAACCTAATTTTCAGTAATCTTGACCTAAGAGGCCAACACCCATTGAGATTTTTTGATAAAATATTCATTTTTTTGGTTACAATTACAAAATTCCTTAAGAAGGACTAGGTCGCCAACTTGGGCGACCTAGTCCCATTAAGGCATTTGATGTGGGATTAGTGTTTTTTGAATAATTTTGATGTTGTTTGTCAGGGGTTGAATGATTTCTTAGGTATATCAGGCCTCAAAATAAAAATTAACAAACCTTAGGGGCCTATAAATGTTGTTTTAGGGTGAAAATTAATGAAAAGGGAACCTAAAGTAGGACCAAAACGGGCACAAAATTGTCCTTTTCTTCGAAGGTATACAATTTTTGGTGAAATAGGATGGAACATGTTATGTGTCTTCTATGAATATGTTTCATGATATTCTTTTTCCTCCACTATTTGAAGTTCCCCATAAAAAAATGTTCTTCATGGTATTCATTTTTTTAGTTCAACATACCAAACTATTCATTATCGTAGTTTGCCTCCTCTACTGTCCATATTTTAAAGTTCTATGTAATGTGGGTTTTCAAATATTTATCATATTCCTATGATTGTTAAGTGTTTTTCTAATTGCTCTTTTCCAATTTCCCTTCCTGTCTCAACTGTTTGAAGTTTCCCATAACAAACTATTCTTCATGATATTCTTTTTTTTCAGTTCCCCATAGCAAACTATTCATTATCGTTGTTCGCCTCTTCTATTGTCCATATTTTAAAGTTATATTTCATATGGGTTTTTGAACATCTGTCATTTTATTGTCTATAATATTAGTAGAAAATAAGCGTTATTCTAATACGTCTTATACAATGATTCTACTTAGAGAAATTGTAAAAGAAATATTGGATAAAGAGTATAAGAATCAGAGGTGAAGTATAGATGATAAAAAACCCACATTAAACATATTGATACAAGATATCTAGTCTATGTAAGAGTTATCTTGTCAATTTAAAATATTACTTATTTTGTTTTAAGTTTTCGTTAGGATTTTTGTTAGCCCAACCATCATATGTTTGAAGTTGCTTATAGAAAACTATTATTTGTTGTGGTTATTTTGTCTGGATAGAACATGTTATGTGTCACGTATGAATATGTTCCATGATATTCTTTTTTCCTCGACTATTTGAAGTTTTCCATAACAAATTATTTTTCATGGCATTCTTTTTTCAGTTTGGCATACCAAACTATTCATTATCATAGTTTTCCTCTTCTATTGTCCATATTTTAAAGTTCTATGGAATGTGGTTTTTGAATATCTATCATATTCTTGTGATGTTAAGTGTTTTTATAATAGCTCTTTTCAGATTTCCCTTTTTGTCTCAACTATTTCAAGTTGTCCATAACAAACTATTCTTCATGATATTCTTTTTTTCAGTTTCCCATAGAAAACTATTCATTATTGTTGTTTGCCCCTTTTATTCTCTATATTTTAAAGTTATATTTAATATGGGTTTTCGAACATCTGTCATTTTCCTGTCTATAATATTTAGTAGAAAATAAGTGCTATTCTAATACCTATTATACAATGATTCTACTTAGAGAAATTGTAAAATAAATACTAGAAAAATAGTATAAGAATCAGAGTGAACTATAGATGATCAAAAATACACATTAAACATATTGATATAAGACATCCAGTCTATGTAAGAATTAGCTTGTCAATTAAAAAATATCGGCTATTTTGTTTGTCAATTAAAAAATATCGACTATTTTGTTTGAAGTTTCCGCTGGGATTTTTGTTAGCCCAGTCATCAATTATATTTGTTGGTGTCGAAGATGTCTCAACCAACTACGAGTTGATTTGGTTTTCTTGTGGTGACATTGATCTTGGTGATTACATTGGTTGGCGGTGGACAAGTTGGTTGCCCCAACACGCAGAAGTAGAATTCTAAGTGTTTGTTGGTGTGAGGGTTAAATCATCCTTTCATTGTATGATGGTGGAGGACAAAGTAAATGCAATATCCAATGTTGCAATGTGTGAAAGTATACTATGAAATGTGCTAGAAGATATCTTTATTAAGTTGCATTGTTGAAAGAGCCATTGTGGTGTTGGTTTGATAGCGGGCTATTGTGGCTCCATTTTTTAGCAAATTGGAGGGTTTTAACACTGATGTGCTACGAAATGTGTGAGAAAGTATATTGATTTAGTGTATATATGTAATATAAATATGGGTTTTTCAAGCATCTATTATTTTCCTATGATTGTTAAGTGTTTTTCTAATAGCTCTTTTACAAGCTCCCTCTTTTATCTTGAACTAGGTTTGCCAAAAGAAATGTGAGCAATAGCAGAGGCTCTTCTAAGTATTTTCTATCTTGCAATATGGTCAAAATGTATCCTCTTGATTGTGCATCCTATGATCTTCTCCTAATATAAGGCTCTTTTATGTCCTGATTTCTGTAATTTTCCTATGGTTCTTAAGTGTTAAGTGTTTTTCTAATAGCTCTTTTACAATTTCCCTTTTTTTTCTTAAACTGGGTTTGTGAAAAGAAATGTGAGCAATAGCAAAGGCTTTTCTGAGTATTTCCTATCCTGTGATATGGTCAAAATACATCCTCTTGATTGTGCATCCTATTATCTTCTCCTAATCTAAGGCTCTTTTCTGTCTTTTGATTTCTGTAATTTCTCTGTGGTTCTTAAGTGTTTCCCTAAGAGTTGTTTTTTCAATTTCCCTATTTATCTTTAATACTTAGTGCTAATTATTGTGTATAATATTTAGTTACGAATAACTTTTATTCTAATACCTATCATACAATTTCTCTATTTATCTTTAAAATATATTTATGCGTATATGTATCTGTCTATGTTTTGAAGCTTTGATTTTCACATACAGTTCACATTATATGTGAATATATATGTATATAAATAAATATATATATTTATATACACACACATATATATATATGTAATATAAATATATATGCATGTGTATATATGTATATGTATATATATGTATGTTTAAGTAATAGTTCTTTTATGGTTCCCCTATTTGTCTATAATACTGAGTGCCAGATAATGCAACTTGAATTTAGAATTGACAAGTCAGTTGTTACATAGATTGCTTGTCTTTTATCAATATGTTTCATGATACTCTTTTTCCCTGATCTGTTTTAAGCTCTCTGTAACAAATTATTGTATTGTTCTTGTAAGAGGGATTATTTTTAATTTTTTAAATTGTGATATTTTGGGGTTTCCAATCATGTCATTTTCCTTTGATTATTAAGTGTTTTGTTGTGATTCTATGTGAAATTACTTACAAAAAACTTTCAACGTGAAGAATCCAGTTCAAATGAAGAACCTCATGCAAGTGAAGAAAATGATGTTACACCTTGTTGGGTATGTGTAGGATCATCATGGAAAAAATAGGCCATTAAGTGGCAATGAAAATTCAAAAGATCAGAGTTATGCAACTTGATGTAAAAATTTGAATAAGTTCTCTATATTATTTAAAAAATATGTAAAAATAGAATCTATAGAAAATAGAATGTAGTTTCTAAACTACTAGGTTTTTTTTTTTTTTTTTAAATCTATTTGGTGAAAATTTGAAATTTCAATGCAATAGTACCTAAATTTCAAGGAAAACATAAGTAGGTGTCTAACTGACCACCCTAAAAACAATAAAATGATAATATTTTTTTATAATATTTTAGATATAAGTAGAGAACTCATGTTCCGATGTGATGCATTTTTTTTTGTAATTTTTTTCCAAGTAAATAATTAATTATGAATTTTTTATTATAAATTTTTAAAAATATAAAATCGCATATGTTTGACCACCTTAACTTGGTCCAAACTTGATGAAATTCATTTTTTTTTAATCCTATAGTATGCGAAGCATAGAATGTGATGCATGTTTTAGATTCAAAAAATGTGGTACTATTTAAAAGCTATAGATGTTTTTCAATCAGCCTATCAATCAGGACTTTAGTTGTAATTCAAATAGAAAATGAAAAATAATTATTTATTAAATTCAAAGTAAAGAATAATTTATATTGGTGGAAAACTAGGAATCTCCTTTAAAAACCCTTTTCGTTTCATCAATTTTGGGTAAAAAAAATTTGTCAGCCATATGAGCTATCATATCACTTACATATCACCACTTTTTGGCCCATCATGATCCTAACGAATAAGTGTTATTATAATACTTGTCATACAATTAATCTATTTGTCTTCAATATATATATGAGTACATATGTATATAGGCATTGATTTTCACATATAGTTCACATTGTATGTGAATATATATATGTATATATATATATATTTATATTTATATACACACACATATATATATGTAATATAAATATATATGCATGTGTATATATATGTATATATGTATATATGCATATATATATGCATATATATATGCATGTATGTTTAACTAATGGTTCTTTTAAAATTTCCCTATTTGTCTATAATACTGAATTCTAGATAATGTAGCTTGAATTTAGAACTGACAAGCCAGATGTTGAATAGATTGTTTGTGCACAAACACAAAGATAGCAAGGGGTCAATTTAGATTCAAAAAAATGTGGCTACGACATGAGGGCTTGGTCAATCTAATGAAGGAATGGTGGACATAACCAATACACATAATGGGATCAAAAATTCCAGAGGTTTTTAAGACTGATGTGCTGCGAAATGTGCGAGAACGTATATCGATTAAGCACATATATATGTAATATAAATATGACTTTTTTGAGAATCTATATTTTCCTATGATTTTTAATTGTTTTTCTAATATCTCTTTTACAATTTTCCTTTTTTGTCTTGAACTAGGTTTGCCAAAAGAGATGTGAGTAATAGTAGAGGATTTTTTGAGTATTTTCTATCATGTGATATGGTCAAAATACATCCTCTTGATTGTGCGTCCTATGATCTTCTCCTAATCCAAGGCCCTTTTCTGTCTCTTGATATCTGTAATTTTCCTATAGTTCTTAAGTGTTTCCCTAAGAGTTCTTTTTGCAATTTCCTTATCTGTCTTTAATATTTAGTGCCAATTATTGTGTATAACATTTAGTTAAGAATGAGTTTTATTCTAATACCTGCCATACAAGTACTCTATTATGTGTAGATATATCTATCTATGTAAAAGTTGCAAACAACCCAAAGGTATAGATCAACACCATGGTTGTAGTTTCTAGCAGTCTACAAAATTTGAGAATTTAAAAGAGTTAAACCATGACAATGAACACATTGTTACAAGGAGCTTGAAATAGATGAGGTAAAAAAAATATAATGAAACATATTGATACAAGACAAACAATCTATACAAGAGTTGGCTTCTCAATTCTAAATTCAATCTACATTATTTGACACTAAACACTATAGACAAATGGGTAAATTGTAACAGAACTATTAGGAATATACGTAAGAACCATAGGAAAATAAAAAATGATAAAAAATTCAACTTTAAAATATGGAGTATAGAAAAGTCAAACTACGTTAATGAACAACTTGCTATAGGGAACTCAAAAAAACAATATGATGAAGGACACTTTGTTATCACAAACTTCAATTAGTTTAGTAAAAAAGAAAATCATGAAACATATTAATACAAGACATATAACATGTTTCATCCAAACAAAATAACCAAAAAAAAGAAATGGCAATTAACAGTTTGTTATAAGGAGCTTCAAACAAGTGAGGGAAAAATAATATCATGCAAAATATTGGTACAAGACAAGCAGTCTATGTAATAGTTGTAAGAGGTATTAGTATAATACTTAAGAATCAAATGTATGTGGTTCTTTAGTGTTTTTCTAATAGTTCTTTTACAATTCACCTATTTCTTTATAATATTTAGTGTCAAATAATGGAGCTAAAATTTAGAATATATACATATAAAAACACTAAAGAACCACATACGTCTGATTCTTAAGTATTATCCTAATACCTCTTATAACTGTTACATAGACTACTTGTCTTGTACCAATATGTTGTATGAAATTTTTTGATCATAAAAGCTTGCACCTCTCTGATAGTCTTATGGGAAATTCAATGAGTAGGGGAACAATATGCACCTAACCAAATACCTCTAGTATTTTTATAGAAAGCTAACTCTTCTCTAAGTTTGGGAAAAGGGAAAAAGAAATGCAACAAAAAAACATGAAAGTGGTGATGCACCAATTATTTTACAACATTTCAAAAACCACAAGCTTCCCTCTATGAGTGATATGAGAGACATATAACACCACTTCCCTTCATTATTGGGAGGAGAATGAACATCAAAGGCTCAGTACAAGCACAAATGTAGTCATTCAATCAACCAAGAGGAAGTGCGTATTAAGATCTGAATCAAACATAGAAGTTTTAGAATTAATAGAAAACATTAAAAAGAAATATAAAACCTTCCTCCTAATATAACATATCATGAAGAAATGATAACCCTAAAAATATAATGGAGAATTCCAACGATATAGTCCAGTTTCTAAATATTATAATTTAATCATATACACAAATAGCATGGAAATTCAATAATCAAACTATTTAGATTAAGCAAGACATAGTGTTTTATCCTGGATGAAGATATAAAGGGAGAAATATTTGAAAAATACCATATCATCCACAGTTTCAAATATTTCTTCAGAATAACTCGTACTTCAAATTTAAACAAACTTTAAAATAGATATCAAATTCCAATCCGATAATAGTTTGACTATAAAATAGACATAACATGCCAGAGTGAAGCAATGTTCTATGAAATTTTTAAAAGAAAATACTTCTACTAACTAAGAAAGCTAAGGAAAACTTTTTTGATAGGAATGTTTTTGGAACCCCTTCATAGTGCTATTGTTTGCAATATATAGCTGCTTCGAAGAGAAAAATGTTGACCTTGTCCAAAATTAATGACTGCTAGACATCAAAAATTGATGGCTTGGAAGTTTGATTCTAGATCTTTTATTAAGTCACTGGTATCCTACTCATCATGTTTTCAGCGACTAAATTTATATTGTTTATATATTTCAACAAGATTAGCCCTTGTAATCACTTTGGTCCTAGAAAGATAGTTTGGAAAAAGTCTTGTCGATCACCCAAGTGGCTTTGGCAGCACCCAATCATGTCCCTATATTGGAAAAAGTAAAATGTATTTTGACAGACTCTTAGGGAACATTACCAAGATACAACTTCATAGCATGAAGGAATGATGTGTCAGAAGGGTGGATAATCTCATATTTGTGGAAAGCAGATGCAAGAAAATGTCAGCCAGGCTGAAATGTGGTCCGATTTCCACCTTAGGAGGAAGTGATTACTAAGACATGTGCAGCCACCACATGGTGTATTGCATGTCTGTCAGAAATACAAACTCCTTGTGTGTGGATCACCCTGAAGACAAAAATAAAGCCAATAAAACAATAGACATAGGCAAAATTTTGCTTCACAGTTCTAGTGACTCACAGGGGGCCTTCGCTTATGAAGGCACAAACCTAGACCTTTGGTTATTCTCGGAGCTTAAGAAAGGAGGAATGCAACATCTCCCAATTTGCTTCAATAGATCAAGCAAGCCTACTAAAAGATTTACATGCCTGATCTAGCTCGAACAATTCTTTAAAAGAAACAAATCCCCATCTAGCTGAAACGAATCCCAGGTAATAGTAAAGATGGGAAAGTTGGAGAACTTCATTCTCTATGTCATCCATTGCTGGTGTTGAATTTGGCCCTGGAAGGTTTGTAGAAGTTCGAACCTTATTTTTGACCTCTTCTATAATCCTTAACTGACAATACATCTCCATTTTCCAATAGGAAGGGAGGCAAACCATAACTGTATAAGATCCTGAAATCCTTCTTGATTTCATCAACCCTTTTATTTAAAATTGCTCGATTGTTCTTGGTTATGGATACCACCTTACGAAAATAAGAAAATTCACTTGCTTTACTAGTGGCAGCCCTTTGATATGTAATACTTGGACCTCTTAGGGCCTCATTTGTTGCCACACAGCTTAGAGATCAAATTTTGTGATTTGACCAATCAAGGAATGTATTCCTGAAAAGTTTGATTGGCCAACGGGCCAACCTTTTCATTTGTTTCTCGGGAATCCCTTAGGAATTGTAAGGCCGGTTTTAGAATGGTGAGTGAGACAATGATTCACTCCTAGTAGAAGGATACCAACTTCCTTTTTATAGGAATGGTTGCAGAACTTTGTGCAGTGGCTAACCCCTCCTCTTCTTGACCCTCTTTCGCTTTCATCTAATCCAGTTGATCTCTCTTCTTGAGGGCTTCTCCCAGCTCCAAAACTAAATTTTTGATCTCTTGATTTTGAGTGTGCAAGGCAGCCTCGACTCCTTATTTATCATCCTTCAGTTTCTTGATCTCATATCGGGCCTTTTGTAGATCATCGGAAGCCTGAGCTCGGATGTTATCTAGCTCCTTCTTTATATTTTCCTGATCATGTTGGTGCTATGTAACAGATTGGTTCTCAACTACAATCTCACCTTTCAACCTATCTATTTTAGTGTAAAGTGGGATCTTCTCTTCTTAGAGTGTTGCAAGAGATCATGTTGCTTCATTTTCCCGGTCCTGCACTTGCAGTATGCAATTAATTTCATCATTTCAGACCCTAAGCTTCAACTGCAAATAGTTCATCACTTATTTTATATTTTCCAATTCATTCTCGTGCTTTCTCAAATTTTGATCTAGTCACTCATAATCAAAATTGGATCTAGTCACTCATAATTCATTCTCGTGCTTTGCCAGGAGTGATGAATTTAGATTTTGCTTGGTATTTTTTTAGCTGTAACAACATATTTGCAGCAATCACATTGAAAAAATCAAAATATCTTTTCTCCCTCTCATGCTTGAGTATCAGAGCCAAGGCCATCTGGAAAGATTGGACTTCTTCATCATTGTCCAGGCTGAAAACCTAGGCTAGCATTCAGAAAAGATCATGTGTGTTTTCTGGGAAATTCTTGAATGCCAAAGGAATCATAAAACCACCTCTAGTCATCCTCTCCTCTATTTCACGATGATAGAAACCCTCCCTTTCATTTGATTCTTCCCAATAGGTCTCGATATCCTCTTCAACGAATGGCTCGACATGTTGATTGAATGATATGCAGAACATTTCTTGTATAGTTGCAACAAATATTGTGACCCTAATTATGTTGCATGTTATGGTCTCGGTCCCCTCATCAAATCTGTTGGCACATGCATCCACCAATTCTAGGCATGGGTGTACGATAGGTATCATGAACTATGGAAAATCATAATTCTAGAGTCGAGAGGCAAAACCCTCAAGGGTACCATGTTCTTTCATTCTCTGAAATGCCCCTTCTTTGAGATTTTTAGGTTTCTTTGCCAACCTTGGGACTAATACATTATTGGCAACGTCTCACACCACTTCTCTTTAACACTCCTATCTATCAACACCTTCTTACAAAATTCAAATGGTTGATCCTTAGGAACTGAAGCATTGGTGAACGATCTTCACCCAAAAATATTGGAAAAAATGGGCCTCCTTGACATAGATTCTACTTTTCTTCCAATCGTTGATGGTTCTGCCATGGCTACCTCAAAATTTGCAGAGAGTTTTACTGAAATGACCACTTGCTTTTTATTCCCTTTGGGAAAAATCTACTTTTTCGTGCAATAAATTTCTCCAAGAAGTAAATGCAAATAAGGCTATGTCATTACCATTGGTCCATTAAATGTTGTCAATGAGGAGATACATGTGGGAAGGGGATCCGTATCCCTCGGGAATGCCAAAACTCTACGGAAATGGATTTAGTACATTCCTTTTTCCAACTCTTTTCTCAAATAAACTTGTTGCCTTGGGAAAAGTGTCCTTAATTATATCAATCTTTGCTTAGTGATACAAAGTACACTTGAAAAGACAAGCTCATTAATTTGTTAGATATTAGCATGTTAATACATGTCCTTTCACTTATGCAAGCTAGTTGATGCTGATGATGGCCAAGGAAACATGTTGAAAATTGACCTATATGAGGATTTACTCCCAACACCCAAACATTAATTTTGAGACCTTCTGTTAGATTTTCCATATGACCTATTCTTCGTTCATCGGTTGCTTTGATATTTTCCCGTTATCGTCTAGCCAAAAATAGAACCTCTGCTATTTATCTGTATTGACACCTCTTTTCTATAAATAACTATGCCACCTCAAGGCTATATTCATTCAAAAAAGTAAAACTTTGGAGTTTAGCTATCTTCTTTTCTATCTACATATTTCCTTTTGCTCTACTGCTCAAACCATGTCTATCTTCTCCCATGAAGGCCATAGTATGCCTTAAGTAGGGATATTACAGGTGAGAGAATTAAGTGCCTGGTAAATGGGTGTTACTACTTGGGGGTAATTTCCTTCTGATGGGTTGTTGGCATGAACTTAATTGAAGATGAGAACCAAATGCGAACCAATTGCAACGGACTATCCCACTTTGTGGCCTCTTTGCTAGACCTAAATATCACCAAAACTAAGATAGTGGAGTTGTGTCATTGTATGTTTTTCGTCTCTCTACTGGAAGGGTTTGGAAAAATTATGCAATTTTCTATCCCTATCATCGATATTCCCATCGCGATGGACCTCTGTAGGTTCATTGATCATGGTGTGGACGTGCCTTGCTTTCCCTTTCTCAGCAATTTTTGCACCATGGACCTAAATAGCCATTGCGCTCTATCTCTACCCATTGCCACCTACCTCCTTTAGGAGTATGGTGTTGATGAATCTCCATAGTAGTATGACTACAAAAATTTGTTTGATTTCATCATCTTCAACCACACAGAATGAGGTTAACGTCCATGAATTGTATTTCCTACTCCTTGCTTATGAAGTTGAAGAAGAAGAAGAAAAATAAAAGAGATTATGGGTGATAAGCCCCTATAACGATGGTTGGAGGCCTTCTTTTTTATTTTTTGTAAAAATGCCTCCATTTTGTTTTATTTTTGTATTTTTCTCAAATACCCTTTTCTAGGTTTTGTTCGAAAGAGACTTTCTGTTAGAATATGAGCCTTAGGCTACCCAATACTGTAAATTCGATGAAAAATACAATATATAAATATAGCTTTTTGTACTTCTTTTTCTTCTTTGCTTTATTTCTTACTCTAAAACTTAAAATCTTTTTACAATTATTTTAAAGAGTGTCATGCTTTAATGGAAAGGTTTCAGATAAATATAATTTACTAGTATCTCTATATTATTACCTTCCATATCTTCCAACTCATATGCATTCTTCTCCCTACATGCACATATTAAAAAGGGGCCCTTCCACAATGCTTTGAATTTGGTGTGTTGTCCCAATTTTGTAGTGTGCTCATCATATTTTAGCACTAAGCTCCCCTCCTAGAAATCTGGGTTAGAAGTATTTTTGTCAAACCATCACTTTATCATCTACTAGTAGCCAATCATGGCTTCAAAATCATTTCCTCTATCCTCCTCCAATTTGAGGAGTTTGGCTATCCGTACCTCCATTCCACCGTCCTCCTCTATTTCTAGGGCTTTTAGTAATTGTAAGGCAGGGAGTTCCATAGAAACAAGTAAGACTACTTCTTTCTCATATACTAATTCATAAGGAGATTTCTTTAGGATCTATTTTGGTGTGATTCGGTCTGCCCACAAAGCTTCTCATAGGATTTTTTTCAATTCCCTTTGTCATTTAGACCCAATGTGCTTGATTAACCTAATTAGGTTTTTATTTGTCGACTTTTCTAACCCATTCCCTTGTGGGTAGTAATTTGAAGAGGTCTTGAGATAGATCCCATTACTAATAGAAAAAATTGACACTTTCAAACCTATGAAGGCTCTAGCATTGTCAAATATAATAGTCTTTGGTGAACCAAACCTAGTCACCAACCCTTCTAGAAAATTAACAATGTCACCTTCGGTAGCACCTTTGAGGGTGATACCCTTTGTACATCTTGTGAAGTAATCGGTCATTGTGAGGATCCACTTATGGCCAGAAATGGACATAGGATTTATCATTTCAAAAAATTCTAACCACCATTGAGCAAAGGGCTCTTCTATTACAATGGGGCTTAAAGGCAAAGAATTTTTTTTTCTTTCGCCAACCAATAATTGGCACTAAGAGTATTTTTTCACCAAAGGGTGTGCTTCTGAAAACATTTAGCGCCAATAGTATCCCACTCGCATAATCTTTAGAGTGGTATTTTTAGCAAAAAAAATTCCACCCTCAAGACTACTATGGAATTCTAATAGAACCCTGTCTGACTGACACTTGTCTAAACATCAGAGCAATACTTTGTCATAATTCCTTTTAAATAAAATTCCTTTGAACAATACATACCTGGTGCCTTGTAGTCGATAGTATATTCATTTGTGGGAGGGGAGAGTTTTTGGGTAGTATCCTTTCTGCATGTATAATGCTTGATCCAGTACCCAGGTTTCATCGGATTCGTACTAATTTGAAAATACTTGATCAATCTCCATGTCAGGTTCGAGACCTGACTCTTGCACAAGGTATTCACATAGGCCTCTTCCCTACACCAGCTTAGTTGGCTTGATTTCCACATCATACTCTAGGATCTTGGTGATCCAGTTGGCTCTTTTTTTGGCTATTTCTCCTTCAGTGATGTATTCTCTTACACTAAGGTGAGCAACCAAAATAGTGATCTTATTGGCTGACACTAGCTGTCAAAACTTCTTGAGGTTCTTGACAATGAAAAAAGTGTGTTTCTCTACAAATTTGTACCTAGTTTCATAACCTTTGAGGGTTATTGAATGAAAGGCAATCAGATGTTCCCCATTATCCCTCTTGTCTTTTTGAGTGAGCACGAAAGGTATGCTATGTTGACCATTGTGCACATTTAATAAAAAATCTTTGGAAAAATCTAGATTGTACAGGAGCAGTGGAGATAGCGTTCTTTATCCACTCAAAAGCTTCCTTGCCTTTGGGAGTCCATTTGAAAATAATATTCTTTCTTAGCATCAATGTGATGGACCTTGTGATACCTGCGAAGTCAAAAATGAAACGACTGTCAAAATTTATCTTTCCTAAGAAAGATTGTAACCCCTTTTGATTTATTGGTAAGGGAAAATCCATTATAGATTTGACTCTTTCAGAGTCTATTGAAATTCATTCCTTGGACACTACAAAGCCAAGTAGTTTACCTTGAGGTACTCCAAAAACACATTTTTGGGGATTTAAAGAAATCTTGAACTTTTGGCACATCTGGAAGACCTGTTCTAGGTGATCAAAATGATCAACCTTCAATTTTGAAAAAAAAGTTAGATCATCTAGATAAATCATAATGATTGAATTGATCAATCCTACAAAAGCAATGTCCATGGTCCATTGAAAAGTCACGCTGACATTTGAGAGACTGAAGGGCATGTTTGCGTATGCGAATGTACCCCAGTTAGTTGTAAATGTCATTTTATGTTGGTTGCCATCTTTGACAAGCATTTGATTGTATCCTTAAAATCCATCAAGCGATGAAAACATCTCCGACCTAGCCACTATTTGCAAAATTTATTTCATGGATGGTAGAGGGTAATGATATTTCAGTGAGGCCTTGTTCAAGTCCCAAAAATTGACACAAAGCCTGATATGACCATTTTTATTTTGAACCGGTACCAAATTACACACCCAAGTTGAGTGTTTAATCAGATAAATAATTTGGGACTAAATTAGCTTAGTGAGCTCTTGTGCCATCAGTGCTTCGAGCTTTGGATTAACAGGCCTTTACTTCTATTGGACCAGCTTTGACCCCTCCACCAAGTTGATGGTATGTTGAATTATACTAGGATTGTATCCTCTTAGATCATCATAGGTCAATGCTATAACTCCTTTGTACTTAGAGCATAGATCTTTAAGCCTTTCTCTATCTTCCCACTGTATGTTTCTTTTGACTTTCAATCTTTTATCGTTCTTGACATCCAACTATTCATAATCCTTTTCATTGGATGTGAACCATTTCTTGGCATTCCTCACATATTCACAATCAAAAAGATTCTCAAGGGAAATCAAACCCTAAGGTTGCTTATTTCCCTTGAGCTAAATTACCTACCCTTCAGATGGTTGAAAATATGATTCTGAATAGTCAGAAGGTCCTTATAACTTTTGAACGAAAGTGGCTAGCTAGGCATGATCTTCAAATACTTTCCAATTTTGATCTTTATCAAGAATTGACGATCATACAATAATGTGGATGACACTTTTCTCTGAGTCAGAACCTAGTTCAAATTGTGACCCAATGGAAGCCATCTGATTTGCTATACCGTTCAGGGATCGGGGAATAACTTGCACATTGAAAGCTTCAAAAACCTCAATTAAATCCCATATCTGATGTCGATAGGCCTTCATCCTCATATTTTTTTCCACTTCTTGTCTACGGACTTGGCTTACTATCAACTCAGAATCTCCAAATACTTTTAATCTTTTTGCACCCATCCACTCAACAAGGAATAGACCATGGATTAATGCTTCATATTCCACATCATTATTTAAGCATGGAAACTAGAAATGGTAGGCCTTAAGGGTCTTGGATCTTGTCGGAGATAACAACCGAACTCCTTCTCTGGAACCAACTTTTCATTTGGCACCATTAAAGTATAGGGTCCATAGGCGATTATCCATTGAATCATCATAGCTTACTTGATCTTTCATTAGTTTCGAATGGATCATGTCATCATCAATATGACATAAGTACCAAGTCTTGTGGCATTGAAATTTTTGAATGGATCAGATTCAATTAATTGGTTAAGGAGAACCTCTTCTTCAGGGGTTCGCTCACTTGTGTCTTCTTCATCTTCCAACATTTCGACACATTATCCCTCTTGATTTGAAAAAGAAGTATGTGCGGTCTCAAAATAGAGAACATCATTGTCTACTATGTGTTTGAAATGCAAATATTCTAAGAGAATCTTCAACTTTACTCCATGGTTGGTTCTTAGTATCAGATGGGACCAATCAAGTGATAAATATTTTCCCATATTTGTGGTAAAATATCTAGAAAGACACATCCCAAAAACCGAGGGAATGTCGATTATTAATACCTCCTATGAAACTATCTAGCTTGGGCATGAAAAAAGGGTTAAGAATAAATATTTTATCTAACTAGCCATTGGAACCTTCTTTCTGTTTGGCTGCATGATTCCCTTTTCCAAAGTTTCATACTTAAGGCATCAACCACTTGCTTTGGCATGATTGTTGTACTGGCTCCCAAGTCAATCATATTATTGTGCAAAAGTTTATCTCCCACAATTAATGTCAAAAAGAAAGGAGTGGGATTTTTCTTGCTTACCTCTTTCTCTTTTTCTTTATCTGCATCATTTGTATAAATTACAAACTTCGGGATTTGAGGATCCAATGTGGGCACTTTGTCTTTTTTCATATCACATGGAGAAACTTTGTCCATCTACGACCTTGGTTCTTCATTTTTTAGTGCTTCTCGTAGCAATGTATTTTTCTTATTGATTGATATTGCATCCCATAGAGACACATTAGCAGGCACCTTCCTCATGTGTTCCACCATGTTGAGCATTCTAACCAGCTAAATATTTGGTTTGAATGGTAGAATGTCTCTCATCTTTTGAGGAATATGATCCATTGTGAATAGGTTTGATGTCTTATCACACAATTTTTAGGATGCTGGTGGAATTTATTGTTGTTGAGTTGATTGAACAATCGTCTGAGCGATCAGTTGGGGTAGTTGTCTCTCATGCGATGGTGGTTGGTGAAACTAGAAATGAGGCAGAGCCTATGACACATATTCCCTGATGAGTCTCCTATTGGATCTGGTGTTGTAATCTGACTGTAACTGCATAATGTTGGTTGTCAAAGATTCGATCATGAAAACTACATCCTCTTCTTTCATCCAAGAGAAAAGTGCTTGATCGAGTGCTATGTCCAGCTCTTGCTCTATGGACATCCCTTGCATTTGCTCTTTGAATTGGGCGTTCTCCATTTTGGGAGAATCATATCCTTTTATATTTGGCTACGTGCCTTTGTTCCTCTACTCTACAATTCTTTGTTGCAAGTTTCTTCTAGGGAAATTCCAAGGCATATGACTATCATTGCAAGGAAAAAACCACGCATTTTCATCATCCACCAGGTTATTTTGACCTGGTACCAACTCTTTTCTTTTGCTTTCCTTAACCATTTGTAATGTCTTGTTGACCTCCCTGACCTAAAGATCCTTGATATGTACTTTGTTGATTCTATTGGTAGAAGGCTCTCCCTCCTTGGTACATCTGATTTGCTTGTTTCAGAGGAGTTTCTTGTTACTACTTGATGAGAACTAGCTCATTAGAAAAAGACCACATCAGGCTCTTCATATCATTAAGGTTCACCACTATAGAGGAAGAACTCGACGTGCTTGGCTATGTGGTAGTGTACATGTACATAGACTAGGGATGAGATGGGCCCATCATCTGTGTCACTAGAGTGTTTGGAGAAAACTCTTCTCAAAGTGAAGCGCCTGTGATTTCAAGAAAAATGGAAATTGGAGGTCCTGACAGAAGGTTTCCTGCATCTATCAAACTATTCTCTGTGCATACTATTAGCTCGTAGGCATCAGGTAGAGTATCTCCTCCCATGGAAGTTCTCAAGACCACAATATCTGAATTGATGGCCTTCAAAATGAACATGAACACCATAGCAAGTGGAGGTCATGAAGTAGTTAGGATCCTCTACCAGGTTTTGTTAAACCTGGTGTTGAAATCACTCATAGCTTCTTGTGGGGCTCTCTTAACGGTAATTAGTTGATGTAATAGTGAGGAATGATCTCCTGTCTTTGAAAAATATTCAAATTTTTGTCTCTGAGATCATCCCACAAGATGATAGAAATAGAAGTCAGAGATCTGTACCAGTCTTGAGCCTTCTCTTTGAAAGAAGCAACCAACAATCTTATAGCAATATTTTCCTCTATGATATTGTGCACCCTACATACTTCTGCTACATCTTGGAGATGTTAGGAAGGGGTTTTAAAGTCCTCCCCAGAAAATCTCAAAATAGCCTTGAGGGCATTAGCGGGTATGGCGGGCCAGACATCAAGTGGAGTAGGTGGTCATAGTGGACTACCACTATCCCAGGTTACAAATTTTCTAAGAGCAAGAGAGGGTATGTGGGCCATGGATAAAAGATTCCTATATATCAGGTAAACTGGTATTCTTATTTGGAAACTTTGGCCTCTAGGTGAAGTAGATTATAAATCTCTAAACTCTAGACTCTTACTCCTTACTCTTCTACTTCTCATAGGTGATACAGAACCTGCGACTCTTCTTCTCTTAGGTACTCAGGTTGGTATCTGAGAGTACTAAAAGTTACCCTTCGATGATGCTCTTTTTTGAACCCTAGGCATGAAACTTCCAATTTCCTTCCTCTGGTCTGATCTAGAAATATTTTTGACTTCTAATTAGGCCTTTGGAATTGTCCCACCGAGCATGCCAGAAAAAGAGCTATTGATCATTAAAACTTGCGTCTCTCTGATAGTCTTATGGGAAATTCAATGAGTAGGGGGACAATATGCGCCTCACTCAATACCTCTGGGATTTTTATAGAAAGTCAACTTTTTCTGAGTTTGGGAAAAGGGAAAAATAAATGCAACAAAAAAACATGAAAGTGGTGATGCGCCAACACTTTTACAATATTTAAGAAACCACAAGCTTCCCTCTATGAGTGATATCAGCAACATAGAAAACCACTTCCCTTAATTTTTGGGAGTAGAACAAACAATAAAGGCTCAATACAAGCACAAATGCAGTCATTCAATCAACCCACAGGAAGTGCATATTAAGATCCAAATCAAACATACAAGTTTCATAATTAATAGAAAACATTAAAAAACAATATAAACCCTTCCTCCTAATATAGCATATCATGAAGAAATGATAACCCTACAAAGATAATGGAGAAGTCCAAAGACATAGTCTAGTTTCTAAATATTATAATTTAACCATATACACAAACAACATGGAAATATGATAATCAAAGTATTTAGATCAAGCAAGACACAGTGTTTTATCCTAAATGAAGATATAAAGAGAGAAATATTTTACAAAGACCATATCATGCATACTTTCAAATATTTCTTCAGAATAACTCGTACTTCAAATTTAAATGAAATTTCAAACTAAGATCGAATTCCAATCCAATAATAGTTTGATTATAAAATAGACATAACATGCCAGAGTGAAGAAGCATTCTATGAAATTTTTAAAAGAAAATACTTCTACTAACTAAGAAAGCTAAGGAAAAAAATTATGATAGGAAAATTTTTGGAACTCCTTCATACTACTGTTGTTTGCAATATATATTCGCCCACAAGAGAAAAACGTCGACCTCATCCAAAATTAATGACTGTCAGATGTCCAAACCTGATGGCTTGGAAGTTTGATTCTATATCTTTGATTAATTCACTAGCATCTTGCTCATCATATTTTCAGCTACCACATTTATATCATTTAGATATTTCAACAGGATTAGCCCATGTAATCCCTCTAATCCTAAAAAGATAGTCTTGAAAAAGTCTTATCGATCACCTAAGTGGCTTTGGCACCATTGACGCATGTCTCTTCATTGGAAAAATAAAAATGCATTCCGACCGACTTCAAGTGAACATTCCCAAGATACAACTTCATAGCACGAAGGAATGGCATGTCAGAAGGGCGGATAATTTCAGATTTGCATAAAGAGGATGCAAGAAAACATCTGCGAAGCTAACATGTGGTCCGATTTCCAACTCAGGAGGAAGCAATTACTAAGACACATGCAACCACCACATGGCGTATTGCGCATCTATTAGAAATAAAAAATCCTTGTGTGCGGATCACCTTGAAGACCAAAATAAACCCAAAAAACAAAAATAGAGACATGAAATTTTTTGCTTCACAATATCATTTTCTCATCATCTATTTGAAGCTCCTTATAACAAACTGTTAATTGTCGTTGTTTTTTTATATGTATGGAAAGAAAATATATTTATTAAGTTGCATTGTCAAAATATCCATTGCGGTGTTGGTTTGGTATAAGACTATTGTAAGAATCATCACCCTTAGGTTTGTTCTATAGTAGATTTGAGGGTTTTAAAACTGTCGTGCTCTGGAATTTGTAAGTCATTTTACATAAATTATTTTTCCATAATATTGAATACCAAACAATGTAGCTCAAATTTCCAATTAAGTCTAAGGTGTTATATGCATTTTGGATAGATTATTGCATCATATAACTATTGCGATAACATAGAGAAAATAGGTATGGTCATAAAGAACTAGGCTTAAATAATTCATTTGGAAAGCTGAAAGGATAGTTGTATAAGCATGGAGAAATGTAGCTAGTAGAATGGAGTATGTTTTGTATTTGTATTAGTGAATATATGATGATGCAAGGAAAAATAAGAAAACCCATGCTGATTCTCCTCCCTGCCATATTCGCATGATAAAGCCACATGGGATCTAGCCAAACCCTTGAGAAAGAAAAAGTATGAAAGACCCATCACAAATTTAATGGAATGATATCATATATCAAGCAATGTGGAAGTGGGGGAAATTTTAGTCTTTTTATATATGAATTCTTTCATTGTGGCATTTTTTTGGTGCAACAACTTTAAAAAGATGGGGTGGTGATAAAAAGCTTCCTAGAGATAATTTTTAACTACGTGGGTTGGTGCTAGTGGATTTGGCGTCCTTGATACATGAAATTTGAATGGTAGGGGTTTCATTTCGGGAGTGTTAATTCATTTTTCATTGTTGTATGATTGGGGTAGATGAAGTAAATGTGGGCAGATGAAGTAAATGCAATATTGAGTGTTGCAGTGTGGGAAAGTATACTTTGATCAATTTTTTCATGTGGTGTTCAAGTTTTTTTCTAAAATTTATTTTACAATTTTCTTGATTGTCTATAATATTTAGTGCCAAATAATGTAGCTCTAATTTTGAATTGACAAGCTAATTGTTACATAGATTGCTTGTCCTCTATTGAGGTTCTATTTAATGTGGATTTTCTATCATCGCTCATTAACTAGTGAGTCTTGAGTGTTTTTGTAATAGTTGTTTTGTAATTTCTCTATTTCTCTAAAATATTTAGTGCTAGATAATGTAGCCCCAATTTTCAATTGACAAGTCAATTGTTACATAGATTTCTTGTCTTGTATCAATATGTTTCATGACGTTGTTTTCCCCACTTGCCCATAATGGATTGTTCATTATTGTAGTTCACCTGTTCTATTCTCCATGTTTCAATATTTTTTGGTTGGAATGACACTTTACGAGATCCTTATTCTATTTTCTTTGTGACAAGAATTTTTTTTAACTTTCAAAATTGTAAAATTTTGTAGATTGGTATAAACTACAAACGTAACATTGACCTGTTCCTTTGAGCTAGTCTCAATTTTTTTTTCTATTCCTATGTTTTCTTGCCCCTAGTTATTGTGCCTAGTTATCTGTGTGCATCTTTGATGCAATACATATTTTGTACAACTTATTGGTTTTTATTGTTTTGATAAATTTAAGTTAAAATAAATTCAAAGGGAATGGTATGGAATACGAAATGTATGTTAAAATTAATGCTGCCCAATGTTATTTTCAACCCTTTTCCTATGTATGATTTTATAATTTGTCACCATACTACATTGAACACTCTATTTACTTCCTTTTGTGTCACCATATAGTGAAAAAACATGCATTAACCCTCACACAAGCAAACACTAGCCATTCATGACAAGAGCAATGAGCTTGATGCATAAAGGCTTCATCAAACAATTGATTTGATTAAGGAGCACAATGTCAAGAGTGCAAAATGTTTCATGGAGCCTCTACGCATCAAGCTCATACCATGTGATTGATAAGCATGAAACTATTTTTCCCTAATGAGAATGTTGTTTTTCCAGATAGAAATTTGGATAATTGTAATCATGGGTTATGCATATTTGCTGCTATATGCATTTTTTACAACTTATTGGTTTGTATGTTTTGGTAAATTTAAGTTAAAATCAATTCAAAGGGAATGGTATGGAATATGAACTATATGTTAAAATCAGTGTTGCCAAATCTTATTTTCGACCCTTTTCCCGTGTATGCTTTTATACTTTATCATAGTACAACATTGAACACTGCATTTACTTGCTTTCGTGTCACCATACAACAATGCAACATGCATTAACCCTTGCATGAGCAAACACTAGCCATTCATGACAAGATGAATGAGCTTGATGCACAAAGGATTCATGAAACAATTGATGTGATTAAGGAGAAGGGTGTCAAGAGTGTAAAATGTTCAATGGAACCCATGCGCATGAAGCTCATACCATGTGATTGATAAACATGAAACTATTTTTCCCTAATGAGTATGCTATATTTGTAGATAGAAATCTGGATAATTGTAATCATGGGTTATGTAGTTCACTGGCCAAATATTTGTGAACCATGCATTGCACTTGAGATTGTGAGGAGGAAGAAAATGAGGAGCTATTTTTCCGTATAGAGAATGCAGGTAGATGCTATGAAATTTGTGGTGTTTTTAATGACTTCATAGTTCATGGTATTTTCCAAAAATTTACAAGTCATGCTATTCACTATGGATTTTAGAGCACTTTTGACTGCATACTCTTCAGGGAAAGAGTGTTTTGGGTTGTGTGCCTCAGATTTTTCCACATAATGATTATGTGCATTACATATTGTGTATATGTCTACTACACCATGAGTGCTCAAAAAAATATATTCATCAATTCCAACTATGTAATGTTCGCATATCAATAAATAGATTCGATAAACTAATTGTAAATACTATTAATTATTTTAAGTTTCACATTGTTGTATCTGTATATGTACATGTATATATGTATATGTGTATGTAAAATTCTACTATGTAGTTCCATTAGATGGCAGATTGGAGTGTACTATGATTGTTATGCTCTAGAACCTACAACACTTGGCCTCTTGTTGTTGTTGTAAGTTTTGTTGCAATGTCTTTTTCTCGTTCCATACACATCTAACAAGTGAGATATATTTTGATAGATTCAAATAAAATTTTACTTTTCAATAATATTATGTTGTGACCAATGCAAGCATAGATTGGCAAGGAGATATGTAGCACATCTGTGGGACAATGTTTTCCTTAAAGATGGTTGTACCTATAAGCATAAACAAGGTTTGTTTTATAAAATTATATTTCACTAAATTATACATCCAACTCTTTACTCCCTGCATAGATAGATAGGCTCTAATACATATCAAAATCAGGTATGTTTATAAAGTTATTTGTGTTCAATTTATACTTTAAAGAAAAACCTTTCATATTTCTTTGATGTCTTCCTTTTAACGATATCTGGGTATTTCACCCATGGAATTGGTTATGTTTTCAAACAAGATCTACCATATATTATTATTTCCCTATATTTATCAACATTATACACAAGTCCCATCTTGCGCAATTCTTTATCAACATTCTCTTTTCTTTAAAGTTATTGCAGCAAAAAAAAGCACTGCAAAAAAGGAAATCATCTATAAGAACACATAATTTGTTTGTAACTTTGTTATTGTGCAATATATGATATACATGCATGTATGAATTCTTACATGCACTAGAGGAAAATAAACATAGTTTATTGTACACATTACATTTTTTTATGTTATCATGAACTTCAAATAGATGAGGGAAAAAAACACATACACATACATAGACCCAGAAAAAATGAAACCAATGCAAAGGTACAGATCAATGTCATGTTTGTACTTTATACCAATCTACAAAATTCAAAAATTTGAAAGTTAAAAAACAATAGTTCTTTTAGAATTTCTAATTTTTGTCTATAATATTTAGTGCCAAATAATGTAGCTTCAATTTTGAATTGACAAGCCAACTATTACATAGATTGCTTGTGTTATATAAATTTCCACTTGTCCATAACAAATAGTTTATTATTGTAGTACAATTATTCTATTCTCCATGTTCTTAAGTTCTATTTATTGTGTCTTGCCTTTTAAATTTTCAGTATGGGACACTAGGGCTTCGATTTTGGAAATATGAACATAATTTTTCCCTATGTTATACATATATTTGCACATTCATTGAGCTCCCATGCTTTTGATTTTAATATGGTGCCCAAATTGGTTTTAGTCTTCTAACAAATAGTGTAATTGTATAAAAGGAGTTGTGTTATCTCGCATTCAATATTATAGAGAAATAGGGAAATTTTAGGAGAACTATTAGTAAAACATACATACATATATGTATGCATATACATATGTATATATATTTATATTACATATATATATATGTGTGTGTGTGTATATAAATATATAAATATATATATATTTATATATACATACATATATATGTATGTATACATGTATATATATATGTATATATCTATACAACTCATAGATTCTAGAGAACAATAGTTTTAAAACCATCCAATCTACCATAAAATAGAGGCGGAGTGAACAATTTTTACAATAGTCTTCTATCAAACCAACACCACTTTCATGCAAACAAAAATAAAAATTAGGACACAATTATTCATTAAATGCACAAAAGTCTCTTTTACAGTTTCCCTATCTATCTATAATATTTAGTGTCAAATAATGCAGCTTAAATTTTGAATTGACAACCCAACTGTTACATGGATTGCTTGTCTTCTATCATTATGTTTCATGGTACACTCTTCTCCTCACTTGTTGATTCCCATAGTTTAGCTCTTGTATTATTCATATCTTAAGCCAAATAAATATTTTTGTGCATTTAATTAAGAATTGTGTACTCCTGTAATCTTTTTGGTTGGCATGACACTTTATGAGTTTGTTATTTTATTCTCCCTGTGACAAGAATTGTTTTTGACTTTCAAAATTATGAAATTTTATGCTATTTTTAACTCTGTTTATATTAAAGTCTACATGAATATAAATAAAGATAGCATACATAACTGTTTAGACATACATGTGTATATATAAATTGTTTTTGCATTGTGAAATGAGCCACAATGGTCTTGGCCTATATGTTTGGATATATATTTCTTCTTATAAGTATATTTTTAAATATGAAAGGGGGATTTAAATATATATGTATCTCTCTATGTTTCAGGGAATTCAATACCATTTCGCCTTTTGTCAATAATATTTACAATAAGTGTGCCTTTATTGCTTAGGGGTTTGGCTAGAGCCCATGAGGCTTCATGGTGCCAATATGCTAGGGAGGAGACTAAGCGTGCATTTAGATTTTTTTCCTTCTACCGTCATGTATTTCTTGTTGGTTATATAGATGGACACACAAATCCTTCAATGTTCTTGCCTACGAGAAACATACTCTATTCTATTGATTCCATTTTTCATTCTTTCCACAACTCTCTTTTAAAGTTTCCAAATAAATCCCTTATTGACAAATGTTTACTAAGATGCCAAGTACTCAAAATCCTCCATTTTATCTGTTTCTATTTAGAATAGATAGTGCTAACCTCTTTTATTGTATTTTTGTATTGTTTCATTTATAATATTGCACAAATAAAATAGACATTTAACAAAATTAGTTTATTGTAAACTGACTATTTGAAATTATTTCATGGTCCAACAACTCGATCCAATGTAGCTCGCCCTTGTTAAACACAATCAACAGTGCATGTATATGTGTGTATATATATACATACATATATATACACATGCATGTGTATATATACACATACATACATATATACATACAATGTTAAATGTATGTCAAAATTGATGCTTCAAAATATAGATAGATACATATACATATATATATTGAAGACAAATAGACTAATTGTATAATAGGTGTTGGAATAACACTTGTTTAGTACTAAATATTATACACAACAAGAAAAATTGGAAAGAGGGGTTTGGCAGTGGTTGAGTTGGTTGTCTCGGTGTGCGGAAACAGTTTAGAATTCTAAATTCAAGCTACACTATTTGGCACTAAAAACTATAGATAAATAGGTACATTGTAAAAGAACTATTAGGAAAATACTTAAGAACCATAGAAAAATAATAGATGACAAAAAATCAACTTTAAAATATGGAGCATATATGAGGCAAACTACGATAATGAACAGTTTATTATGGGGGACTAAAAAAAACAATATCATGAACAACAATTTGTCTGTGGCGTTATAGCCATTTTGCATAGATTATTGTTGCCCATTGCCTTTACAAGTTTTGTTTAATGTGTGTTTACTACCAAAGAATGTAGTTCAAATTTTCAATTGGCAGCCCAACTCTTACGTACACTACTTCTGTTGTATGAATATGTTTAATGTGGTTTTTCGATCATCTATCATTTACCTGTGATTCTTAAGAAATCTACAATAATGAACAGTCTGCTATGGGGAACTGGGAAAAAGAGTATCATCAACAAGATTTTGTTTTGGGGAACTTGAAACAGAGGAGGAGGTAGAATTTTTACAATGATTTTCTATCAAACCAACACCACAATGGCTGTTTCGACAATGGAACCTAGTCAATATATTTTCTCACATTTCAAATTATACTTTCCCTTACACACACATATATATATACATATATGTATATAATTATACATACATATATTCTAAATTTGAGCTCAATTATTTGTTGTCAAGTTGTCACAGCAAAAAAAAGACTATAATATTAGAGACCTTGTTTGAGACCGCCTGTTTTACACCAAATTTTTTATTGTTTGGTATATGATAAGAATCCATCGGATCTTTGATGGACCTTACTTGCCTTTTTTGCTCGGGGGTTTGGTTAGAGCCTGTGAGGCTTCATGATGCCAATATGGTAGGGAGGAGAATGAGCATGTGTTTATTGATTTTTCCTTCCATCGTCATCTATTTGTTGGTTATTATGTACATGGACACAATTTTTTGACACATACTTCTCAATTGAAAAATAAAATCTATTCTATCCATTGCATTTTCATACTTTCCTCAACTCTCTTTTTAACTTCCCTGATAGATTGCTTATACACAACTCTTTACCAAGATGCCATGTATTCAAAATGTTCCATTTTATCTCTTTCTATTTACAATAGATAATGCTAACCTCTTTTACTCTATATCTATATTATATACTTTATAATGTTGCATAAATACAATAGACATTCTAGAAAATTAGTGTGTTGTAAATTCTCTATTTCAAATTATTTCATGCTCCCACAACTTGATTGAATGCTACTTGCCCTTGTTGAACACCAACAATAGTACATGTAAGTATAAAACTTTTCCATTTTTAATAAATAGATTAGGTAAACCAATTGTAAATATTATTGATTATTTTCAGTTTCACATTGTCTATATTGATTTCTTAACTGTTTTCCTAATAACTCTTTTACAATTCCTATTTCATCCTATCATATTTAGTATGAAATAATGTAGCTCGAATCTTGAATTGACAAGGCAACTGCTACACAACTTTTTTTTTCCAATATGTATCACACTATTCATTTATCCTAGTTTTACATAACAATCTACTCCTTATCGTAGTTTGCCTCTTTTATTTTGCATACTGTAAAGTTCTTAAGTGTTTTGCTAACAACTCTTTTAGAATTTCTCTATTTGTATATAATATTTAGTACCAGATAATGTAGCTCAAATCTTCAATTGACAAGCCAAGTGTTAGGTACATTCCTTGTCTTATATCAACTTGTTTAATGTGGGTTTCCAACCATCTATCACCAGGGAAACCTTTAGTGGCGAATATTCGTCAATTGGCTAATAATAGAAATCAGGAGGTCCAAAAATGGCTAATGGTACAAGCTGAAATGAAGACTAAATTGCCAGGTTTTTATGAAAAATATTTTTGTCTCGATTAATTCACCATGTAAACGATGTGTCATCAAAACTGATTCGCTAGTATTTTATACAGTTACTAAAAATTTTAATTATATTCGCCAGTAATATTATATTCCTCTGATTAATTTTGGGTGAATATCACCACTAATAATAAATTACTATTTAATTTAAAGAATATTTTCTTTTATCTATTGTCATAGATTAGTTTTTTAATCAAACAGTTGTAGGTTGATTCTGGGCCCTAATACACATGTTCCTTTTAAAAGGCTTGTTGAGGCCCGGAATTTGTTTTGTGCCACATGGTTAAATCTAATCGTGTCGCCCAAAATAAATTTTGGGCCTCAATAAGCCTTTAAAAAGGCACATGTGTATTAGGGTGCGGAATGAACTTGCAGCCATCCTTCACTCTATCAGTGGGACACCAGATAATGTTTCCCTGATGCCCATAACTCCCCTGATGCACCATAATATTGTGATGGGGGTTCCGTGGATGAAACATTGTTAGGTCGATGGTATTGAATTTTGTTAGGAATGGGGGAAGATCTAGCCGTCGACCTCGCCTATCGACCCCGCCTGTATTGTGATAGGAGCACACCAAGATTCACTAGGATTCACCATTATGATTATTATTTTTACCAATTATCCAATAAGATTCACCACGATTTTACAAAAAAATTAATACTGTGTATAAGATTCGCCAGGATTTTACACCTTCGCCGAGGGGGGGGTTTCTTAAAGTTATCCCTATTTATCACTTACCTATGATTCTTAAGTGTTTTTCTAATAGTTGTTTTAGAATTTCTCTATTATTGTTATTGTTTGATATATGATAAGAGTCCTTGAGATTTCCCATGGACCTTACCTTCCTTGCTTGCTCGACGGTTTGGCTAGAGCCCGTGAGGCTTCATGATGCCAATATGGTAGGGAGGAGAATGAGTGTGGGTTTAGTGTTTTTGGGTTCTATCACCATATATTTGTTGCTTCTTATATACATGGATGTGCACAAATTATCACATCCACTTTTCCACCAAAAACATATTCTATCCGTTGTATTTTTCATTATTTCCATGGCTCTCTTTTCAACTTATTCAATAGATTACTTATACACAATTCTTTACCAAGATCCCATGTATTCAAAATGTTCTATTTTCTCTCTTTCTATTTAGAACAAATATTGCTAACCTTTTTTATTTTATATCTATATTTTTTCCTTCATAATATTGTGCAGATATAATAGACATTCAAGAATACTAGTGTATTGTAAATTATCTATTTCAAATTCTTTCATGGTCCAACAAGTTGATCCAATGTTTTTTGCTCTTATTGAGCACCATCAACAGTACCTGTAAGTACAAAAATTTCCCATTATCAATAAATAGATTCACTGAGTCAATTATAAATATTATTAATTGTTTCTCTTGCTTTCTTTTCAATACAATGTAATTCTACCAGGAATCTACCTTTATAGATAGACAAATCAGTGTAGTGAATGACATCCTATGTAATTCATAAACATTAAACTATTCTTTGTTGATGAGCATGTTGCTTTTGTAGGAGGAAATCTTTATAATTGTAGTCATCGGATATGTAGTTCATTTGATAAATATTTGTAAAGCACATATTTCAATTAAAATTGTGAGGATGAAGAAACAAAATTAATTGTTTTGGCCTACAGAGAATGGAGGGAAATGTTACAAAAATCGTGGCATTTGTCATGAATTTATAATTCATGGTTTGCCAAGAAATTATAAGTTATGTTTTTTTCCATGTATTTTATAACATTTCTTACTACATGCTTTGCTACCCAAAAGTGCTTTGGAGTCCATGCCTTGAATTTTCCACATGGTGATTATGTTGATTGCATACTACGTATATGTCTACTTCAGCACGGGTGCTCCAAAAAATATGTTCATCACTCCCAAATATATAATTCTAGCATCTCAATAAATAGATTTGATTCGAACCAATTATAAATACCATTAATAATTTTTAGTTTTTGAACCACAAAATTTATGTTTTGGTGTTAAGGAAGGGTTCTGTTCCACTTCTACAATTTTTCACCTAGAAGGAAAGAGATTTTCCTTTATGGAACAAAAATATTTTTATTCATCCAATGTTAGGAATTTAAGTGTGATTGAAATGCTTATATGAAGTATGCTAAATGCTGAAATCTGATAAGTAAATCTAGCTATTAAACATAAACTAAGGGCATCCATATTGTTTGAAAACACATGATGTAATGCAACAAGAATAAAGTAAAGACTATACAAAGCAAGATAACCTAATAAATCAGATAAGTTCACTTGGAAACTGATGAGGACCAAAGTGGAGATCGTAGAAGCCTCTATAAATCTAGAAAAATTGGCTTTTATGCCTACTGGGACACTTACACCAAGCTGGGTGACCTAGTCCCTTTTCTAGTAAACTACTCTGGACTCTGTTCTAGCCAACTAGGTGCTCAAATCTACCAAAAAATTTGATAGAAACCTCTAGTGGGACTAGGTCACCACTATTGGTGACTTTGTCCCTTTCAGCTTTTTGAGAAAATTGAAAGTGGATACGAAGGTCTATGGTCTGCACTCTGCTTCTTCACTAAAATTCAAACTCAAATCCACAACAGCACATGTAAAACAAGGTATATTTTGGTTTCTAATGTGGGGTTTTCCTTGGTCAAACCCCTATTTTGTATTTAAACCTTGAAAGATACAATAAATATGCATAAACCCTAGCCCCAAGTGTGCCTAGAACTAGGAAAGCCTGAAATAAGACAAAACCATATTCTATTGTGCTAGAATAAGATGCATGCAAGAGATTTGAATGATGAAAGACTTCAGTCTGAGAAACCCTACAAAATTATAAATGAATGTAAATGGAATGCAAATGGGATGCAAACCTTAAATCTGAAGATAGAGAGAAAATGAAAGCTGGAATCACTTTGAAAACATGTCTTTAGATGTGATTTGGAGGCTAGTTGCACCTCCTCAACATAGATTTATCCATCATTCTCCATAGGAATCCATTATCAACCATTTATAATGTGATATCTTGAGTTAGAAGCGAGCTTGAAGACCTACAATAGCCCTAGTTTTCTACCCTAAGCTTCAACGTTGTTGTAGAAGACAGATGAATCTTCTTGTGGAAGATGTTTTTGCACTTGATTCTTAAAGTTGCTTGTGAAAAATGACCTAAAAACAAGTATTTATATGAAACAATACCTATTTTTTGGTTATTTTGACCTAAGAGGCTGACACCCATTGAGAATTTTTAGCAAGATAGACATTTTTCTGCTCAAAAATGCAAAAATCCCTAAAAAGGACTAGCTCAGCAACTTGGGCGACTTAGTCCCACTAGGGATTTTGAAGGTGGGATTGGTGATATTTGAATAATTTTGATGTTTTTTGTCAGGGATTTTATGATTCCTTAGGTAAAATAGGCCTCAAAGTCAAAAATAACGAGCCTTCAGGTTCTATAAATGTTGTTTTAGGATGGTTATTGATGAAAGGGTACCTAAAGTAGGACCAAATTAGGCACAAAATTGTCATTTTATTTAAAGGTATAGAATTTTTAGTGACACATTTAGCCCCCACTTTAGCACCCATATGACTCTATGTGCATATGTAAGCTAAAAGACTCTAAAGAATGCACTTGGTTTTCACAAAAGGATACTCATTAAAAGGTGGGAGACTGAAGCCCCCAATGTAGTTATCTGCAAAAACACGACGTTAGGAACTACATCCTGTAACATAAATTTGTTAGAAGTCCAAAAATCCTCTTATCCAATTCATAGAAATCAAATTCAAGGGTAGATGTATGCCCCCCTTGATTTTGCTTGCTTTACAGCGGTGGAATCAAGGTAGCAATCTAGACACATTGAATGAGGACATGCATATCAGAGGGAATTTCTAAGTACCATGCCACATAATGATAGGTGAGTAATGATGTAGGGTGTAGAGACATGATTCTAACGTAACAAATGACATCAGAAATGGAGTTCACTAGCACTTGCTATGTTGATTTCAATGAAAAGCACAATAAAAAGTTCTAAAATGGTAAAAGTACAAATGTGCTTATATGAAAAATGAGATAGAGTAAAAGGAATGAAAATGGAGTGTGAACCCCAATCCTATTCCTGCATAGACATGACAAAATAAAACATTAGTTAGCTGACATGTAAGATAAAAGAAGGATTCCCCATGAAATTCATTCACAAATACTCAAAATAGGAAAAACGAGAACAAACATGAAATATAGATGAAATCCTAAATTAAGCAAATGCAAACTCTTGATCCCATGGGGGAGGTGATGCCAATTGGTGTGTCAAAATTGGCCCTTTCCCAACTCCTTTGTAAGATCTTTGATGATTTGATGAGTGATTGATCCACTTTGTTGATGAAGAACAAGATGAGTTCTTGAGAAAACCTTCAATAACCTAGCTAAGATCTTGCATTGAGGATGAAGTCGAGTAGAGTAAGTTTACTCAAGTTGTGGATGATAGAATGAGAGGAATATTCTCTCATTTATAGATTTCCAAAATGGAAGAGAGAGTGGATTTGAACAATGTGGGATAAAAGACCAACCAATGAGAAGACGCCACTTGTCCATATGTGATTGGAGGAGGAATGAGCACATTTTGGTCAATGTGCATGATAAATGCTATGAGATTCAAATTTCAAATTTGAATGTGACATGTTGGAGGGAGAAAAAATTGGAGTTAACGTCACTTAGCTCAATGCAAAGGACATGTAAGAGGTCTCAAATGCCTTGTTGGAAGGACCAAGCCCACTTGAATTTGAATTCAAATTTGAGGGAATATTCCCCTTTTATTCCATGTTGAGAGAAAATAGGAAATTAAATAAATCAAAGTAATTGATTTATTGTGCAAGTTGCATTCTCTAGAGGATGTGACATGGATTAGGATTAAATTAATCAAAGCTTAATTAATTTAATGAAGGATTTAGGAGATGTGACAATTTAGACTTAAATTTATGAATTGATTTAAGTCAAGAATTGAGAGAAAAGGTTTAATTAAATAAATGATTTGATTTATTTAGCTAAAAGGGATAATGTTAGATTAAATCAAATAATCTTTAATTTATTCAATTTAATAAGAAGACTTTAGAGACTTGATTTAAATAAAATGAATTATTTAAATAAACGAAGATATAAGGTTAATTAAATTAAATTGATTAATTTAATCAACAGAGGAGAAAGACCTAATTGTACATTTTCCATGTCTACATTTTGCCCCTCTTTGAAGCAATGTACTTGTTGCATTGATTCAAAGAATAAATTGTTGTGATCAAAGCTCAAAATTTCTCAATTTTTTAGAATGTCCCACTATTGCCCCAGCGGAAAGATTACGCTGGTATATTGCCCCCTCGACAGATTGGGCAAAAATGCTAATTTTTCGATCGATATCGTGATAAAATGAGAGGAGTGGTTTTATAAATCAAAGGATGAAAGATAATTATTTGATGTAGACAATTTTGATGGTGTGTAGACAGTCATCGGCCATGGGTAGTCACATGTATATTTTGAGATCTCACACCTACTTTATATAGAAATGTTATTAAAGATAGAATAATAAGAAGAATAAGATGGATGGAAGGGGGATCCAACAAGCCTGTGTTATAATGATGATGATGATGATTTTCTTACCAGGAGTTGGGATTTTCAAAGGGCCAATTACTTTATGTTTGATAACACACATAGGTATGATCCATTAAGGTATAAAGGACCAAGATAAAGTTTTACCTAGTGTGATGGACTTTGGCTCGTCAATCAGATAGGAGTATTCTTGTTCACACTTGACATACAAAAACCTTGCTAGGACGGACCTCACGAAACAAGTATTCACCAAGTTGTTTTACAAGAACATCCAACAAGAACAACAGATAAAAAGTATAATGATCATTGCCCCATTCCTTTCTTTCTAAACCTATTTTGTTTAGGCATCATCAAGAGGTCCTAGGAATGAGCACAAAATAAGATAAGTCAAAAAAGACCAAGAAAAAGTAAACAAACAAGCTAATGTTCTTCATCTCGCTAGCCAATGCTAAACTACTGCGAGGTACCTGATGCTTATGTCCATTGTGGGAAGGATACATCCTAGGACATGTTATGATCAGGGTTTTGGTGAGACTGATTGGGTGATAAGATATTGATAATTCGAGTTGATCAACTTGCTTGCTTACTGAATTAGACTTAAGACTCTGACGATTAGGGTGTTCACTTTGGAACCTACTATACTTGCTTTTGATTGCTTCACCAAAGGATGAAGGTGATGATTGATTTTATTATGAGAAGATAATCATGGGTGAAAGCGAGATGAGATGAAAGCACCATTTTGGATTTTTCAAATATTTTGAGGTTGTTTTTGGTATTTTTGAGATGTTTTAGAAATGTTTTTGGATTTTGTATCTCAGGGGTCAATCAAGGATGGCCTTGCCTACGTTTAAGCTTAGAGATGATGTAGTTTGGCTAACAATTGACTTGACTGCATGATGAGATGGAAGGGAAACAAATTTCTAGATTGCGATGGATGCCTAAAGGACTGACCTAGGGTGTGAAAAAAAAGGGCAAATGGATTGCCATTGTGATGGACGCCTAAAGGACTGACCTGAAATGTGAAATAAATGGGCAAACGGATTGCCATTGTGATAGATGCCTAAAGGACTAACCTAAAATGTGAAATAAATGGGAAAACGGATTGCCATTGCGACGAACGCCTAAAGGACTAACCTAAAATTTCTTAGGGGATGATCAAAGATCAACCTTGCCTACGTTCAATCTCAGAGACAATGTAGTTCAGTAAGACCACTCTATTTTTAATTTTTCATATTTTCACATGTTTTGGATTTGAATGATTTTGATTTGCTTTGGATGTTTTTGATGTGGATATGTGATGATATCAGTGCTTTGTTTTGGGATTTTGTTGAAAACCAATCTAAGGTTGATTGACAAGATTTATGGATTGATAGTTTGAATAAGTGTGTTAAGTCAAACAAAAGTGATAATGCACTCGTAAACTCTAGGAAGTTGTGTTATCCCAGAGTAAACTTGTACACAAGGGGGTAGTTTGACTAAGTGTGTTAAGTCAAACAAGTTAATGATGGATTGGATAATTTGACTAAGTGTGTTAAGTCAAATAAGATGATAATGCACCTGTAAAATCTAGGAAGTTGTGTTATCCTAGAGTAAACTCATACACAAGAGGGTGGTTTGACTAAGTGTGTTAAGTCGAACAAGGTGATAATTGATTGGATTCGACTGATCAAGATCGATGAATCTTTTTTTGGAACAAAATTGTTTTGAGGATTTGATGTGATGCTAACGTGCAAGTTAGATGCGACTGATATTGATTGTTCAGATTGATGTTCAACAAAAGATAAAGCTTGATAAGGAACGTCTTCCTATCAGAATATACCATGGGCTAGTATTTGAATTTTTCGCTCACAAATTCTTTGACCAATCTGATTTCATGTTTTCCAACGTTCAGATCACCAAATAAGCTGGAGTATATAGATCAAGATTTATTCTCGAAGCAAGATGCAAATATCTACCCCTAGTGCCTAGCAATGTTTGAACGGCCATGGGTAGATACGGTAAGCATGCAAAGGATGCCAAGGATTATCTTGTGACAAGATAAGGTGTTCGAACAAAGGAATGCTCATTCGGATAATGCTTCAAGGATCAGATAACGTTGGGTAGGATGGGATCAATGAAAATGAACCATGTCAAGATGTTTATCATAAACACGTGTGAAGTCTATACCAAAATTTCATCACGATTAAGATACCTTGGAGTATGGATGCAAATGGATGAAAATGGATTGGATAAACGGTTCATGGATGAACAAATGATATGGATGGAATGTTGGCTTTATTTTGGATGTGATAACATACTTTCACTTCAATGGCGCATGTAGATGCTCCATTCTACACATGATGCCGGTTTGCCAGGTTTTCATCATGGTATTTGTCCAAAGCGCCACCGAAGTGGTTTTCACTAAAGGACAATTTTTTCTTTACTATTTTCAATCCTTTTTTGGATTTTTTATATTTTTTGATTTTTTTGCATTTTTTGAGATATTTTAAGCTTATGCTGAACCACCTGGTGGTGTCGATGTAGATGCTTTTGCTATAATGTGCCATCGGTATCCTTCTCGGAGAAGTTGCTTTGCCAAGATACATGCACTTGAAAGAAAATTTTGAGAAACCTGTTCTTCTTTGCTGATACCAGAGTTAGCTTCGTCTTTGTGTGCACATCGCAATAGAGTTCCTTCTAAATCCTTATGATGAAGGGTCGATGCGAATACATGGTCAATGTGAGAATTGGATATCATGCATGGAGCGTGGATGGTGTGTGTTTAGAAATAAAATATGGATTGGTTGACCGTTTGGAACCTTTGACTCTCCAAACTTGGGAAGATGAGCAATGATGATTGGATACGGAAGTTTGCATGGAATTAGGACCAACTGCTTGATATACTTTGTATGTTGCTTGAGAAGCCTACATCTGTCTTTGTGGACATCTTTGATGTATAATTTTCCTTTTTTTATTTTGTCCCATAGTTTCTTTGACTGATGGAGTTTGATAGGGATAATCTTTCTTTGTATTCTTTGGTATCCATATATATTTGATTTGTCTGATATGATTCTTAGCTTTTTTTTCTTTCATAATTTTCTTTGTTCTTTGATTCAAATATTTCTTTTGACGTTGGTCCCAATTTGTTGATGCGGTGATGGGTGGATGAAGATTCATGACATGGTGGGTTGTAGTATTGGCATTGGTTTCATCATAAGGATTCTTCGTGCCCACTATGTTGATGTTTGCATGAGATTAAGTTGCCTCCAGTTTTATAGAAGTATCACTGATATGTTGAGATCCCTTGATTGTCGAATAACCAAGGCCTTGATGCTTAGGATTGCCAATAATTTTCACTGGTTCTAGGATACCTTGTTCATGCAGACCTAATCCTTTTCCTTGATAATTCATTTGTTGAAAAAAATTATCTGCAATAGGATAGGATTTACCTTGGAAACAAGGTGCTAATCCTTCTTTGCTTTTTGGTGGATCTTCAAAAGTGACAACTACTTTATTGATGAGATAGATTTCCCTACGAAAGGTAAGTGATCCAAGTTTATAAGTGATAGGATCCTCCATATGTGGGATGACTTCCTGATTGATCTCTATGCCTTGATCTTGTGAGATATCAAATTGTAATGCTCCTTCAAGAGGTGTTGACGATTCATTGTCCCCATAAAACTCTTCCTCATGATTCATTTCATAGGATGTTTCTGATTCATGACTTTTGTAGGAGCCTTCTTCATGACCCATTTCTAATATGTCTCCATAGGATATTCCTGATTTACAACTTCTATAGAAGCCTTCTTCATGATCTTTTTCTGCTAGGTGTCCACAGGATGTTTTTGATTCACAACTTATGTAGAAGCCTTCTTCATAATTTGTTTCTCCTATGTCTCTAGATTTTTCTATACTTTTATCATGTGTACAAATGTTAAGAGTAGGAGAATATTGTTCCTTAGTAAGAGTATGAGACTCTTGTTTTGAATGAAGATCATCTATAAGTCCATTCAAAGAAAGCATCTCATGGATAGATGGAGGAGTATGTGCTATGCAGATATGATCATCTTGTATAGATAGGAGAGTGTCCATTATATCATTGTATTAGCTTGGAGATACAAATTCTTGATCTCGAATGATTTCAAAATTGATTTCGACATGGTTTGGATCAAGTTCTTGACATGGGTTGATTTCAAAGGATGGATTGCTTATAGTAGGTTCTTGGACATCATCCTTAGGCATGGGTAGTTTCTCAAATGTCATGAGGTTAAAAGATGTCCATATGTTTTGGAAAGGATCATTGCTAGAACTTGGTGAAAGATTTTGATCATTCTTTGGAGTAAATTCTTGAGATGTGTCATCTAACTCATTAGCTGATGTAGAGACATTTTCAACATGATCATTGGTTGAAGGATCTTGATCATCATTTTCAATGATTGTGGTGGGAATCTGTTGCAAGCTCTATTGTGGGAGTAAGGCCTACGTTTGTTGTTGAGCCAACAACGCTTTGTTGGTTGTGTTGTTATTGTGCCAACAATGCTTTTTGTTGGGCTTGTTGTTATGCTACTTGTTGATACACTTGTTGATGGATTGCTTGCAATAGTTCCTAGAATGGTGCTGGGCATGACCTTGTTGGGCTACTTGAGTTGCTTGTGCTTGTTGAGTAGCTAGTTGTGCAGATTGTTGGTTTTGGAGTGCCTTTTGGTAGGCATCTTGTTGAGTGGCTTGAAACATGATGGAGAATGAATTTTTCATGTTGTATTTTGGTGCTAGTGGTGGTGGATTGGGAATGGTGTTGATGTTGGGGTTGCTTGAATGGTTGCCACCTGTTGTTGCGATATCGATGGAAAAATGGGAGGATTTGATATGATGCTTTGATTTATGAAGGGGGTGTTGCTCAAATTCGGTTGATTGATGGCTGGTAAAGGGGGAAGGATCATGCCTTGATTGTTTGGTTGATATATTTTTATTTTCTTACTTTGATTTAAATCTACCAAAGGGAAAGGTGTTCCAAAATTTAGATTGGGAAAACTCACGTTTGTTCTACCATTGATGTTTGTAGGAGATAATGATCCCATGTATGGATTGTACAAATGCAAGTTTTGAAAATCAATTGGAATTGTAAGGCCCTGATAATTTGGTTGAATTGGATTACTCATGATTGATGAATCAACTTTATATTCCATGTTCCTTTTGTGTTTTGACCTTGTTGACCTCTGAGGGATTTAGGACCAATGATGAGATGAAGGATGAAAGGGGTGATTGATATGGGTGTTTAAACTTTTAGGAACTTTGGACCAATTCTAGAATTTAGGACTTGTTTTTTATTTGATTTTGATTTTGAATGAGGATAGTTTGACTAAGTGTGTTAAGTCAAACAATATGATAATGTACTTGTAAACTCTAGGAAGTTGTGTTATCCTAAAGCAAACTTGTACACAAGATGATTTGACTAGGTGTGTTAAGTCAAATAAAGTGATGATGAACTTGTAAACCCTAGGAAATTGTGTTATCCTAGACTAAACTCATACAAAAAAGGATAATTTGGCTAGCTATGTTAAGCCAAACAAGTTGATGTTGATTTTTCCTAAAAGTCTAGCATAAGTGATGTTTTCCAAGGTTCCAAAAGTTATTGGTGAGATGGGATTTGATTGATGTTTGAGGGATGGGTGAAGTGTTTGAATTGATCCTAGATGACCCTATGAGGAACTTCTTACAAGACCAAGGTAATGAAGAACATGTTTTTCCCTACAAGTGGTTCAAACCAAAAGACCAATATTGGCATGAAAACCTAATGACTCAAAAGTGACCAAGCACATGTGTGGTTCAATTGTCTGTTATCTTGCTTAGGTTTGGTTCTTTTTACCACAAACACTTTCTTGATTATGTTTCAAACTAAATGTCCAATGTCCCAATTTTCTTTCATCCCACAAAGTGCATTATGTGGAAATCAAGGAAATTAAGGCAAAGGTTTCCTAGTGTTGACTTTGGTGAAAACAAATGATGATTAAACCTAACTACTTAGAAGCCTCTAAGGATATAATTTCTAAGGCAAGCAAGAGCACTTAGATTCGTCAAAGGATATTTGTTTCATCAAAGGGTTGCAAATTTCAAAGCTTTTGTGAATGATTTTTTCTCCATGTTTTAGAACCAAGCAAGGTGTCTCAATAACATACACAACCCTAGGTTGAAAAGACAGTATTTATTGGGATCTCACTTAAATGAATCCAGCTGCGCATATTCAGTGTGGATGATTAGATGCTTGATGACACAGGCTCCCCCTTATAGTGCACTCACTTCTTGGGTCAACCAAGCATCATTACCCATGAATCTCCCATGGCATACTTTTTATCTCTACAACAGAACCGCATGTATACATGGGGTGGCTTCAAAGGACATGACCTTTTGCACCAACAAATAGATAGGATTTTGGCCTTTGCTAAACAATGGTTTTAATGTGGGCATTCCATTCGTGGGGGACCATTCATGTGGCGAGAGACCATTTCTGCCCTTCTCATCAAAATAATCCTCGTGATTATTGAACTTTCCTCAAGAATCCGTACTTATATACCGGTTGGAAGTCACTTGGATTTAGCGTGTTCCCGGTTGGGTCATTCCCTTGGGTGATTAATTTTTCCCACAAGGAAGGTCCTCTAAGATAAACAATAGCAAGCTAGCATATCCTGTAGTTCAATCAAACTTTGTTGAAAAACAAAGGGAGAACACTCGCATGTTTGGTTCAATTTCATTTCCAAAATGAAATGTGGATGCAATTTTTTTTTCAACTTAAGATCACCAAAATAACTTTTGATTCTCAAGATCACCATGAGGCATGAGAGAAGCGCATACTCCCTTTTGATGATATTAACTTGAATAGACAATTACAAAAAAAAAAAGAATTTGTTCATTTTTATCCTATAAAGAAAAATGAATTCTTTTTAGAGCACCAAATTTAAGTGTGGAAGTTGCCTTGTTCAATTTTTAAAACCTTAAACCAAATATAGTAGATTGTTTCTAAGGTTCTTTTTAAGCCCTTTTGCAAACTTTGAAAAAAGAAACTTGTGTTGTTCTTTTCAAAACCCAAAAGAAAAATTAGTGTTTTCTAAGGCATGAAAGTAAACAAATTCCTTTTAAAAAAGAGTTAAAGATCCTTTAAAAGTGTTAAACCACACTATAGTGTTTAAAAAAACTTTGTTCATGATGAAACCTCCCATTTTTCTTTCTCCCTTGTTCTAACCTACAAGATGAAAAAAACTAGAGAGTATAGAAACAATAAATAGGTCAATGATTTAAAAATCTAAAAACCCAAAAGGTACATGTTAAAATTTGAATTTCTAACTGTTTTCAGCGGTGTAGTTAGCGGGTGTCGTGTAGTTTGGAACATAAGTGGTGCTATATAGTGTCGTGCATTGGATTGGGTGCAGCGCTCCGCAAAAATAGAGAGCACGAGTGCGATGGAGTTTTGCAAGCAGCACCATTTTCAACTCAAAATTCGCGGCAGAGGTGGGAATTTTTGAAAAATTTTGAGCCAAAAAGTGGGTGTAGCACGTTTGAAAAACGTGTGTTGTAATATAGCACCATTCCTCTACAAGTGGTGTAATACAATGCCACGGGACTGGGTACGACGAAGTTTGGAAAAATAGGTCCGCGACAAAATTTGAAGATTTGAAAAACTGGCGCGAGAAACAAGTGCAGCACAATTTTGATTATGAGTGGTGTGATATAGTGCCACGCCTACAAATGCGGGTCAATATAGAGCTACGGGCCTGTATGCGATGTAGTTTCCTGAAACCTACAAAAGAAATGGAAAAAACACAAAATTTTCAAGAAAACATGATTTGAATTTGTTCATGCCCTCCTTCTAGTGCCAAAATGTGAACCCCAATCCTATTCCTGCATAGAAATGACAAACAAGCACATTAGTTAGTTGATATGCAAGATAAAAGAATGATTCCCCATGAAATTCATTCACAAATACTCAAAATAGGAAAAACAAGAACAAACATGAAATATAGATGAAATCCTAAATTAAGCAAATGCAAACTCTTTATCCCATGGGGGAGGCGGTGCCAATTGGTGTGTCGAAATTGGCCCTTTCCCAACTCCTTTGTAAGCTCTTTAATGATTTGATGAGTTATTGATCCACTTTATTGATGAAGAACAAGATGAGTTCTTGAGAAAACCTTCAATAACCTAGCTAAGATCTTGCATTGAGGATGAAGTCGAGTAGAGTAAGTTTGCTCAAGTTGTGGATGATAGAATGAGAGGAAGATTCTCTCATTTATAGATTTCCAAAATGGAAGAGAGAGTGGATTTGTGCAATATGGGATAAAATACCAACCAATGAGAATATGCCACTTGTCCACATGTGATTGGAGGAGGAATGAGCACATTTTGGTCAATGTGCATGATAAATGCTATGAGATTCAAATTTCAATTTTGAATGTGACATGTTGGAGGGAGAAAAAAATGGAGTTAATGTCATTTGGCTCAATGCAAAGGACATGTAAGAGGTCTTAAATGCCTTGTTGGAAGGACCAAGCCCACTTGAATTTGAATTCAAATTTGAGGGAATATTCCCCTTTTATTCCATGTTGAGAGAAAATAGGCAATTAAATAAATCAAAGTAATTGATTTATTTTGCAAGTTGCATTTGCTAGAGGATGTGACATGGATTAGGATTAAATTAATCAAAGCTTAATTAATTTAATGAAGGATTTAGGAGATGTGACAATTTAGACTTAAATTTATGAATTGATTTAAGTCAAGAATTGAGAGGAAAGGTTTAATTAAATAAATGATTTGATTTATTTAACTAAAAGGGATAATGTTAGATTAAATCAAATAATGTTTAATTTATTCAATTTAATAAGAAGACTTTAGAGACTTGATTTAAATAAAATGAATTATTTAAATAACGGAGATATAAGGTTAATTAAATTAAACTGATTAATTTAATCAACAGAGGAGAAAGACCTAATTGTACATTTTCCATGTCTACATGGAGTAATTTGTCACTTACTTGTTCATTTTCCTTTTGTAGCTTGAGAGTGACAATGAGATAGTGAAAGATTCTAAGCACACTTGGATTCACACCTACGAGACTGGATGTGCTACAAGACCAGGTGTCTAGTGGCTAGTGAAATGATGAGGTGAGTCAATTTCGGTACCTATGGTTTGTGATTTTTCAATTATGGTATGATTTATATGCATATTTAGGTTAATTTAGGATCCTGGAATTTTTTTTTGCAAAGTGTCCATTTTTTTTGTAATGTCCCTTTTATTCGCAAAGTGTCTCACTTTTTCACAAAGTGTCCCACTTTTTTGCAAAGTGTCTTGTTTCTTCACGAAGTTTCCCAAAAGGGTTCTAAAGTGTCTAGGGGCTTAGAGAAAGCACACTAGAACTACATTAGTACACTTGCATGGCGAATTTGAGTAAAATTGAAGATATTAGATGATTTAGAGACCATATTTTGATGATTTTGATAGGTACCCACATGATCTCATCAGCATCTCGGTGGGAGACAACTGAGTTTTTTGAGAGACCTGGCCCCCACATTGTCAACAGAAGATATAGAGTACCTACAGGAGGTAGGTATTTATTGGGTGTACCTTATGCCCCCCATGAGGTACGACGATGCTATGTTGATGAGGTTATGCGAATTTTGGAACATAGATACATACACCTTTCACCTTCCTACAGGAGAGATGACCATCACATTAGAGGAGATACACCAGATACTCAGATTCCCTATTCATGGGGAGTGGTTTCACCTTCAGAGGGGTCATTCTTTCCATGAGCAGTGGGCAGACATGCAGTATTACCTTGGCGGACTGATTCATGATGTTAGAGTTATAGGATGGATTGACTTGGAACTGCTATTGTATTCATGAGTGCCAGTGCTAAGACAAATTATAATGCACATCGTCACAATAGTGCTCCTCCTAGATGGATGAGAAACACACCTAGAGGGCAGGCTCGTACACTTGGTATGGGGGATGGCAGACCACAAGATAGTGTATGTCTAGGGATAGTGCATCTTGGCACATTTATATTATGATCTTGGGTGGTTTATATTCTAAGAGCTAGAAAACACAGTATGCAGGTGTGGTGCTTGGAGCTTATCATGTGAACTAGGCCTACTAGCTTACCATGTCTGATAGCACTAGGGCATCCTCAGGCCTTTGGCTATCCTCTTCGATGGTTATGGTAGCATGGAAACTTACACTTTTGGAGGGTGAGATTCAACAAACTGGAGGAGGATGATATATTGTGGAGACCATGTCAACTTCTATTGCAGTGACTAGATTATACTAGACATATGAGGATTCTCCAATTGGATAGATTTTTTGTTGGTCAGCATGATCACATAGTGAGTCCCTTCTACTATGATTGAGTCATGAGACAAATCAAACAGATTTAGAGACCACCTCAAGAATGACCATCTTTCAAGAGGTTAGTACGAAATGCTGAGAGACCTGGTGATACAATACGGTTCACACTAGATGATGTCATCTATAGTGACTCTAATTATTCTCATCATGATCAACCACCAGTCTCTAATGCTGATGATTTTTGTGCAACTTGGGATCATGAGGAGTGGTGGATAGCCTCACAACCAGCTCCTGTGTTTTTGAATGATGAGCCAATAAGGGATGTAGGACTAGTACCAGATGAGGGAAATGAGAGGGAAGATAGAGCCAAGGATAAATGCTACAGGGTTGAAGATATATTTATTGACATTATTGATGGGGAGTATGATGAGGACGCAAACCCATATTATGATGGACGGAAGGGAGAGGAGGAGAATCAAGATCAAGATCAAGAGGAAGATGAGGATGAGGAGCCACCCTTGTGGGAGAGTGAGGAGGTAGTAGTTCAGGACCAATATGATTGGGGAGAGACCTCACCCATCCATATGAATAGATCCTGGATAGAAACAATAGTAGGCATCAATACTCACAGTTGAGGAGAGGCTAGCACATCATCCATTCCCCCTGCACAAGATGAGGTTGATATCGCTCATCCCACCAAAGATATAGGTGATGAAATTTAATTTTGATGCATGTATTTTATATTTTGATGTATTATTTGATGCATACATATATATATATATATATATATATATATCATGATGTGTACTGATTACATTTTTTTTCTATCTTGCAAGGCCCACAGAGGATTGGCGAGATCTCTATCATCAGGCAACTATAGAGATAGTACTTGTGTCTTTAGATGAGGAGGAGATGGACTCAAATTACATGCCCCCACCTATTATAGAGTGAGATCCAAGGTTACTCAGACACTTCACAAGATTATGAGCAACATACAAGGTCTTGAGGACATAGATTCATCGAGCTAGGGCTGCACCACAGGTATAGTCATCACAGACTTCGGTAGAGGTGGAGAGAATAGAGAGGTGGAATGGCTACAGGCGGAGGGTGACACTTGCATGGATAGAGGGGATGGAGTTCGTGATTAGATTCAGTAGATCAAGATCATGATCATGCCCGACCATCTCCCAACATCCAGCTACTGATATAGTGCAAGTACCAAATCCTAAGGGATCTAGTAATCATAGTCCTCAGTGACATTTTATATTATGATGACATGTACAAAAAAAAATTCATATATATTTATATGTGTGCATTTGGATGTTATATGTGTTGATTTAATGTGTGAGTGTTAAATGGTAATGTGATTAATTAAAGAGCCATTTTAAGATTACTTAATTAATTTCCACATGATTTAACAAAATTTATGTGATCTAATTAAAATGTGTTAAAGCTTCTCTTAGATACAAAATAAAGACTAAATATGTTATGCACTTATGATTATAAAGCAATGTAACACACAAGAGGGATTTTTTTTTTTGATAGTATGAAATCTAAAGCAATTATAAAAATGAATTAAATAATTAGTTTAGTGTTCAAGACACATACATGATGATTTTTCAAGAACGAAGCAATGAGAAAGCATATAGGATATAATCCAATAGCTCCAACAACACTACTTTACAATACATACCATTCAAAAGGGGATTAGACATAATACCAACGCAAGTGTGTGACATTAATAGGGTCTTTAAGAGGATTTTCATCATGCTCAATTAAGGTGTAAGCACCAGATCCATAATTCATATTGACGACATAGATTACCAACCAATTATGGCTGAACTTGCCTTTGTCAACATAGTCGGCAGTAGTGTTTCACTAATTTTCATATAAAACCAAATCACCTTTGTTAAATGTCTGAGGAATGACATTAATATTGTGTTTTCATTATATTTTTTTAGCATAAGCTTGAAGATGCTCGAGAGCATTAATGCATTGTTCATCAAGCATTTCAAGCTAGTGTAATCATTATTTCTTTTAGGTGTCATTATCGACAAGACCTTCGAGAGGGATCCGTAAGGTAGGGATTTTTAAATCTAAAGGTATGATAGCCTTGGTACCATAGACAAGGTTGAAAGGTGTACTTCCTACAGAAGAGCGAACACTTGTGCGATAGGCCCACAATGCATATTGCAATTGCGTATGCCAATTTTTTGGTTTAGATTAACAGTTTTCTTAAGGATTTGTTCAAGGATTTTATTACTACTTTTATCTTGGCCATTAGATTATGGGTAGTAAGGTGTTGAAAAGCAATGTTGAATACGAATGGTCTCTAGTAACTTCCTCACATCATTATTTTTAAATGGCGTGTCATTGTCTAAAACTAATGCAGAAGGAAGTCCAAAGTGAGCGATGATGTGTTCCAATAAGAAGTGACATATGACATCATCATTTGTACACCAAAGAGGAATAGCTTCTACCCATTTGGTGAAAGAGTCAGTAGTAGTAATGATGAATGTATGTCCAACAAAAGAACATGGTGAGATTTTTCCAATTAGATCCAATCCCCACACAGAGAACGACCAAATAGGGATTTGAGGACGGAGCTCAGAAGCAAGAGCATGGATCAAATTTCTATGTTCTTGGCATTTATGACATCTCTTAACATATGTATAACAATCTTTTTCCATGGTTTTCCAGTAATAACCCATGTGAAGGAGTTTTTACACTAATTTTTTTCCTCCAAAATGACTTCCACAAGTGCCAGAATGGTCTTGTTTGAGGGCAATATGAGTTTCAGAATCCTTGAGACATTGTAGGAGAATTTCATCAAAGGATCTTCTTTACAATGTATCAACAAGGATTATGTACTTAGTGACTAACTTTTTGAGGTGAATGTGGGTATTCCTGGTTATAGGCTCAGGAATGGTACCATCCTTTAAATAGTTATATATGGCACTGTACCATTCACATGAATTATCAAGGAATGTTGGGAGGGCATCATCAGGTTTATCATTGATGGAAGGTTTCATGATTGCGTGGATGGTAAACATGAATTTTTTGGAAGTATCAGTAGGGGAGATAAGAGAGGTCGCACTAGCCATTGCATCTACATGTCAATTATATTTTCGAGATATGTTATCAATGGTGAAAAAATCAAACTACTCTAATAAAGTTAGGATGATATCCTTATACTGTGATAGTTTATCATGTTTAGTTTGATAGAGACCATTGATTTGTTTAATCACTAATTGTGAATCACCATAGATATTTATGTCTTTAATTCCCATGACTAAAGTGGCACACAATCTAGCAATTAATGCTTCATACTCGGATATATTATTTGTACATGGGAAATTGAGGTGATAGGACAAGAGAATAGGCTTACGTACGGGTGAAATTAAGATAACTCCAGCACCAGAGCCTGTTCGACACTTGGATCCATCAAAGTATAATTCTCATGTAGGAAGTTCTATGGTAAATACACTAGCATAACGAAAGGAGTCATTGGTAGGTAACGCTAAAAGGAGAAGGAGCATCAGCTAAATGGTTGGTTAAGGCTTGGAATTTGATTTATTTTTGGGAAAAAAATGTAAGTTCAAACTCATTTAACAACATTAGCCATTTAGCAAGACATCCTGAAAGGTTTGTTTTATTGAAAATATATTTAAGAGGATCAAACTTTGTCATCACTTGTATTTATGTGTTTAGTAAATAATGTCATAATTTAATAGTAGTGAATACAAGAGCCAAACATTATTTTTCAATTATTGTGTAATGTGTCTCATAATCTATGAGAGTTCTACTAATGTAATAACTAGGATACTCTTTTCTATTGTCATCTTGTTGAGCCAACAATGCAGCAAGAGTGTGGATAGAAGGAACAATATAAAGGATGAAAGGTTTGTTTAGGATGGTTGGTTGTAAAATAGGTGGAGTTGCAACATATTATTTCAAACTCCCAAAGGCCTATTTGCAATCGTCATTCCAATCAAAAGTTACATCCTTTTTAAGGAGGTGTGTAAAAGGTAATGTACAATCAACTAAGGATGTGACAAAATGTCGAATGGCTTGAATCCTGCCTTGTAATGTACACAATTGGGAGATGTTGGAAGGAGTTGGCATGTTAATTATAGTGTTAATTTTCTTCGTATCCACCTCAATGCCTCTGCGAGATATGATAAACCCTAAAATTTTATCGCTATCTACTCCAAAGACACACTTTTCCGGATTTAAGGGCATGTTACATTTATGCATGTACTCAAATATTTGTCGAAGGAAATTCACATTATCATATTGAAGGACATTCACATTAAGTTCATGGCTCATTGATAAGTAGCGCCAATGTTCTTTAAGCCAAAAGGTGTCATAACCTAACAAAAATTTCCCCAAGTAGATGTAAAGGCCATCTTGTATTGATCTTGTGGGTTTATGAAATTTGATTATATCCATAAAATCCATCCATAAAGGATAAAAAAGCATGTCAAGTAGTTGAATCCACGATCATGTCAATGTTAGGAAGAGAAAAGTCATCTTTTAAAGAGGCTTTGTTCAAGTCTCAAAAATCTGTACATATCCTAACATGATTATTGGGTTTAGCAACTACAACAATGTTTGATATTCAAGGAGAATAATTGATAGGGCGAATGAAACATGTGTCAAGGATTTTTTCAAGTTCTCCTTTAACATGCAAGGCTATCTTAGGGTTTATTTTGTGTATCTTTTGGTGAATGGGCTTAGCATTTTCAGCAAGAACAATGTTATGAGTAACTATCCTTGGATCTATTTCAGGCATATCAAAATATTTCAAAGCAAATAGTTCAAGAAAAGTGTGAAGCAAGGTTGAAAGATCCTCTTGTTCTTCATCATCAAGGCACTTCCCAATTTTAATGATGTTGTCATTATCATTTATGTCCATTGGTATGTGAACGGTATCTCCTAAAGGAAGTGCATTTGACTTAGGATATTTTGGATCATTTGGTTCCATGCTTGAGGGAGGTTCATTAATGCCATGAACATTGAGCTTAGAACTTATCATAGCACAAGAGGCATTTCTCTTGGAGCAGTCTTATTCGAAGCACCTAGGAGGTGTTTCAAAGCTTCATTGTCATGAACATAGGTAGATAGTGGGGAATCTATATCAAGTAATTCAAGATGTTTGAGCATGAGATTGGTTCTTGGTGTGTATGTGATAGTGTTGATATTGAGTGAGGGTCATTGATTGGCTTTTGTAGCTTTAGAAAAGGAAAACCCTAGACCGGTATTAGTTCCTTGCATATTAGTTTCAATAGGCACACAAATGTCATGCTCATGCTTTCCACACCCTTTACCATTGTATCCTAATTTTTTTACAAATCATAATCGCACCCATAAATTCTTTCCATTTCTTGTGGGTAAGGTGGTTTTTGATAATCTATCTCATCAAAATTACTTGTATATGTTGCATTTTCTTCCAAAAGAGATGATATAGATGGCTGGGCAGGGTGTTCGTCATGTTGGGTAGAAAGGACTGTTGCTTGTTCTTGTTTTTCATCCTCTTTTCGTGTAACAATACATTCACCCATAAATGAAGGTGTGAATTCTAATGATCCCCAATCATCACCAAGTAAGTTAAACTTAGATTTTTATTCTAGTTGATTCTTCTTAGAAGGGGCGATGTTGGAGGTAGGAATAAATGTGTTCAGAGGACTTGATGTTCCTTTTTCAAGTTGTAAGTAACTCTCAGGCTCAGGGTCTATGTCAATTTGATAAAATTTGTTATTATAGATATATTTCATTTTGCAATGAAGGGTCGAAGGTACCACGTGCATCTCATGTATCCACGGTCTTCCCAAGAGGAGATTATAAGATAAGTCATAGGGCATGACATGAATAGGATTTTATAGCATAACCATTCTGATGGTAATAGGTAAAATAATGACACCAAGGGGTTGCTTTGTAAGATTGTAAAATCCTCTAATGGATAAGGAATCAGATTTTATTTGTGATCTATCCACACATAACCTATCAAGAAGCTTCACACTGCACACATTTAGGGTAGAGGCATCATCAACGAGGCTCCGTTTGATTCTTATCTGATCATACTGGGCTATTATCAGAAAGGCTTTGTTTTGATTTCTTAATTATAATGGAGGGATCTCATGATGGTAGAAGTTAATATCTACATTGGTGGTATTCATTTCTTGTAGGAGAGCAGCCACATCATTAGCATTCATACTAGGAGGGACCACTATCTGTTGCAATGTCTTTTGAAGCATAGAATGATAGTTAGGGGAATTTTGAAGAACATACCTAAGGGGTATCTTGGCGGGAATATTTTTAAGTTGTTCAACCAAATAATACTCCCTAAGTTATGAGTTTAAGTGAGGTGTCACAAGCAAGGAAAACTTTAAGAAACCCCCCCCTCGATGAAGGTGTAAAATTCTGGTGAATCTTGTATACTTCACGACAATCCTGGTGTGAGGACAATCACAACATAGTCGGAGATGTTAGCATCTTCCTATATGAGGGATTTGATTTGGTCACAACCACCTCGGTTTGACGGAGTAGGCACCAATTTAGAGGTTGAGACTTGGCTGATAGGTCTTGATCGATGCTTTTCTATGCATCCTTTTGATAGTAATACTAAATCTCGATGCACTGTTATGCACTTCTGAGGATTTGGGGCCACTTGGTGGAGATTTGACGAGCAAAAACTCCACATTGATATGAATTGTGTATCCTAGGAGATATTCCTTGAGTGGTTTAGAGCCCGCTTTCTTTCTGACCATTGGCATCAGCGCAGAGGTGATGAGTTTCATGCCCTTCGATAGTTAGCCATGACCGTAGATCAGTATGAGAGACGTTTCTATGAACTTAAATAGTTCACAGGAATAGGAGATGATGAGGGGATGCTCCTGCAACATTTCATCAAGGGTTTGAATGCCCATATTAGTGGTGGTGTGTGGTTCTTAGAGCCCAACTTAATGGAGACATCTGTGGAGAAGGCATGGCTAGTCAAGGAGAACTTAGCTATGGCACTAGGAGGCCATATAGGTGTACATATTGGTAGTGGTTCTGGAGTTCGGTCTAATGCACGATGGGGTCAGACTCAAAGAGTTGGATAACCGATGACTCAACATGGGCCTACTCAGAGAGGGAAGGAGGAGAGTGTGCTTGGAAAGCATAAGGACTCTCAGTCGTCTCTGTATGATGGTGGTTCTTTGCCTAGAACGAACTGAAACTGGTGGAACAATAAGTGCAATCGATAGGAGCAGCCAGCCCAGAGTTCACAGTCTGCAGCTGATTGGGGTAGTATGCAATAGTCTACTACACCAATAGGAGGAAGTGGGTTCGATCGTTATAATGGATGTTACTCTTGTGGTCAATAGGGCCACCTTGCTAGGAGTTGTCCGAATTGGAATACTTTTGGAGTTGGTCATGCAGTGCAAGATAATCGTCCTCAAGGGTCGAGGTTTTGATTTGATGTTGTTTGTTTGAGGGAGTTATATCCCTACTTGTTTGTAGGCTTCCAAGAGTAAGCCAAACCCTTGGGGCAAAGAATATAACACCCCTTCGTTTTTCTTTCTGTACTGAACAATGTGTCCTTTTTTGTCTTTGAGTTGTTTATGGATATTCTGATCCTATGTATTTTGTGTGTGTTAATTGATCACTGTTTATAGAGCGACGAACAATATGTGTGATGTGATGTGGTTTATCTGATGATTTATTTTACATGCTTTAATGGTGTAATGATGTTAGTAGAAATAACATGTGATTTCATATGAGATTATTGAGTAAGATGTAAATGTCAGTTTTGATGATTGTATTGGTGAAGGGGATGGGTTCACATCACTCGCTTGCGAGCACCTTGCGATTTCGTGATTTCCTCTTCACGGTGTCTATTTTATGTTGTTTATATCATATGATGTTGTTTACTTGGTTTTCAGGTTGGAGGTACATGACATCGACTCCACCTGGTTTCACAGGTTTGAGCGTGTCAATCCAATAATTAAGTTGAACGAGAGATAGTAGCTAGGTAACTTGTATCAATTTTACACCCTAGCCTTAGTGTGTCGTTAGTCATGTTTATTGAGTCATGGTTTACCTTGTTTGAATGATATTTGTTTTTGAGAGGTGCTTGTTCATTAAATTAATATCTAGAATAATTACATTGTTTAAAAGTTATTATTTATTAAAATTAAAATTAAAGTTGTGGATAGAAGTTATATTTAAATTTATTAATAAAATTTAATTTATTTAATTAATTAAATTTAATCCCAAAAGGGTTGAATTTATTTATTAAATAATTAAAATTAATTAATTAAGTTTTATGTTGTGTAAATTAAATAAAAGCATATAATTTAATGTATTTTGAATTTAATTTTCATTTGGGAAATTAGTTTCAATTTTGGAGATAATTTATTATTTAGATTTTTTAAATTAAATACCAATTAGATTTGGTTGTTGAAGATATTTTAAATTATGCCAATATGTGTAAGTTTAATTAATTATAAGAGTTTGTTTCAAATTCATTCAAGGAGAGAATTTTGGAAAGGAAAAGCTTCTTCAGGTGTGAGGATATTTTTAGGAAAAATTACACAGAGGGTTGTTTGAAGAATTTTTTTGTTGTAGATCTATATTGGAGAATTCTGTTGAATTTTGGTTGTGTTTTTGGATTGTCTTATGGATTGGAATCACTTTACTTTGAAGAGAAATTGTGGAATCTTTGGAGGAGGCTCTGCATCAAAATTCTCATTTTCTGAAACTTTTCACGAGGTTTTATTCTCTGATTTATTGTTCTTGGTTTTTTTATTTAAAATGGTAGTGATTAAAGAATTGCTTTTTTAAACCATTTAGGAAAATAGTTTGTTATTTGAGGAAATAAATTAATTAATTAAATTTTGAAGCTTTTGTTATTCTTGTGAAATTTTCTTTAGGGAAATTGTAAAAATCTTATGTAGGATTTAATTCCTAATGAGGAGATTGTTAGTTTTGGTTGTCAAATCAAACCTAGAGGTTGAACAACAAATTTAGATTGTTTTAGAAAATTTAATTCTCTATAGAAAATAAATAAATTTATTTCAAAAAAAATCTTTGTAGAAAATTTACAGTTGAAAAATCTAGAAGATTTGAGAATTTCTGGTTATAAATTAGTTTCCTTTTACTTTTCTCATTCTTATATTGTATGGAATTTTAGAAAATTAATTAAAAGAATCTATTTTAACCTCTGTGAAATTTAGGAATGTTCTGTATAAAATTTTGTTTCCTCTTCCTGTAGATGGTTATTTTTGTATAATATGCCCAATTTTACCAGTAAATTACATTCTGTGTAAATATATAAATATTCATTATATGTATTATAATTTAATATGTATATACATATAATAAATATATATATATATATATTCATTCTGGTATTAATTTTTAATTTATTAATTTTTTTTGGGTGTCGTTGTCCATACGACGTTCTTGGGAAACGAATTCTGGAAAATTCGTTAAAAAAAAATCATAATTTTGTAGGTTCTGGTTTAAAAGAAAAAATATAATAATTTTTCTTTTTGTATATGACAATGGTTGGTGGTGGCAGATGTACCCCCACCGCCCACCATACTTCATTGTGGGAATGCGCTACTCCCATGGCAGTGCCCTGCGCTAATAGTGGAGGGAGTGCTACAATGGCAGCAATGCTGCCCTAGAGCTTGGGTAGCCGATTGTACATATGTATAGTTTGGCACCCTTTACAGTGTTGTCGGTTGTACATGCATACAGTCCGGCGTCCCTCTTCAATTTTTGGGTTTTGTGTTAGTTTTAAACAAAAATAAAACATATGTTCGGTGGAAAAAAATTTAAGTTATATTTCCGTTTTTCAAAAATAGACATGCCTTGGCCTTTGTGAAATTTAATGATAGAATATTAAAAATATATATACATTACGTATATATATATAGTATATACGTTCACACCTGTATTAATTTTATATGTGTTATGTGTTTAAGCAAACAACAGATTATAGAAATATATTTATATTGTGAGTATATATCATGATATATATATAAATAATTATATATCAAAATATAATTGTATATATATATCTTATGAGTATATTATGAGTATTATAGGTTGTTATTTTAAGCAGTTTTGATTTCAAATTAATTATAATCTTATGTCGATTAAAATTTGAAATGGGGAAATTTAAATAGCTTTGTAGAAATGGATGTGTTAGTTGTGAAACTAAAAGAAATTTTCTTGCATGAGTATATTATGATTTAAATGTAATCAATATCATGTTTTGATAAAATTAGAATTTTTACTTTCCTTGTAAAAGTAAATGCAAATATTTTAGTTTATTATTTATCTGGTTGAAGTAATTGATTATTTACTGCAAAAGTATTAGATAGGGAAATGGATTTAATATATCCAAAAATAGCGTATTTCCTTGCCATTGCTTGTTGTTATTATTTTTCCTTATGTTCATGATTTGGGAAAAGGGTTATTTGAGTTTGAATTGTAAGTCTTCCAGAGGATGTGGGTTATTGCTTTGTTAAGTCAACCATTCGTATTTCCCTTGGGTAGTGCTATATGTGTTTTGTTTCCTCCAAAGTGTCTGGAGTGAGTCTCCTTAACTATTGCCTCCTGGAATACAAGAGATTGTGTTATGTAGTTTGTAAGCACTTGAGTTACCCTTGGAGTTTAGTTTTGTATAGTGTGTTATCCATTAGAAGAGTGGCTTATGTTAGGCGTCAAATCCCAAAGAGGTAAACTGGGTAACCTTCAAAAGTGATTTAATCAAGTGGTAATTAAAGTAATGTACTTAGATGATTAAGATGCACTTCACACTAATCAAGAGAACTTAGCCTCACTCATAGACACAAGGGATTGTTTAGACTTGGGATGAGTGGGAAGGCCTAGAATGGCGAGGTCAACTATCTTGTCCTCACGAGAGGTAGTCGATTCCGCATGAGTAAGCATGAGGTCCGAGATTTGTTAGAGGTCACCAGGATTATTGGAGCATATGAAGAATTCCCAGAGGAGATCTCATGACTAACTGTGTGATGACACTCTATCTAGGATAACATTGGGTTTTGTGTTATGTGTATTGATTCTTTATCATACTTGATTAATTTTATGTTTGGAAGCAATGTGACCATGTTAGTGTTAGACTTGTATTGTACATGTGTTTGGTTGAGTCAGTATGTGTCAGTATGAGTCTTCCTTTGGTTAGAGGTTGTAGATCTTTGTGTATGTTACTTTGTTACTATCTCCTAGCATGGGGGGTGGGCCTTCGGGTACCACTTGGTTGGGTGGAACATGCACCATACATCGTTGGGTCCCCCTTTATCTTGAGTGCTTGGTGACGAGACATCCATTTGGACAGCTCATGGTTCTTGTTTTAATTCAAAATGTAATAAGTTATTTTACCCCTCTTGTATTTACAAGGTGGAATTATGTAATTGTAACACTTTTGTAATATTACCTCATTCTGGGAATGAGTGATGTAACTAGATGTTCAAGTGATGTATTTTTGTTATGGGTGTTTATCTTCTTATCTTATGTTGTTTATGTATGTTGAATTAATGCTTACTACATGAGTAATTAAATGAATTTTTTTTAAATGATGTATGTTATTTGGTTTTAAGTAATCTTGGTTACGTAGCCTTAGGAGATGTTATCAATTGTAGATGAACATGTATGTTTAATTCACTTTAATAAAAAAAAAATTAGTACGCTTTTATCGTGAATTGAAACTTCCTCTAGGGTTGCGTGGCGGGGCATTACAGTGTGGTTGGCAAAGCTATCAAATTATGGGACAAATTTTCTACACATTTGAATTCCTTCATAAAGAGTCCAAAATGTGGACAAGTGCCAACACATTTATTATTTTAGAAGCTAGATGTCATTGCAAATTAATATAATCCATGACCATTCGATGAATTTTTGATGGACGACTATTGTTGCATTCTGTAAGTAAATCTCTAAAACACTAAACTTGTGAATTGAAACCTTTGGAATAACACTAGAATCGTTAGATTTCCATAAATCAATGGTTGATATTTTATTACTTCCTTAATATTATTTTGCTTGTTAAATAATATTAAGGAACTGTCAAAGGAACTATAGCAAGGTGCCAAATACTAAGGAACTAGTGTTAAAGCCTGTGTTACTAAAGGAGCCTTTTAAGCACATGTTTTTTTTATAGTTAAATAGTTACCATATGGGGCAACACCCTATATTAATCAATGTTACTTGTCAAATTTTCACTTGAAAAATTAAATATTTTCCTCTTAAATAAGTGAGTTCTTTATGAAATCATGCCTTCCATAGGTTTTATAACCTAGTCGCAACCCTGCCAGATATCCTAACCAAGTCACCAAGTTCTAAAGTTTCAAAACTACCCGACCGCCCAACCTATTTATAACTTTCAAGTCTTATCCAATGATGTCCTATGTAGTCAAAATATTAGAGGTTCTTAAAACTTTAGAATTCTCAACAGATGGTTATAGAGTTTTATTTCTTAGCAATGGGGCGAGATCGATGCGATGCACAACTTTTGAAGTGTTAGCTTATTTAATAAATTGTATGGTGCCATTAAGGGATGTCTTCTTAGATGCTTTGAAATGCCAACTTGAGGTTTAATGTAATATTTTAAATCCTCCAAAAGGACAACTCTTAAATAAGGAGGTTGGTGAAGTGGATTTAGTAGCAGATTGACATGTTTTTTTGGAAAATAAATGGTCACTTCCTATCGGCGAAGTCAAGTGAGCTTGCATACAAGGAAAGGTAGCAGCATTTTCAACTCCAGAGTTTCCTCAAAATGGTTCTTCCTGGCAATATCAGGGAATGGGAAGATGAACCTGTGCCCATCATGCAAGTAGATTTGAATTGGCCTGAAGAAGAGAAACTCAACATCATTTCCCATTTGTATTCAATGGTGTGGAAAGCGATAAACAACTATGTCAAGTACAACAGGGTGATTTTCATTTTAGAAGAAGAAGAAGAACATTCTGAATTTCACAATTTTGTTATGGAAATGTAGTTAGAAGTGTATAGAGTCCTGAAACCTCTAGTGGTTTAACAACATGCATGAAGCCTTTTGTGGCATGTAATGATAAGGGGGGGTAGTTTTAGCTTTTGAGCACCTTTTGATTGTACAAGGTGTGGGCTCTCCAAATCAACATTTTTGGCATTAGAGAGATAAAGGAATATATTTCTAAATTTGTGTGTTTATTAATGCTTCCTTTTAATTATGAATGAATTGTGTTTCTTCATGATTATTCTTTAATGTTTATCTACTAGGTCAAAATGCGTATATTTTCATCCCTGAAACTTTGTGTTCAGATTAATTCAGTTGTTAAAAGAGAAATTATGGATTTTATTTACTTATTTCTTGCATGTGAATGTGAGACAAACAAAATATGTGTTGTTTGTTTTAAAATATCTCGCATCTACTTTCATGGTTAAAGTGACAAATCTATAAACCAATAATCAAAAAGATTTTTTACATTCCTTCATTTCCATAAACATTATAGACCTAAATATTGAACAGACTGACATGGATACTTATACTAACTACAAACAGACCATCATAAAGAAAAAAGACCTTCCAAAAACACCAGATTATGCATTGTTGCAGCCAGCCTTGTTGGTCTTCTTGGATTTTATTGCATTCAAAATCACTAGACAATCACCACCACAGGCACTATGCGCAGGATAGTTTTCTTGTTCCTCCCAACTCCTGGTGTCATTCGCTACCCATTCTTCACTAGTTCCCAGCTCCCAAACCTCCTTGTCCGAAGACCACCTTTCTTGTCGAGAGCTTCCACCATTGCAAAATTCCTTCACCCAACCCTTCAGTTGGTCTTTGAGAATATCAGTCGTATGCAAAAGAAACTCAATACACCTGTCAATCTCCCCCCACCAGTTTTTGAGAGATGCATGGTCCAATGAGCTCACCAAGGGAAAATTTGGTACCAAGCATTCATTCCCATGAGCCTTGTAGTAGTGTAGCAATAGATGAGTCATGAAATTGTTTTTGATGTTGTCCAGTGTTGCATTGATATTTACCAAAAGAGAGTGTTGAAAAATCATTTGGCATAGCTTCTTCCCCTGAGCTTTCAAGACACCCATGTACACAAGCATTGCCAAAAACATGGAGGGTATTTATGAATTCCCCTGAGCTTGTGGGTAGCCAACAAAAATTTTGGGCCCAAAACACCCTTCACCACATGGAGCACTAGTGGGTGCTTGGACATGATTATCCCTTTCAATCATTTCTCAATGATTTCACCATGGAAGGCATTATGTTGCTTTGTGGAATTCAGAAATAGAGGAGTCTCCATTTCCCCTTAGTGTTTTTCGAGAGCGGTAAGCCAATTTGAGAAAAAATGAGCACAACCAGCCCTATTTGTAGAAAAATCTCCCACATCCTTATGGAGACTGTACCAAGATTCAAGTGGTGAATTAAATGTTTTTTTTAAAAGAGGCGCCTAGGAAGAATGTTGGACGAAGGCCTAAAAACTTAAGAATGTTTTACACAAAGGATGTAAAGACCAAACAAGGCTGAATTATCAACCTTATAAAATAATTTATGAAGGATATTCCATATGTGTAGCCAGATGTTAGCGTAAATCAATCTAACGATGACCGCTCGATGAATTTTTTAAGGATAGTTGTAGTTGCATTCCAAAAATAAATCTCTGAAGCACTAGACTTTCAAATTGAAACCCCTAGAATAACACTAGAATCGTTAGATGTAGACATCTGGTGAGATCAAGGCTCATTCTATCTTTTCAATGCCTCGACATTGTATATTTTATTTAATTGAAATTCTTAATATTTTTGAAGTGTGGCAGCCATACTACTGGTGGTGATTAATACCATATGAACATCTGAAGTAATTTATTGGATAGCTCATAGCTTTAATGAAACAATATTTTTATGGATTTCATATCATTTGAGTGGCACTGGTGATTTTGAGTGCTTGTCAGCTTGAGGTACAGTTGGCATATATCAAGACATCAATCAAATTAAACAATTTAATTGTACATGTAAGGCTTAAGTTACACGAACCAATTAAGTTACGTTTTTGGTTTGCATGAATCATGATTATCATTATACCCAACTTCATAGTTCACACACATGGAAGCACGAGTCACAAGTAAATAGGGATCAGGCTGGTAGCAACATGTGTGCCCCATAAATAGGGATAGTGATAGTGGATACTAGCTAGTGTCATAAGGGTTTTCATTTTCTAGGGTTAATAAGGATTCATGAAGAAGATGATGTGGTATTATTGGGGATACTGTAAATTCTCCTGCCTCCAGTTATGTAGTTACAGAGTAAAAGATCAATTTCCTTCAAGTTCAAAATGGGTGGAATTGGAAATAAGTTGATTTGGTTAACTTGACTTCCCAGACAGGTTTTGAACCAGGATGAGGAGCTCTGATGGAGATAAGTGTTATCCCAGTGCATCGAGGTTGCAGGTAAAATATGGGAGTAGTTTTACAACCCCTCAAATTATGCATGACTCTAGTTCTCAAAGGGTATAAGTACATTTTGTATCTTCACATCTCTCTTTTCCCCAGCATGATTGGAGCCTCTTTTTCCCCAGCATGGTTGCAAAAATCCCTTGCATTTATTTTTAGAGCCACATTTGTATTACATTGTCACCAGCAGAAGCTTGGAATCATGCATTTATTTTTAGATTTACATTTATATTAAGTTGTCACCAGTAGAACCTTGGAAATTGGAATCAATTTGTAATCCATTGTCACAAGCAACAACTTGGAATAAATTGTGTCTATGTAAAGTGACATATGTTATTTATACAAAAAAGGAGCTTGTCTGTTTTACAGCTACTCAGCTTTAAATAGTTTTGTAATAATGTGATATTGTAATTTTGTTGTAATAAAATAAATGGTTGTTTTGTGTTATTCTTCATTATTCATTTACACTTATGGTAAAGAGTTATTTTCTTAGTTCAGAACTTTAGTGTCTATATGAATCTATTCAAATCAGATTTTTTCCTTTAAGAAATTAAGTATTATCTATTTATGAAAGAATTGCATGTAGATTTAAAAGTAAAACATAAAGAAATACAAATGAAAAAAGAAAGTTTCCATCAAATTGACAAAAAAAATTCTAAACACTAAAAGTTGTCACTCTTGTTAGGGTTTACCGAAATGTTATTGATTTCTAATTTTTCATTGACCAGGTGATCCCTCGGTTCTCAGTATTATTATTCATTTTTTCAAGTCCTTTGTAATGTTAAGTTACTGGCCCCTTGGCCTTGATGTCAATCCTAGGCTCCTAGCGCACTAAAGTTTAAAAAAAAATTAAAACACATGTTTATTGTTTTAAGTTTATATCATAAATTACTCAAGTTTCAACCGTTTGATGGACATTTGATGTATGGTTGTAGTTGCATTCCAGAATGAAATGCACATATCGATAGGCTTGCGAACTTAAACCTCTAAAATCACCCTATAACTATTAGATTTAGAAAGATCAATGGTTTAGAATTTGCAACATGTAGACCTAAGATGTTTCATTCACTTTAATGTTCCAATTTTGGGAAAAAAAAAACTTTGTAGTACTAAGTGTTAAGTGATTTTTTTTTAAGTCTTAAGAATCTCAGATTGCTCATTACAGTGCAGCACCCTATTTTGGGTTCCATGGTTCCACTTCCAAAAAACTACAAATTCATTCTAGTTTCCATGACTTTCAAAATTAATCTTATCAAGAGTCATAATTTGGGTAAGTGAAAGAATTCTTACAACTACGTTTCATCATTCGAAGTTTCTTAAAATATTATTTTGTCAAAATTTGAAGTTTGGGTTTAGGGTTTAGAGACTTAAGAATTAAGAAAAATTAAGGAGGACTAATAGGTATTAGGGAATTCACAATTTTACATTGTATAAGCATGTCTACTACCAGTACCACTAGACCAATGTTTGATAAAAAAAATACATTAAATACAAAATTTCTTAAAACCCCAAGTTTCACAGATGGGTACCATAATATTTATGATCCTAAAATCTATTGTAGGCGTACCTTAGAACTTAGATTTTCATCTCAGAATAAGGTTGCAAAGAAAATCCAAGTTAATAGTATTAGTACACCATGGGTAACTAGATTACGACACATGATGTTACATGAGGTTTTCCCTTGCCCAAAATTTATCATGGTCTGTGCCCAAAATTATGATGAGAAAAAAAGAGAAATTTTTAATAAATATAGCAAAGAAGAATTGTTATCCATTAATGCATAAGAACTTAGAAAAATGTTGGGGTTTACAACTGAAGAATTTTGAAACATCCACATTGACCTAGAAAAGCTTGCTAGTGATTATGAAGTAGTGGAAGAAAGGGAGAAAAATGCTTTCTTAAATAAAATAGTTCAGGATAGAAAAAAGTTGAAAGGTGATCATAAGCCTCCTTATGATTAGGATATTTTTAAACCATGGGTTTAGGATACTAGTTCCATGCTAGAATTTTCCCCCAGTCTGGATAACAATTTGGAAGTGGGTGCAAGCCTCCTTGAAATGGTATATAATATCCATTATGGTGTTCAACATGTCAAATATAATTTTATTCAGCACATTGTAGAATCCATGTATAAAAAAAATTTAATGATTAAAGCAGGTTCCACCAAGACATTTAGGTTCACAACCTACTTGTGCTATCTTTTTCTATTCAAATTTAGAGGAATGTTTCAGACCAACAACCTTCAAATTTAGCCCTATAGTAATGTTGAGGAAAAGAAAATGGCTCCAGTATATGAATGGAATACTAAGATAATGATGCATGATTCTCGAAGGAACTACAATAATTTTGTAGACCATTTTTTGGCTTCATTACATCAAGCAATTAGGGTATGTGCAGAATCATCATGGAAAAAACAGGCCCTTAAGTGGCAATGAAAATTCAAAAAATCACAGTTAGGCAACTTGATGTAAAAATTTGAATAAGTTATCTATATTATTTCAAAAATATGTAAGAATAAAATTTGTATAAAATTTAATGTAGTTTCTAAACTACTAGGTTTTTTTTTTTTTTTAAATCTATTTGGTGAAAATTTGAAATTTCAATGCAGTAGGACTTAAATTTCAGGGAAAAAATAAGAAGTAGGTGTCTATCTAACCACCCTAACCACAATAAAATGATAATATTTTTTTATAATATTTTAGATATAAGTAGAGGAATCATGTCTCAATGTGATGCATATTTTTTTATATTTTATTTCCAAGTAAATATTTAATTATGATTTTTTTATTACAAATTTTTAAAAATATAAAAACTTGTACATCTAACCACCTTAACTTTGTCAAAACTTCATGAAATTCAAAAAAAAAAAAAATCCTATAGTATGCGAAGCATAGAATGTGACATGTTTTAGATTCAAAAAATTTGATACCGTTTGAAAGCTATAGATTTTTTTCAATTATCCTATCAATGAGGACTTTAGTCATAATTCAAATAGAAAATAAGTAATAATTATTTATTAAATTCAAAGTAAAGCATAATTTATATTGGTGGAGATCTAATAATCTCCTCTAAAAGCCCTTTTCATTTCATCAATTTTCCGTAGAAAAAAGTTGTAAGCCACATAGGCCATCATATCACTTACATATCACCACTTTTTGGCCCATCATGATCATGCACATAACCATTACAAACACTCCAATGCCTAGATTGCCTATGTCATGTAGAAAATGCATTCAACTAGGAAAATAAATACAGTTGCTTGATTGGTACTTAATGGAATGATATATTGTGCTTATATTTTATGGATTGGGATTACAGCCATACACACTTCCAATAAATGTGACAAAAAGGGGTTTTGCATTGGAATATGTAAGGAAGATGCAGAGTGTTGATGAACTACACTTTCTCAGTTAGCAAAAGAAGACCTTATTTCCTTCTTTACCTTTCTCATGTGGAGGGTTAAAATTTGAGAGAAAATAATTTAGTGTGGCACATAATCTTTTCATTTTTTTTATTTTGATGCTCCATGTGACATCATTAAATCAATGATTGTGGCCAATAAGAATGATGCAAGTAGAATTCAATGTCAAAGTAAACACTTGCTTGAAAACTTGAGAAACAATGATTCTTGGGATGAGGTCAAAAAATCAATGGAGAAAAGTGTTGTTGAGAATGGTATTTCTTTTGAACAATTGTTAGCAGAAATTGTGGCAATGCACCAAAAGACAATCAGGACAAACAACATTTTTATGAAAAAAGTGATAAACCATCTAGTAGAGTAAAAATTCTAGGTTCTCTAGAGAAGGAAGTTACAAATTAAATTGGTCACAATAAAAAATTATTGCCTTTTGGTCTATGAGGAAGGAGCTAGGTGATCTAGGAGCTCTTGCAGATTATGGAGATAGCGAAGAAGATCTTGAGTGTAGAAAATTTTGGAATATAGAGCATCTTGATGAACATGGAAACAAAGAATCTAATGATGAATCTACTAATGATAGGGAAGAATTAGAACAAATCCATATCAAAGCTGCTTTAAGTGAGACCACAAAAGAAGCATATACTTCAAGAGCAGCCATAGCTGAAAAAATGGGTTATGAAGGTGGTGGTTTGGGGTCCCAAGGACAAGGAATTCCTATAGTAATATATGTACAATATAGAAAACCAGTTGATAGATCTGTCCTTGGAGCTAATACAATAGACCAAGGGCATACAAGTAGATTCAAAACAATTCAATTTGTTAGAGCTTCTAACCCTCATCCTCATGCTCAAATACATTCACAACTAGGACATGCCCATGGTGGAGAGCTTAGTGCAACTAGCATTACCTATGGTGGTGATGGTATGGGTAGTAGTACTAGTAGTGGTCAACATGTGCTACAACAAAAAATTACACAGAAGAGGAAAATAATACAAGATACCATAGAAACACCAAGTGATCAAGGCATACAAAAGAGGCAAAGGATTTTGACAAGTCCAAGTCACACTATCAGTGGATCCACCACAAAGGAGTTGTTTCTAGGCACTCCCCCACCAGTAGTTAGTGTGTTTGAGACATAATTAGCAACTACAAGTACTCCTATTCCTTCGCCATTCAAGCATTCCATTGTTCCTATGTCCCCAGGTTATGATTTCATTGAAGAGCTTAAAAAGAAATCAAACTTGTATAAAAAATAAAAGAAGCAACTGATGGCAAGTGTGTCTATTGTAACTTTAGAGCTTGCAACAACCATGGTATTATCCACATTTGACATAAATAAATAAATCATGGAGTACACAATATTGTTCCCATAGTTCAGAACAAACTAACAAATCAGATGGATCGATCTGAATACCAGGTGACCAATTTTCAATTGGATTTTTTTGGACTCAAAAATACTGAAAAAATTAATGTATCAATAAAGAAAAATGAATTGGTGTACACATAATTGCTAAAGAAATATGGAGAGAATAAAATTATGCAGACCCAAATAGAAAAGTTATAGGTAGACCTAGCAAATGAGAAAGCAAAGAGGAAAGCAACAGATAACAAGAGCAATGAATTAGAGAAAAGAATTAAAAAATATGCCTCTACATGAACAAGCAAAGAGGATAAACAAAATGCGAGAGAAGTGAATGACCTAAAGAAAAGGTTAGATGAGAGAAATAAGAAATATGATGAGAAAAAATCCACTTCAAAAAAATTAAGACTAAACATTACGAATGGAAATGCACATTGGGAACAAAAATTGGAGAACGAGAGAGAAAGAAATGAAAGATTGGAAGCAGAGCTAATGGAAGCAAAAAAATAAATTAACTCTTGTCAAAATAAGTTATCTGCATTTTGTACAGAAACAACGAGGCATGTGAAAAAAAAGATCTGGGATGAAATAATGCAGAGGATTGACCATTTGTGTGAAATGTTTCAATTGATTGATGCTATCAGACAACATTATAAAAAGCTCAATAAATATTTAGTGGACAACAAAAATGTGTTGGCATTAGAGAAATATGCAAATCAAGTTCTACAAATAGTCTACCAAGCCAGTGACAATGATTTGAAATCAAAAGAGATTACTAATTGGATTGCTACCACCATGAAGTTGTCATCTATCATTGAAAAGTGTTTGAGAATGCGTGAAACAAAGGAATATTTGCATTTGTCTGCAAACACGATGAAGAGGGTGGATGAAAAGGTAAGAAACTTCATAGAGCTTGGTTTTCCATAGGCTTTTGACACAAATGAGTGATTCATTGGAAAGGATGATTTTAGAAAGAAGATGGATAGTGTAAGGAAGATGGATTTGGACCAGTTGCCTTAGAACCCAGATGTGGTGAACTATTTGGATTCCATCAAAACATTGGTAACCTTGAATGCAAAATTAACTGAAGAATTCAAGACAGGTTCCAATTACAATCGTGAAATGTTAACAAATCTTCAAGTGAAACAACATTAGTTAGAACAAATAGCAATTCTAGAACCTAGAGAGTGGAAGTTGATAGAAAAGGTGATACCATGATTTTATTTTTGAATCTTTGATAATATGAGTTTCTGAGTTCCAACTCAGCTCTATGCAAATTTGTCTTTGGGATTTTTTTTGCATTGTCAATGCCTCTATCTACTCCTTCATGTGAAAATTAATAAAAAATCTCAAATTCAAACTTCAGTAATGTGTTGATGTTCAATTATTTGTATTATTTATTTTATCATTTGAAGAAAAATTATGTTGTTGCAAATGGGTATGTGCAGGATCATCATGGAAAAAACAAGCTGTTAAGTGGCGAAAAATTCGGAAAAATCAGAGTTAGGAAACTTGACATAGAAATTTGAATAAGTTATCTATATTATTTCAAAAATATGTAAGAATAGAATTTGTAGAAAATTGAATGTAGTTTCTAAATTACTAGGTTTATTTACAAAAAAATAAAATGTATTTGGTGAAAATTTGAAATTTCAATATAGTAGTACTTAAATTTCAAGGAAAAATAAGAAGGAGGTGTCTGTCTGACCACCCTAACCACATTAAAATGATAATATTTTTTTATAAGGTTTTAGATATAGATAGAGGACTCATGTCCCAATGTGATGCATATTTTTTTGTAATTTTTTTCAATGTTAATAATTAATTATAATTTTTTTATGTCAACTTTAAAAAAATATAAAGACTCGTATGTCTGACCACCTTAACTTGGTCAAAAATTCATGAAATTAATTTTTTTATTTTTTAATCTTATAGTATGCAAAACATAGAATGTGATGCATGTTTTGGATTCAAAAAATATGATACCTTTTGAAAGGTATAGATGTTTTTCAATCAACCTAAAAATCAGGACTTTAGTCATAATTCAATAGAAAATGAATAGTAATTATTTATTAAATTCAAAGTAAAAAATAATTTATATTGGTGGAAAGTTGAGAATCTCCTTTAAAAACCCTTTTCGTTTCATCAATTTTGGGTTAAAAAAAAGTCGTCAGCTACATACCCATCATATTGCCACTTTTTGGCCGATCATGATCCCGCACATACCCAAATAATAGATACACATTAAACGATTGGTGATGTTCGTGGTTTTATATACTACTAATACTATTGTTAATATGTTATTAAGGATTGAGTTGATTGATGAATCACTGAGTACATGTTCAAGTTTTACTTAAATTAACACAATCAAAATATGAATTATAACGTGATTTTAATTCTATGCATCCATAATCTTAGTGAAATTGCATTACAATTCACACATTATTCATTTATACTCAAACTCCATGACTACTTATTAATTTATCAAATCCACTGAACATTTATATGAATTCATGTTTTAATCAAGGTACTTTAACTGGTTCATTAAACCAGAGCTAGAATTCAAGTTCAACAACCTTTTGATGACTTATTATATTCATCAATAAGCTCATTATTTACTTCTTGTTATCCATAAATTTTAACCTTAGTCTGTAGCCCTTAGAGTTTTATAACCTTGTCACGGAGTTCTAAATTTTCAAAACATGCAGATTCCCCAACCTGGTTCACTTTGTTGAACAAGTCACGGTTTTTGTGCTTTTCCTAACCTTTGTTGCTAGTCCTTAGAGTTTTATAACCTTGTCAGAGAGTTCTAAATTTTCATAACTTCCTGATTCCCTAACTTGGTTCACTTTGTTGAGTTGCAAGTCTTTGTTGGTCAAAGACATCTTGATTCTTTGTAGTCGGTGAGTCAGAGGTTTCCAAAACATCGAAACTTCTGAGTTTGGTTATAAGATTCCAAATTTTCATGACCACACGAAATTATGGACTTATCTTGGCTTTGAAAGGAATTTTCATCTCATTAAATGCTATATACAAACTAACCTTCAGTTGTCTTTTCAGGAATTTCAAAAATCTTTCAGGTTTATAGGCTATATTTTCAAGGAATGAAATTGAATGCCACATTTAATGCACATCCTATCAAAATTAATGGCATAACTGCATGTGCGTGGTGAATTTTTACTATGACATATATCATTTAGCCTACATTATCATTCTTTACCAATGCCAGTACTTCTCAATTGCAAACATTCTATCTCCACGAATTTGTGGTCATGTAGAGTGGAATTGAAAATCACTGGTCTGGCATGAGGGACACTAAAATTGGCCACCTCAATTTGGAGGAGTTTTTGGTGTGCCTAGAGAAAAGGAAGAGAACATTAGTGGAAGATAAAGTTCTATAGAGCAGTTTGGTGCCCGCGGGAGGTTTTCTTGAGGCTATACAAAGTGTCGACCTGGTGATTGTGTGCGCAAGGGGCCACAATCCGAGGACTCAAGAAATTAGAGCTATGGACGAGTCAATCATTGCAAGAATTACTCCTGAAGTCATTTCCTACGCATTAAGCATTCTAGAGAGGGTAATTGTAGAGGAAATTTTTGTAGCTTTTCGTGATGAGTTTTTCAGAATGAATGAGGAATGGTGCAAAATTTCCATTGCAAATAATTGGTTGAAGTCCGAGAAAAAGGGTAAGTCTCTATTCCCCTCAAAGCTTAAAAGGGTTCATTTTAAGGATGAAATTTCAAATTCTATCACCTTGCTACATCATGTGGTTGGTAATGCACATTCAAAATATTTTGAATTTTGGATGTGGGTATGTGTAGGATCATCATGGAAAAAACAGGCTCTTAAGTGGCGATAAAATTCAAAAAAATCAAAGTTAGACAACTTGACCTAAAAATTTGAATAAGTTATCTATATTATTTCAAAAATATGTAAGAATAGAACTTGTAGAAAATTGAATTTAGTTTCTAAACTACTAGGTTTATTTATTTATTTTAAATTCGATTTGGTGAAAATTTAAAATTTCAATGGAGTAGTACTTCAATTTTAGGGAAAAAATAAGAAGTAGGTGTTTGTTTGACCACCCTTACCACAATAAAATGATAATATTTTTTAATAATATTTTAGATATAAGTAGAGGACTCATGTCCTAATGTGATGCATATTTTTTTGTATTTTTTTCCAAGTAAATAATTAATTATGAATTTTTTATTACAAATTTTTAAAAATATAAAACCTCGTATGTCTAACCACCTTAACTTGGTCAAAACTTCATGAAATTCATTTATTTTTTTAATCCTATAGTATGCAAAGCATAAAATGTGATGCATGTTTCAGATTCAAAAAATGTGATACCATTTGAAAGTTATAGATTTTTTTCAATCGTCCTATCAATCAGGGATTTAGTCGTAAATCAAATAGAAAATGAATATTAATTATTTATTAAATTCAAAGTAAAGAATAATTTATATAGGTTGAAAGCTGAGAAAATCCTTTAAAAACCCTTTTCGTTTCATTAATTTTGGGTAAAAAAAAGTCGTCAGCCACATGGGCGATCATATCACTTACATATCGCCACTTTTTGGCCCATCATGATCCTACACATACCCATGTGTCATTTTATTTTGGTGATTTGTAGTGAAAATAACTTCATTTACTGGGTTGAGATTATTAGTTATCATTTAAATGATAATTGATAAATTTTTACCAAACTATTTCCTTCCACATGTGCTCATACCTAGTTTACATTATAGCCAGTCAAGAGGTTGTCTAAGCAAGGTTGGAACCACAAAGGTCTCCGACACCGGACATGCCTAGGTAGAGAAGGTTTCCACAACTCACTAAGGAGGTTGGAATGATGAATTTATACTGCATCAATGACCCATTTTTAATGCAAATTATGAGAAGAATTGATGAAAAACCTGAGCTTAGGATTTCACCTGAAGCAGCTTCTCTGGTAATGAGTTTTGGAAGTTTCTACATTCAGTTCAACAAATTCACTTATCTTAGAATTGGAGGTTTTGAGAAGGCTCCAATAAATCTTCCATGTTACCCAAGTGATATCCTATTTTTTCTTGAATTTTGTTGATAGATGGTCGTTGGAAATGTTAAATATGCAAATATGGGAAAGAAGGGGCATGCTTTTCCATTGTCCATGCCTTCATTTTCTTGTAAAACTAATAATATTACTAGCAGTGTGTAAAAAGCCTTGAATGAATTCAATTTTCAGTGTTTTCCCATGAGAACTAATTTTGATAGCAAGGGTTATGTTAAGCAAAATTTGTATGGAGCTAGCAGCTATGAACATCACCCTCATATGATGATTTTTGGGAAGAGTATACAGATGAAGGTTGTTAGAGTAATAAATTATTACTCTAACATCCCCCCTTAAGATGAACTTAGGAAGAAGCTAAAACACTAGAAGAAGATGCATGCAAGCAAAGATGGGTCTCAGCAACTAGGCCTGATCAGGTACCCATTTACAAATGTAAGAAAGAGGTAGAGGAGGAAAACCCAGTGGGACAAAACCCACCTACAATGATATGACATGCTGCAAAGAAGCACTGGAAGAACACTGTAGAGTAACACTGGAACCACAATCTGGCAAGCAAGGAAAGATACTTCTGTCTACAAGAAACCATATCAGAATCATAATGATACAACAGTAGACCCGATGCCACAGAACACTCAAAAACTCCAAACGGGAACAACTCTCGTATCCATTTGCATGCAGGTGATCTTGGATTCTAACATGGTATCAGAGCACCAGACCTACCGCTGCCTATTCGTGATTTGAAGATATAGCCTCTCTGTGAGTTTCAAGTGCAAGGGTTTCCACATGCATCTTTTCTACAAGATCTATGGGTAGCCAATTTTTCGGCACAGTATGGGCTCAAACGGACATCACCATCGCCTTCGCAGCGCCCAAAAACCCTAGAAACGCTTGTCAAATCGTCCATTTTCGAGCAGTTGGTTTCTGAGGCAAAAATTTTTTGCCAGGGAAGCCGTACGGCCTCCCTAGCACGTTTTTTGAAAAAAATGCAAAAAATGATGGTTCTTGGTTTTCGTGCCACCGCTTGCAGGTTTAATGGCACCCGCCACCGGGCGGCCACCCGCTCGCCACTCTGACCAGCGGCGCCGCCGACATCCGCCACCCGCCCACCACTGACCGTCGGCCCAGCCCCCGCGGGCCCATTCGAGCTCAGCCCCGGTCATATGGAAGACCAGGGGTTACACGCCAACCCCTGAGGGCTACCTGTCCACAACACCCGGTCGCATGCAGAACCAGAGGCTCCGCTCAGCCCCCTGCCCTACGCCCACGGTCATATGGTGACTAGGGGCCCAAAACTTTTTTGCAAGGGGGTCGGATTTTTGCGCCAATGGCCAGATGGCCATCAAATTGTTTGCAGTGAAGTGCTGACGTCAGCATGACGTCATCGGTTGTACGGCAGTTTGTCCCCCTAAACCTTATTTGCCTTAAAAGAGCAGTTTTTTTGTTTTTGGCATAACTTGGGCATACGGTATCAAAATTGGGCAAACGAGATATCGCCGGAAAGCTGGTTCCGAGCACTATCCTGTGGTGCTGTTTATTTTATAGTATTTTCCTGTTTTACTACATTTATTTCTGTTTGAAGTCATATGTACTTTTTATGCTTCCGAGCTCATAACTTTTTGCCACGATCTCCGATTTTCGCTATCTTTGCGGCATTGGAAAGGTATTGAGGAGCTTTATGTTGCTATCCATGCACTTTTTTCTGTATCTATCACAAGTTTTTCGTTATTCCAGATTTGACCCGATGGGTGTTTTGGAGATTACTTGGATATTTTGACAGTTGGGAGAGTGCTTCTTGCATCTTTGCACTTCATTTTCAGTGATACATCATTTAATAATTGACTGCTGCTTCATAGATTCCAGAGTTGTTCCCGTTTGGATTTTTCGAGTGTTATGTGGCATCAGGTCTGCTGTTGCATTATTATGATTCTGATATGGTTTCTTGTAGAAAGAAGTATCTTTCCTTGCTTGCCAAATTGTGGTTCCAGTGTTACTCTACAGTGTTCTTCCAGTGCTTCTTTGCAACATGTCATATCATTGTAGGGGGGTTTTGTCCCACTGGGTTTTCCTCCTCTACCTCTTTCTTGCATTTGTAAATGGGTACCTGATCAAGCCTAGTTGTCGGGACCCATCTTTGCTTGCATGCATCTTCTTCTAGTGTTTTAGCTTCTTCCTAAGTTCATCTTAAGGGGGGGTGTTAGAGTAATAATTTATTACGCTTAATTAATTACATCATATTGGTTAATTAATTAAGTCACTTATTCCTCTAGTTGCTTAAGCTAAACTTAGGCACATTAATAATTGATTAATTATTAAGTGTGCACACTAGGGTTTCATTTAGGGTTTCTTGATCTCCTTCATAAGGATTGATCTCTTTGTAATAACTGAGATTCTAATAATGCATTTTACACTTTGAGGTTTACAGATCTTGTTTTGTTCTGAATGTCTTTTGCATGTAACAGGTTATTGCATGCAGGTGATCTTGGATTCTATCAAAGGTGAGGTGCATTAATAAATTTCATGAGGTTGACCCTAATGCAAATACAAGCTTTTGGTATTTCTTTCAATATTCTAGAAGATGCACATGAAGAATTGGTGATCTTTGATCTTGAATATCAGGGCCCTACTACTAAGCTCTTGTATAGAATTAACTAGTTAGATGATCAACTTTCAGACATAATGGTCCTTTTTGCACCTGTTTTGAGAAGAACTTGAGACTAGTTGAATGGAAAATGGTTCCAAAGTGTGGGTTCTCCCCATGAGCAAAGAGTTTCGCAGAGAAAAGAACAAGGGACTATATAGGCCTATGGCATATATATATCAGCTGGAAAGTAGTCAATTAGGCTATCTGACAATAGCTCATAGTCACGAGGAGATGGTGAGAAGCCACAAGACACTAGGGCCAAGCTAAAATCAATTTGTGAATAGAATAGTGTACACTCAGTACTTAGGAAAAGGGCTAGTCAAGAAAAGATAGTTCCTATAGACTCTAAGGGCAGTTTTCAAAAAATAATTGATGATAATTCTTTTCCCACATTCTTTGAAAATCATCCTTCTCCAGTATGAGATAGTTCTGTTTCACTTTTTGTTAGTGTTCAATCAACTGAAAAGAAAGAAAATGTAAGTATTGAAAGTAGAGACACTAGAGTAGTGGCATCTTCCCAAGTATGGTTAATGAAAGCAGTCGAGAAGTAATGAAAGAATATTCTCGCAATGACAATTGAAGTAGATACAGTTGCCATGTTGTTGCAAGGTCAACAGAAGCCCAAAAAGGCTAAGAGGATGTCATGAATTGTCACTAATTCCACTTTTGGGCATCCATTGTTGGAGATTGTTAATCTAGAAAAGGACCTAAACAATAATGAGATAATGAAAGTTGACTACAAGGTTACTCATTTTGATATGGGGCCATATAATTTAGAAGGTGATGTATATCATGTTGATTACTCTGTTAATACATTGATCAAAAGAGAAAAAGAACAAGAAAAGGAGAACCTTCAATTGCAATCTAATATTCTTTCTTTAGGAAATTGTATTTTATCATTTGTGACTCCAGCCACTATGGAAGCCTCGAGCTCAAATGTTCAAGGTATTGATTCTGACACTGTGCAACGGGTTAGGAAAAATTTAGGTTATGATAAAGTTTCCAACGAATGGATAGAAGGGCTTTATTACCTTTTCTACATTCATAAATTTATGCAATTCTGTGTTAATGTGTCTAATAAAAGAAAGGAACTGGTAGGTGAGTTGCATGAGATCAGGAGAGAACATGGTAGCACATTTTTTCTTTCAAGGGAAATTGCAGAATTACTCTCCATGGAGCACATTTTGTTAATAAAAGAAAAATTGGTGGATGACCCTAAAGAAATTGATCCTAGTTGGTTTGATTCCTTGGAATGGAAATTGTTAGTATATGAAGATTATATCAAGGAAATCAATAAAGTGCTAGAAAAATACTTTGACATATTGTTGAAGATCAAGGAGAGCTTCAATGCTCTTGAAGTGGAGTTCATGGATGGGTTCGATGAAAAGGTACTGGATGTTGCAAACGTAACGAGGAAATTTAAAGAGGTGTATCATAAAGAAGTAGGTGATCCTAAGATAGCCACTGGAGACTCGTTCTTAAAATTGAGTAACTTGCAGACCTATATGAGTTCATTTAAGGAAAAAAGTGACAACATCTATGAAATGCTAGATGAGTCAAACTGTTCACTTTCAAAATGGAGGAAAATGTTGAAAATCACCATGACTCTAGGAAGAAAAAGCATCACCGCAATTTTCACTAAGTATTGGGAATATAGGCAAAGAGTAAAGGCATAGGAGGCATTACTGGACAAGGAGGAGGTGGAAATAATTGGAAGCAAAGGAGTTGGTGTTGGGACCTGATTAGTTTTTAGTTTTTATGTTATTTTATTTAATGTCTCTCTTAATACTTCAAGTTCAAACACTTTATTTTAATTTCTAAAAAGGTTGTCTTAAACCATTATCAATACTCAACTAATTTTACTGATTTTCTATTATTTCAATATAGATAGACAATGATGAATTTCATGCATACGCAATATTTGAGTTATGGTGTGTGGATTTATTCTGCTCTTTTTGAGTAGTTTGCCAGTGGATTATCTATTATTGGAATGGTAGATGTTTGATTAGTTTCATTGTTGTGGAATGTTTATCTGTGAATAAAGATTTTATGGTGATGGATGTGTAAGGATTTCTCAATATAATTTAGGTGATTTGGTAGTTTAATCTTTTATTGTTCAAGTTGTGTGGATGATTTTCAAAGCTTTCTGGTTAAAATTGATATTAGTTAAAAATCATTCATTGAATATCTGAACAAGGTAGCTTCCACCTTTTAAAATAAGCAGAGAAATAGTTTGAAATACTATTATGGTTGATTCAATTGTTGTTATATTTTTCACCTTTGTGGGTGTAAGAATATAGAGTTAGGTGACAAATCTATTAACCAACACTTATATGTGCATGTCTTTATCTTTAGTAAGGCTCTCAATTTTCACTTTTGTGAGCTTAGCAATGTTAATAAATTATGGTCATGTCAGCTACTTCTAATGCTGAAGTATTAGAAACTCTTTTTATAATTAGTTTGGTAGAGCTTCTAACTTCTAAGCTATGGACATTGAACTATTAGCTTCTATTCAAGGAATAGAAGCATATACCTTTTAGTTATTTATCAAAGATTGTGTGAATGGAAATGAAATAGGAATTTATAAGTATTGTGATAAGTGTTGTTCTTTAAAAATGATGTAGAATCACTTATCAAATTCAATGCCATGAAATACAATATAAAATATAAAATACCACAATTTCATGGAATACAATATAAAATATCATAATTAAAATATAAAATATTATCAACTAAAGTTTGGAATATGATTCATGAAGTGCAATGATTCACAATTTCATTGAATACAATATAAAATATCATCAACTACAGTTTGGACTTTGGAACAATGGAAACTGATTCATGAAGTACAGTATAAATACCTAAAAGTTGCTAATTATCTTCCAGTTCCATTTCCCAAATGGAGTCAGGGTCCTCAAATTGATGCTCATCTTGAGATAAAGTAAAAGATTCGTCTTGATTATGAGTCTTCTCTTCATTTTCTTCAGCCTGTGTCTCAAATTCAACATTCATTGTGTGATTTGTGTCGATGTCATATGTCCTAGTCCCACAGCCACTTCTAGCACCACCAATACTAGCGTTTGGAATTGGAGTTTCTGTGTTGCCCAACCTGGTCCCTCTTCTTTCACATATGGACCTCCAGATTGTGAGTGCCTTTTGACAAGGATTTTTTTTGACATTATACGCAGTTCCTTTCATCCTCAAGCAATTTTCTAAATTCTTGTCCGGTTTGTTTCTTAACTTTGATTTCAAAAACCCCAGTGTATTGAAAACTCTCTCATCCTCCACTGACCCCAATATCATTGTTTGACATAAATCAACAAGTTTGAAATATTCTAATATTGAATCACACAATATTTCACACTGACCTAAGCTTGTCCAAACCTTTTTTATTGATCCCAATTCAAAGGCCTTCTCCTTTCCCAAGGATTTATACTGGTCCTTCATAGCTATTGAAAAACTCCTACAATATTTTCTAATCTTATTTTCATTTAAAATTCCTTCTATTGTCTGCTCATTGTATGTTACCTTTTTCAAAAATTGTTCAATCAATATTTTTACTTGATCATGAAAATATTTAGGGTTATCTCGGTTTACCCAAAATTGAGGATACACAATACCCATGGCTTCAAGTATTTCATGTCAAGGGAATCTTTCATGAATCTCTAAGGAAAGAGATTTTGCAATTTCCTTCAAATTATCACTAACAGATTTAACAGTGTCATTAAAATCTTCCTCATTAACAACTACTTCTTTGCTAGAGCACATGGTTGTCTTACAATGGTTCATTGTTATCTTATATCCACGTACACAAATACATAAGTGACTGCTTGCATTAAAATATAAATAATTATCAGGATTATTCAAATCAGTAATTTTTTGCCACATGAAATAATTTGTGCCTTCTTGTGTTAGATCTAGATATAGATGATTGAGGGCCAAGCATGTAAGTTTACGTAGATTGGCATATTCATTAACATGCATATTTCTTTCTTGGTCTTTCTTCACAAGATTGTTCATTACATCCAGCATGGGGAGAAGACTAGCTAAAGTCAAGAGTGTCTTTATATCACTTAAGCTATGTAAGAGGTCAGGAGCTTTGTCTACTATGTTGCAATGCTCATACATCACACCAATCAAGGATTGATATTCTGAAAGAACTCGTTGCATTGGTCCATGCAGGGAGATCCATCTGGTATGGACATCCTTGAGAAGCTTATTGTATCGTGTTATTCCCTCATAAAATGTTAAAATTCTTGGAAATGTTTGGGACTTTGGTAGAAGTATGTATGGATCTCGTGAGCTAGATTTTCAACTTTTGATATTGTAGGAAACTTGCTTACAATTATGAATGCTAAATTCATTATGTGGGCCATGTAGTGAATGTCAAGCATGTATTGTATAGGAAGAGTTTGTAAATTTGTGCAAACACTGCTCCTTTGACCTTGCATCACTGCAACTTCATCAACTCCTACACACACCAAATTTTGGCAATTGTCAACTCATCCATACCTGCAATTTCATTCAAAGATTTCTTGACTAGTTCAAATAGATTTTGTGATTTTGAACTGTCCTTCATTTTATGAACACAAAGAAGATGATTTTTGCGAACATGTTGTTCTACATTATACAAATGCATACAAACCCAAGAAGTATTGTCTACCGTAGTAACCTCATCTAAAGATAATGAAATGAAATTTGACTCTTTTACTTTCTCCTTTAAATCTTCTTTTTCCATTGTAGCAAGACAACTTGCCCATTCCTATCCAGTTTTTACCAACCAATGTGAGAAGGGAAAGCAAGGAACACTCAAAAAAGATAATAAACTAGAATATTTTGGGTAGTCTGTCATAGAAATTCCTCTGGAAAAAATATGAAAAACAACACTCATCTCAATAGTTTTTGATAGATTTGTTGCTTCCATTGCTTTTCCAAAATGAGCCTCAAGTGTACCTTGGCATTCTTCAAGCTTCGAAATTCTATGGTTATGCTCTTCATATTCTGTAACATACTTAACTTGAAGACATTCTTCTTTTGATTTCCATTGTACGACTGATTGTTCCTTCCCGTCCATGATTTGTTTTTTGTAAACTTTACTGATATGATTTTCTACAGTGTCAAGCTTTAGCTGCAATGTCTTGTCTCTTCCACATTTCCAACTACAAATTCTTCACTTGCATAGTGTTTTTTTTTCAATATCATTTTCATTTGTTACCCCCATTGGTATAATGAATGGGTACTTTGACAACCAACCAAGTTGAAAATTCCTTGTCATTTCCCACTTGCGCACCAATTTTGATTTTCCTTTTATTTCTTGCTACCAACATCATCCTCATCCAAGTCAATTATCTCATTCTCGCTAACCAGGGTATCCCTTGGAACATCTTCTATACTATTTCCATCCTCATTTGATACATTTTGATTTAACTCAATTACCATCTCACCTTGGCCTTCCTATGGCGATGAGGTATTGTGAATGCCTTCTTCATTAATATTTGGTGGAAGAGTTGATGATTCAACTCCATCTTGATCTGATGGATCAGAAGCTTTTCCAATTCCAATGTAAGAATGTATGGTAGCTTTGCATTTTGGGTGTTTTGATGGCCTCTCAATCTCTTCATTACCCTCGGGAGACTTACCCTTGCTGCTCAACATATTGATCTCTAACTTTGAATAAAAATTGGAAAAAAATGTCTTTGTGTTTAAGAAGGACAGAGAATATAGATCACATTCCCAACTCAAAATCATCTTTCAGACTGAACCAAGAATGGAAAAGAGATAAAGAAATATTATTATTATAACTAATAACATTATGAAGAAATGATCACTCACCTTTAAGTCTACGTTTTCGGCTTTCACTGACTTCTGAATCAAGAGGTAGAACTTCATAACTGAACAAAATGTGTAAGAATAAATAACAATATTGATTGTATTTATATCAATCCATATTTGGCAACTTCTATGGGATTTTTAAATGGTATATTAAAAATTTGGTGAATCCCATGTGCTTATACAATGATACGTTGTAATTTTCAAGGCAAAATGTGTCCTCAAATTTAATTTTTTTAAATGTTATTTGCGAAATAGGTCCTCATAAGAAACTATTTAAGAATTTTAATTGGTGAAATGGGTCTTCACAAGCAACTATTTGTAAATTTTAATTGGAGAAATGGGTCCTCGTATAATGTTATTTTAATAGTATTGGCGAATATGTAGGTGTTTGAATACATGCTCCCAATATTCCAGGTGAAAATATTAATTGGTCAATTTATTGCTTAAATATGCCTCATAAAAAAAATCGTTGTTGAATGGACATGCATTGGACTGATAGTTCATGAAATCAGGGCAATTTGGACACCTTGTTGGGTATGATTAATTCACCAATTTCAACTTGCCGGATTCCTAGAATTCGTCAATTGGCAAAGATTTGCCACTAAATTTTTCGCTAGCCACAGGTAAGATGGGGTTGGGCAATGGTAAGGGTGTTGAGGTGGCTTGTTAGGGATTTGGGTTATTTTGAGTATAATGAGTAGGAGCAACAATATCATTATTACTGCTTGGGAGGGTAAAGGGTAAATTCAAGTTGAGATGGGGTTGAAGGTTTATGGGAAGGTGGGTATAGGAAAAGTTGAGGTTGGATTACATTGACATATTTTATTTGAGGTTGCTCACCACAAACCCTAGTGGATGAGTTAAGTGAGATAAAATCTTGAAGAACTTCATCTAACATACCCATATCATCACAACTAAAAGTTTTGGGAGATAGGTTTTTCATCACAAACCTTAGTGGGTGAACTTAGTGAGAGGAAGCCATGCAGAGCTTCATCTAACTTATCCAAGTTATCACTACTAAAAGGTTTAGATTATATAGTTTTCCTATAGTGAAGAAGTGTGTGCATTGTGTCATGTGATGTTTCTATGGTTTCTTTCTCATGTTCCAGTGAATTTGCTATAAAAGAACTAGGAACTAATGCTGAAAATGAAACTTGTAAAGATCTAATGCTATTCATAAATGTTGTTAAAGTAGAATATTTTTAAGCTAAAGATAACCATATAACAAAAAGTAACTGAATTTAAATAGAGCATGAATTGTCACAAACCAAAAGTTCAAAAACTGGCAAGAAAATTCAAAAATTACTGATGCAAAATGTGCACTGGGACTAGGTCGCCCAAGGTGGTGACCTAGTATCAATATGGGTATTTGCAAGTTTTTTCTAGTTTTTCTGATGAAAAATGTTGTATTCTAGATTGTAATATGCATAGATATATGGAATATGCAAAATTTCTCTATTATATAAGGAAATAAATGCAAAAATGAGTCTATTTCACTAAGGTAAAGTATGAAAACCTCAGATGCCTTTTTAAACAATGCAACATATAATGCAATGCTAAAACAAGAAGTTCCTAGGATACAAATGCAAACTAAATTAGAAGTAAGATGTGTCTAAATGCAAGTTCACCAAAATGAACCACAAAATTTATGTTTTGGTGTTAAGGAAGGGTTCTCTTCCACTTCTAGGGTTTTCACCTAAAAGGAAAGAGATTTTTCTATGTGGAACATAAATCTTGTGATTCATTCAATGTTAGGAATTGAAGTGCGATTGAAATTCTTATATGAAGTATGCTAAATGTTGAAATCTGATAAGTAAATCTAACCATTGAATAGAAACTAAGGGCATCTATATTGTTTAAAAATACATGATGTAATGCAACAAGGATAAAGTAAAGACTATACAAAGCAAGATAACCTAATAAATTAGAAAAGTGCACCTAGAAACTGATGAAGATTGAAGTAGAGATTGCAGAAGCCTTTGGAAATTTGGAAAATCTAACTTGTATGCCTACTGGGACACTTATGCCAAGGTGGGTGACCTAGTCCCTTTTCTGGTAAACTACTCCAAGCTTCATTCCAGCCAACTAGGTGCTCAAATCTACAAAAAACTTTGACAAAAACCTCTTGTGGGACTAGGTCGCCAGTATTGGTGACCTAGTCACTTTTAGCTTTTCAGAAAAAGTGAAAGTGGATATAGAGGTCTATGGTCTGCACTTTTCTTCTTCACTAAAATTTAGACTTAGACCCACAAAATCACCTACAAAATAGAGTATATTTTGGTTTCTAATGTGGGGTTTTCCTTGGTCAAACCCCTAGTTTGTATTTAAACCTTGAAAGAGACAATAAATCTACATAAACCCTAGCCCTAAGTGTGTCTAGAACTAGAAAAACCTGAAATAAGACAAAACCCTATTCTATTGTGCTAGAATAATATGGATGCAAGAGATTTGAATGATGCAATACTTAAATCCAAGAAACCCTACAACATTACAAATGAATGTAAATTGAATGCAAATGGGATGCAAATCTTAACTTTGAATATAAAGAGAAAATGGAAGATGGAATCACTTTGAAAACAAGTCTTTAGGTGTGATTTGATGGCTAGTTGCACCTCCTTAACCTAGATTTCTCCATGATTCTCCATAAGCACCCATGATCAACCCTTTGCAATGTGAGATCTTGAGTAAGAAGTGGGGTTGAAGACCTGTAAAAACCCTAGTTTTCTACCCTAAGCTTCAACTTTGCTATACAAGAGAGATGAATCTTCTTCTAGAAGATGTTTTTGCACTTTATTCTTGAATATTCTTGTGAAAAATGACCAAAATTTGTGAAAATGACCTAAAAAAAAGTATTTGTAAGCAACAATACCTAATTGTCGATTATTTTGACCTAAGAGTCCGACACCCATCAAGAAGTTTTAGCAAGATAGACATTTTTTTTCTCAAAAATGAAAAAAAACCCTAAAAAGGACTAGGTCGCCAACTTGGGCGACCTAGTCCCACCAGGGATTTTTGAGGTGGGATTAGTGATATTTGAATAATTTTGATGTTGTTTATCGAGGCTTGTATGGTTCCTTAGGTAAAATAGGCCTCAAAGTAAAAAATAATGAGCCTTAGGGGCCTAGAAATTTTGTTTTAGGATGGTTATTGATGAAAGGGTACCTAAAGTAGGACCAAATTAGGCACAAAATTTTCCTTTTTTTCAAAGGTATACAATTTTTTTTGACACAATTTCACATTATCTTTATTTGTTTTACACATATAATTACTTTTAATGCTTCCTTTTTATTTCAATGGGTTAAGTAGAATATCTTTTTTGAAGTCAAATAAATGATTGTTTCCCCACAAAACAAGGCATACCTTTTGATTCAATTATTCTAAAAATGAAAAATATGTTTGTTGTGTCATCACATTCTTGTTTTCGTGAGGTTTTTTATTTGTTTTCGATCAAAAATGGTGTAAGTTAGTTTTTGATTGGACTATGCACATCTTTACTCTGTAAGTTCTATGTGCCCCTGTCTTTATCAATATAATATTTTCACTTTCTTCCTAAGTAAATGCATTTACATTTTATTTTTTAGGAGAACAGTTCAATTTGTTATTCTATTTGATCATCCATTTATTATTTTGTTTTATCTAAGTTCTAATTTTGCTCATACACCAATTATACAACATCTTTTTACTAGAATCATCAATGAAAATATGATATTTGTTATTTTCAATTTCCTTTGAATCCTTTCTAGTTGTGACCATTTTATTTTACTACTACTAACCCATAAACTGTATGGATAATAATCCTTTTATTTTCAAAATTATGGACTAAATACTACTTATAAAAAGTATTGATAAATTAAAGATCTTTCTTTTTTGAAAAATCATTAGTGATGATCATTATAACTAATATCCAAATAAGAAACAATCACAATAAATAACATGAAAGTAATTAATTATCTAGTACCACATAATTATTGCAACAAATTTTCCATACCTAAACTTATCAACTAACTTTTTTAAAGGATATTTTTTTATTCAATATTGCTAATTGAATTTTTTATTCAATATTGCTAATTGAATTTTTTATTCAATAATAGTAATTAAAGGGATCATTAGTATCTCTTTAAAAAGCAAGAACTCTTTAATGTTCCATACTTTTTATAAATATTATTTAATCGACAAATTCAATTTTGCCATGTATTAGTATCCATATCTATCTTAAGATAATTAAATAATAATCAATAAGTAATAATTAATTGATTAACCTAGACAAAAATGTCAAAGATAAATATGCATCTATGCCTAGCAACTATTAAACTAAAATACATATAAAATTATATCATACCATAAATTTTGTAGAGAAATTATTATTAGTAATAAAACTAATCATTTAAAATTAAAAATGTATTTAATTTTCCAAATGTAATTTATTAAGAATTTTTTTATTAAAACATTTTCCTATAATTATTAATTAAAATCATTTTAAAACAATTATTGCTATTAAAATTATTAAATATTCCATATTAATAACAAAAAATTTATTGATGTTTAATTGCTTGACATTGCAATTAATGGATACATTATAAATAATGAACACGAGCTATGGTTTTATTTCACATTTTCATAATCAATATCCAGCTAAAAAATATTGATGTGGAAACGCAAAGATCAATTTTATGTTCTATGCAAATGGTTCTTAATCTCTCATGCATTGCCTGATCTTAAGATAATTAAATAATAATCAATCGATTCATTCATTAACCTAGACAAAAACGTCAAATATAAATGTGCATCTAGACCTAACAGCTATTAAACTAAAATACATATAAAATAATATCATACCTTAAATTTTGGAGAGAAATTATTATTATTAACAAAACTAATTATTTAAAAATTTAAATTCTATTTAATTTTCCTAATGTAATTTATTAAGAAATTTGTTATTAAAATATCATTCTCCTAAGATTATTAATTAAAATCATTTTAAAAAATATTATTGTAATTAAAATTATTAAATATTCCGTATTAATAAGAAAAAAGTTATTGATTATTAATTGCTTGAGATTGCAATTAATGGATATATTGGAAATAATGAACATGACCTATGGTTTTATTTTACATTTCCATAATCAATTTCCAACTAAAAATAATTGATGTGGAAATGCAAAGATCAATTTCCCGTTTTATGCAAATGGTTATTAATCTTCCAAGCAGATTATAACATGGGGTTTAAATTTTTTTACAATCCTCTAAATAATTTTCTCACCAAATTTAAGTGTTTTATAACATCTTCAAGTTACTTAAGTCAAACTCATATCTTTTAATGCACACATAGCTTTGTTTTAATTGATCTATCCATCTAATTATTCATAAAAATATATAATCTGATTTTGCAACATCTCTCTTCATTACAATGTACTCCACGAATCTTATCCTCTATAAAATCCAAAGTCAACAGACTCACCTCTTACTATAAACTAACCTCCCATTATTGCATATTGACTTATTAACATGCTTTCCCTTTTTTAACTAATTAGACAATTGCAAATATTTCTTATTATTTATACTTCACATTACATTACAAAAAGAAATTTCTTCCTTGTTTCCCATTAAATAGCAATTTACAGTAGACCCTTATCGGCTGATCATTGCATGCCTATGCATGCGATTGCTAGTTTTAATTTTTATAACATACTCAATTATATAATAATATTTATGAAAGATAATATCTATACAAAGAGAATGTTCAAGTTTTTATTTAAGAGAAGACAAAACAAATTAACACATAACTTCTTTACATTCTTTTATATTATTTTTATATTGATCGAAGTTAAAAGAATTAAAAAGGAACAAATGACAGTAGCAGTCTAATAAAAGAGCTGCCAAGGAAAAATAAAATAAACTGAAGAGAGCATGAGAACAAACACATCACAATATTAACCAGCTTACATTCTGTTACATCAACTATCACCGGCACCGTGAAACGCATCGAACGAGGCATGGAGTCCAAACAGAGCATAATACACCAACATCACCATGGTGCAAATCCCAAATCTGACAAACGACTCATAATCCAGCAACCCCATCAGAAACACGTTGATAAAAATCGACAAGGAAGGAACCCACGGAACCATTGGCACTCCCCACACTTTGGCCTCTCTACACTGCGGAACAAACACAGCCAAACCCGCAGTGGCCAGAAACCAAATAGGAACTGTAATGCAATACCCAATTAATCCACTGGACAGCCCCCAGTATGCCGAAGTCGCTATGGACGAGGATACAATTACAACAATGAACGTCGTCAAAAGAAAAGCGTTACTTGCGGAAGTTTTCCCTCCAAGAAAATGTCTTCTCACAAGCAGAGCAACAGATAAGAGCGCATATATGAACAAATAACTGATAGAAAGAAGGTTAGAGAGCACATCCAGCTTTGAAAAGAAGGCCACCGATGCAGAGGCAATTGCCATGAATGCCGTTCCATTGATAGGTGTCCCGGTCTTTTCGCTCACTAAGCCAAACCATGGCGGAATCATGTGCGTTCGGGCAATATGTGTTAAATACCTTCCCCGTTTAACTGCGCCCACCAATAAAACAGTGGTGATTCCTTTCAGAGATCCCAGCGCCACAACATATTTCGCCCATTTCCATCCGATGCTTTGAAATGCTAAGGAATAGGCGGCATTGACGTCCAGTACAGTGTAACTCTGCATGAGAACGAGAGCCAGTGCCATGAGACAGTATATCACGGTTATGGCCGACATGGAACCGAGCAAGCCCAGGGGAATGTCTTTAGACGGGTTTTTCGTCTCTTCCGCAACGGTGGCAATGACGTCGAAGCCTCCGTATGCGAAGTAAACTACAGCTGTGGCTCGCAAGACGCCCTTGACGCCGTAGGGAAGGAAAGGACTGAGATTTGATGGGTTAGCTTTGATGAAACCGGCAACGATGATGAAGGGGATGATGACGGTGTTGACGGCGGAGGAGATCCAATTGAGTTGGGAAATTAGTCGTGTGCTCACGATGGCGGTGAGGTAGGCCAAAAGGAGGACCGCGACGGCAATGGGGTCCAGCTGGTCGAAACCTGAGGCCAGGTTTGTGTGGATGCGAAAGTCATCGGGGGAGTGGTTGAGAAGGGTGGCGAAATAAGAAGTCCACGATCGAGCCACCATGGCTCCGCCCACCACGGATTCCAAGATTATGTTTCCTGCCGCTATGAAGGCTGCCAAGTCTCCCAACTCGACCCGGAAGTATGCAAATGAACCGCCTGCCACAAGATAATTTATGATCAAAGATGGCGACGTAACGATTATAATGGTATTTTAATATTGTGTCATTTCTAAAGGTTTGAAGTTTATATTCTTTTCTAAGGAAAAGATTTATTTTTAATTATATGATCATTGCCAAACATTTATATAATCATTGTTTTGTATGTTCTAGTACATTTATTTATATTCTTTCGTATAATAATCTAATTTTTATTCTGTTTGAAGGTGTAATTCGAAAAAGGTTTAAATAGACAGTTCATTGTAGTCAATGTATGGGTCGTTTAAGGTGGGAGTAGCAATCCGTGCTTTAAGTACAACACAATTGTTGTTTATGAAAGACATATACTTAGACATTCAAAATATATTTTTTTTTTGTGAAATGGATATTTGTTGATAAATAGTATTTATGGATTTGGTTATATTGGAGCTTTTACATCAATATTTTAGATCATATTCTGTGATCTATTGTCAAGATAATAAGAGTGTTGGAGAAGAAGATATGATTTGTTGCAGACTTGAACTAGCTAAAAAGAAAGGGGAGAAGAGTGGTCGGTACAGGGAGGTGGAGGTGGGGGTGGGACCGGGGTGAAGGTAGCTGAGGTCTGCCACAAATTATTTATTTTCCTCCAGGTCTCTATAATCCTCATAATGGATCACAAAGTGTGATCCAAAACATTGATATAAAAACTCCTTAACACAGTCAAATCCAAAAACAATATTTATCAACATTATGAATTGTAGAAACTTAATATCATTAAGAGATATTTGTACTTGTGTTTACCATATCTTTCAAACTTTCTAAAATCATTAAATTGATCAGATAATTTGAATACCGTAAAAATATGAAGAATAAGTTGTCTTTCCTAAATACACAACAAACCCCATCATTATGTCAAGTGCTAGAAGTAAAACATATTCTTAAAGATCAAAAGTTCAAAGATGAAGCTCACAACAAAAAGGTTTGAAAGCATGAAATATAGTTGGTATTAGTTTTCCACATTAGAGAGTAAGCTTTTGGATACAGCTGTGTATGTTTTTCATTCAACGTTTCTTATCACACTCAATGATCCATCAGGAAGAGGAAATGTTGGATGAAAAACATACACAACTGTATTCAAAAGCTTACTCTGTAACATGAAATATAACCCAAAAAAAAATCTGACGAAGTGTAATTTAACCAGAATCGTATCTACACTGAAAATTTGATTAATTAATTGAAATGGACAATCAATTAGCACCAGCATTAATCTAAACAATCAAGTTTAACCAATTGATAGTTTATTATCCCTTTCTCCTCTGCCCCTTTTTTTCTGAGAAGAGCCTAAATCACTAAACATCGAAATTGAAATACAATTCTGGGTGTGAAGGAGATTACAAATTACCTGCTACAGGAATCTCGACTGCAAATTCGGTGAAACAGAAGACAGAAAGCATGACGGTGAATCCCGAGAGAGCGTAGGAGAGAACAATGGCAGGGCCTGCGTCGTTGTGGGCTTCCTGTCCAGTGAGCACAAAAATCCCTGTTCCGATGACGGCGCCGAATCCAAACCAGGTTAAATCCCACCAATCGAGCGTCCTTCTCATCTCATTCTCACTCCTCTTTCTGATCTCTCCCGCCTCTTTCCTCTCATCTGCCCTCGAAAGCGCACGGTCTTTGAAGCGTCGGGGCGTTTGCCAAAGAGCTTTTCCATAATTCGTCCAGCTCTTGAACGACTCTCCCGGCAGAAAATACTTCTTTACGCCATCCCCTGTATCTGTTCCTTCAGTCAGGCCACCATCTAAAAGAGAAACAATCTCACTCTTCACCTCTCCCTTAAGCATCTCTATCATATAATTTTGCCAGATTGATTAAAACGCAAGGAACTTTTCAGTTGAAGAACCCAACAAAGCATTATCAGAAGCATTCGCGATTTGTTGATTAACCCAAACATTCCCCCAAAGCAAAGAGGTCCCTGCAACACATTAAGCACTATGAGGAAGGTGATCGGACCTGCAAATCCCTTGATTCCCTACCTGCTAAACCCTTGGTTTCCTCCCGTTAAAGTTGGGAGACATTCCTTCCAACTATACAATAAAAAATAAAACTAAAATTAAAATGATTTTGATTATTGTGTACAAGTTATTATAGATAATTTAAATGACTAGGTTCAATGAACTTTTAACATCTTTAAATGACTAGATTCAATGAACTTTTAAACATCTGTCATATCGGTTGCCTATCACTATTGACCGTCTAAAACAAATAAAATGTAACTTTTAAACTAAATTTAGAGTATATTAAATAATAATAAAATTATTTTGTAATTAAGAGAAATAATAATTACTTAGATAAGTTATATTATAGGATGGGTTTCTATTGGAAAATTATCTCGCATTGGAAACAACTTGCCCTTAAACAATTTTTGGGAGGTTGTTTTTTCCTTTGACAAGCTAATAAAGATTAAGGTAAACAATTTAAATTAGTTTGGTAGGATTTTAAAGGCGTGTATTTCATTTAGTTTTCATATGTAATATGTTTTCAATAAAAGTAAAATTAAGCTTAGTTTATATAGTAATTTTTGAACATTAATTACAATCACATTGAACAAAATGGTGGACAAAACGAATTAATTTTGTATTACAATAGACATTACTAGACTAAACACAAATCAATCTATACTCTAGATCAATCTTGTAGATGTGTATGATGTGAGTTGTGTTAAGTAAATGCAAATCAATCTCGATAAAAAATTGATTTTGTTTGATTTGTTCACGTATGTTTTATTTACTTCTAATTTGGTTTTAATGCACTAGTTGCCAAATGCATTGAGACCTAGAATGTCTATCAATACACTGCATAATGTACAAATAAATCCACAAAGGTTGGAGCAAACTACTCCACACCAATTTGAAGGATTAAAGAGAAATTTTCATAGTACAAATATCAAAAGTATATATTATTTATTTTATAAGATGTGTTTGAGAAAATAAGAATTTTAGTTTTTCTTATATTTTATATTTTGTTTTCCGTAAAATGATTGTTTGAAAAATATCAATGCCTAATTGATGTAGAACACCTCGAATAATCCTTCCACTCGCATTCATTATTTATTTATTTTTTAGTAAATTTTTCTTCTAATGTTGTAGGTTATAATTGTTGAAGGGGGTTATTTAGGAGTCTATATTTGCTAATAATAGCAATTCTCTCTAATTTATTTTCTTTGTAATGTGGAAGGGAAATAACTATAGTTAATTAACATTTTTAGATATAAAGCTTCATAATATGAGTGTTTTAGTTAACTGTTTTCTTCTGGTTGTACATAAAATGCATGTTGGTGAGATTTGGGTCGGGTTGGATAGCTAGTAAATATTTTACTTTTTTTATTTACAAAGGGATTCACTAAGTGATGTTTTTATAAATAAATGGATTATTATTCTCTACATATGGTGTTCTTGACCATTTGATACAATAGGGTGCAAGTCTGATTATAAGGAGTGTTTGATTATTATTTCAGTTATTAAATATTTTACTTTAATCATTCAATATGAATGCCATTGCATCCTTCAATGTTGTCATAAACCACATCATCCTTGTTAGAAATGGACACATCATCACCCACATCACAATAGGAAACCTTAACCAAGTGGACACTCTAGTGTACTACATTGTCAAGGAAGAAAATCTACTTTCTTTCAAGCCAAGAAAACTTTCTCAACTAAAGCATAGAAATATTCTCATTAAATAATATAGAGACCCATGCTAGCAAAATATTTAGATAAAATTATGTAGTATCCTTTAACATTGTTGTAGTATGTGAAAATCAATTATGAGAAATTCCTAATAGGATCACCATGAATGACTAAGTCATGGCCCAAAATAATTAAAAAATTTCCCTTAGGATTTCTAGTGTAGGACGTTGATACCCTTTACAACTTCACACTTTGTTTGGGTCCCTTAATTTATTAGACTTAATTAAGCTTCTAATTTCCTAAATTATGCATTCCAAAGCCTTATTTATCCAACTTTCCAAAAAGGAAACTTATATTTAATTGATGCAGTTAATAATTAAATGACATTGGAGAATGAGTGTCCTAGATTTATAGGCCAAGACCCGTTTGCCCAAGGGCGAATGGGTCCCCTTTAAGTCCTAGGACCCATTTTTAAACATGTTTTTGGTGGTCTTTTAGTGATCAGAATTCAAATTACAATTATTGGATTTTGGAATCTAATTTTTGGGAAATTAGATAAACACCTATAAATATATAGTCTTTTTATAAATTCAAATCTAAGAAAAAAAACTAGCAAGAAGCAACATTATCAAGACTTCATATGAATAAATATTATTGTCAAGAGCATTCAAGAGTAGATTTATTAGTCATTTATTACAACAATCAAGATCATAATCATCATGTCAAATTTCATGTGCATTCATGTCATCTTGTGAAGGCTACTATGCATTGTTGCTCCTAAAGCATCCAAGCACTTTCAAGTGTCTAATCAACCAAGAAAAGAAAGATCCAACCTTGGAGTGATATGTTTGAATTCTATCCTCTAAGGGAAGCCATTAAAGGTTTGGTTTGTTGTAAGAAAGCATTGTTTCATTCATCATTTCCTTCCATTGTCATTATTTATCTATCAAGGTTTAATTACCAAACTTGGCATTTGACCAAGGCAAACCCCCATACAAAAAAAAACAATTTTCCCTCTTTGTATGTGTAGATTATAGGTTGAAGAAGGATTGAAGATCTTGAAGAGAAATTTTACATTGTTGCATTTGTTGCATTCATTCTTGTCAAGTCATAGAAACTCAATTACAAAATTTATTTCTAGCTTTCCGACAGTGGGACCTATGCAAAATAGTATCTCATATATAACCTCAAAGGACTACAAAAAGTGTTTTCAAAAGCCCTCATCAAGACCTATTTTCCTAGGGAAAAACCAATCCTTCAACAAAGCTCAAAACCTACTTTTGGTGACTAATACATGTGTTTAAACCCTTCTTAAATCTACCTACAAACAATGATTTCAATCTCTGCACTTTTAGGAATTTTTATTTCATGTTCTAAGTCTTATTACACATTTAGTTTGAACATTGAAAATCATTTAATTTTGTTTCAGATCTTCCCTATTGTTCTAAAGGACTAAGATCCAGGTTTGATTGACTTACCATTAAGGTTGAAAGTCAATCATCACACCTTGTGATCTCTTTCCTAATAAAATACCCCTAGGAAAAGGTTAGCATTGAGATCCCTGAAAAGCCACTTGTGGGATAAAGGATATCTATGGTTCACTTTTTCCCACATTTCATTTTGGTGAACCCAACATTCTTACATCCTACTTTTCAGGGTCGGAGATCCTTGAAACCCTAGATCTATATTTTGTATTTCATTCAGGGTTAGATATTGAATGCTTTCATAATTAAAAAATCATAAAAATCCAGAAATATTGGATACATTATGCATAATAGCTTGCATTAAGGTTTCTTTTAGTCATTTAGAAAAACATTTCATTTAAAATTGCATTAAAATTTTTTCCATTTTGTTCATACATTGTCATTTAATTTTCATTTTCATATTCATCATAAATCTAGAAAAATTGTCACTGAAGAATCTATTTCCTATTAGGAATTTAGTGAACTTAAATATCAAGTTAAATATTCAGAATTAAATTTTTTAGACCCTTGTCCTAGGAATCATTCACCCTAGGGGAAATTTATCCTTGTACTAGTGATTTTCTAAATTTCTATACACTATTTTGTCTCTATATTATCAATCTATTCCATCATATAGATCTTTGTTTCAATTTTAAAAATTGCATATTTTTGTAGTTGTTTGCATCTAGTTCAATTGGTGAAATACAGTGAGGGGGAATGGTAGGGGGGTTGGGCCACTATCTTCTCCCACCCACCAACCTCACCATTATTCTCTGGAACCCATCAAATATTCTTCTTTGCTAACCCCATCAACTATTCTTCTCTACTAACCCCACCGACGATAAGGCGAATATGGTCAACGAGGTCCGCCTTATGGATAGTGGGGTCCACCCAACCCCACTAACCATATTGGTCTTAAGTGGGGTCGCTCATTGTTTGAAATAAAAATTGGAATTCTAAAGTAATCATTTTTCAGGTTTCTACATTTTAAATCAGTCAATTATCATAATTCAAATCTAAAAAGTTGATATTCAAAGCAAAAGTTTCATCATGGATATGGTTTTTGGTCAAGTATGGATATCCTTAAAGGTTTTGGTCGATGTTTCAAGTTGTGTATTTGGTGATGATCCTAATGTAATTGAAAAAAATCATGAAGCCTCACCTCCTAATGAATGTCCTCATGAGATAGACATCTTAGGCCAAGATGAAGATAACATGCAAGAATTCATACAAACTTGCTAGTGTAGCCTTGAGAACAATGCATCCTTTTATCCCATAGTACAACAACCAACACCTCCTATTATCCCACCACTTGACATGCTCAGCCTTTTGCATCCATAAATTGAATCACAAAGCAAGCCTCAAACATCAAACATGAACGAATATATAATTCACAATGACAACATTGATGCTCTTCTATCATATGCTCATAAAGTTATCGATACACCAATCAATTTAGAAGAGAGTTATGGCCAAGGATTTAGAATCTTAAGTAAACAAGTATGTGACATAAAAAATGAGCATGAGATCCAAAAATTGTTAGAACAACAACCATCAGAAGATACCAAGTGATTAGGATATCAAGATCCCCCCCCTCCATATCAACCAGTTTCCCAATCAAGTAAGAATCCCAAGCCTTATAAACTTAAGAAGATACCATTTTTACATACTATAATTGAGACTAAATAAAAAAATTGATAAACTTCTATATCTAGGATTGATTACATTACCACCTATTCAAGAAGAAAATTTAAAAGTAAAAGGTATAAACATGTCTTACTGTGCATTTCATAGAACTCTTGGAAATCTTATAGATGTGTGTCATACTTTAAAGAAGTTGATCTATGAAAATGATATTATCCATATAATTGGATAGCAAGCACACACACTTTGCTCCTTGTCATGTGATAGTTGTAAAATCATAGCATGTACTAATTATTACATGTATTTCACTTTATGTAGATTATTTTTTCCATTTTGCAAGGAGCATCATATCACCACTTGTCTCGACTCATCCTTGTCCTATATTTTGGGGGGCAATGGGTTTGATAGCCTTGTCCCAGTATGGCACTTGTCATTGCTCCTTTGGCTACTTATCCACCTTCCACATATGATGAACAATATTGAGATGCGAACAACCTCTTATAGGTTAGCTCGCATGTGACATACTAGTTTTTTTTCTCTCTACGTCCTTTGTGATTTCTTGTATGTAATGTGATCCATGTATCAGAAATTATTAAAATTTATGTTAAAAAACAAAAAATATTTCTTAAATTTTTAAAATATATATTTTATAATCTAAAGACAAATTCTCAAAAAACACTAGTTCACATCATTTTGAAATTCTTAATGATTTAATTGTTATAGATTTCAAAAAGTTCAAATTTGATGAAAAATGTTCATTTCGATGTCCCACTTTGACTAAAAAGTCAGACACACTATTGTGGGCTGACCTATTCTATATTAAATAGTTTAAAAGCTAAGTTTCTAGAAGTATTTCTATGGAGATTTTTTTTTCTCTAAGCATGTTAGCATTTTTCTCCTTGATCTTTTAGTCCTGAATATTTCCATCTTTTCGGCTTTTGATGTTTGCCCCACCATGTGTTGCACTGGTGCATCTTTTGGAGGTTGCGGGGTTTCTTTTTGCTAAGAAGCGTGCAATGGTGCCACATAGTGGCTACTTGACTTTTTGAATATCACACTACTTTTAGGCACAGAGCTAGACACATGCCCACCCTACGGGGTTTTTCTACAAGCGGCTAAAGCAAATTTTGAAGAACTCTCACCAATATGGCACATCACCCATTTTTAATGAAGCGAGGTTCTTTATTGTTAGGAATGGTGTCTTTGCAGGCGTTGTCACGTTTTGATGTTATTTTTTCTCCTTCATAATCTCAAGGGATAGTATCCATTTGATGATTTCAGGGCTGATTCTCAAATTTTCATGATCAGATCTGATATTTGATTAGATTTTGAGGCTACATGTTTTGATGCCCCCTATTAGGGTTTTTTTTTTTGGTACCTAGTGAAGAGTTCTCTATGCTTGTATGCTTCACTTATTCTATAAAAGGGAATTTCTGAGCCTCTCCCAAAAATAAGATGACTAATAATACTCTCATTTCTTTATAGCAATTTTATAATCAATTTTGAGATAACTATCCATATCAATTATCTGACCTTAGTATTTTTTATTGTCCTCCAAGATCAAGCAATAGAAGGAAGAAAATTGTATTAAGGACTGTTCATATATGGCCTTTATTCTACATTTTATTTTCTATTCATACATGCTAAATGCTCAATGTCATTTTACCTCTTTGGATGCAGTCTTGATAATTGATTCTCAATTCTACCTTTTATGTTTTTCTAACTTAAATTCATAGGAATTGGACCATGTTTTGATACTCTTTCTTTTCTTGTTGAAATTATGTTAGATTTCATACTATGTTTTAGGGGTAGAGTTGTTCTGTAAGGGTCTTAAATGTCTTGTTCAATCTTAGATTCCTTATTCTATCAAACCTCAATGGGTGCTTCCCATAGAAGGATTTCAATGACTTCTCTATGCCTATTTAGGCTTTAGTTGCTCATTCTCCTTCCAAAATTGAAGGGTTTGTGGCATTTTGTGTTCATTTTATTAGAATTAGGATTTTGTTAGGTTTTTAAAATGTTGTAAAACCTTTTGGTGCATTGCCTTAGTTAAGTTTTATTTTTGAATTTCCTTCTCCCTTTTCCCAAACAAGAAGGAAAATCCAACTTCTTTTAAAATCCTAGAGGTCATTTAGTGAAGCACAAGAAGGTCCCCCATTCACTGAATTTCTCATAAGGTTCTTCAAAGAGGCACAAGCTTTCATGATCAGTAGTTATTCTTTTGGAACACCAAGTGGGACATGAAGATCTTTCACAACACCTGATACCCAACCTTGAAGAGGTAGTTAATCATGTTAGTAGAGGAGGTTACAGATAAAGTCATCAGACTCATGCCCAAGATCCAAACAAGGGAATCTTCTAGAGGTAGCTTCCAATACTCCCAATTACCTTCTTTTTTTCCTTAGAGGAGACGTGTTACAAGTTTTATATCACCTATTAGAGGAAATAGAGTAAGGAGTGCTAATCTCAAATCCAAAGCTCTATATACCCATCCAAGTGGTAGAGCTTTTCAGATTAGAATACCCATTTTCTGCATTCATAGAGGATTGTTCCCTATGGATCTCTAAGGGTCTCTAAGAAATTTTGTGAACTAGGAAAGTGGTAGTCCACTAGTTCCTCCTACCCCTCTAGATGTATGGCCTATAATCCCACCAATTCTCTAAAATTAGTCCCAAAGTTCACTGGGGAGGACTTCAAAATGCCATCTGAGCATCTCTAATACATTGCAGATGTTTACAAAATCTATAACAACACAAACTAGAATATAGCCCTTAGATTATTGGTCACATCCTTTAAAGGCAAGGTTTGGGACTGGTGTAGGTCCCTAACTTCCAATTCCATCCGTTCTTGGGATGAACTTGAATAAAAACTCTTTGAGTGCTTTTTAGGGAAAGGAGATCGCTCATCCCTATTATAACAGTTGATAACAATCAAAAGAGTGCCCTAGGAGGCTATGACGGATTTCAATACTAGGTTCCACAAAACCTGGCAAAGGATTCTCATGATGGCCAAACCTCCATCAGGAATGGTGTTCATCTTCTATCTAAAAGATTTTAATTCATATATTATGGGCATGGTACAGTTGCTTAGAGGCAACAATCTATCTAATGTATATGATGTTTTCATGAGAGCTTAGAATATTTTGCTTGATGCTAGAAAGCTCCCACCATGACTTTCAATGTTGATGTGTGCTAAGATATCTAGTAGAATGCAAGAAGAAGTAGACCCTAGTATGTCAACCATGCCCCTGCCATCAATGTATGTGTACCATAGTATGCAAGCAAGCACATCATGTTCTTCTTCACTAGCCACAAGGATCAATGATATCAAAATAATGATAAGGAAATTTTTGAATGGTCTTCTATCATAAAATGCCAACAAGGAACACCTCCAAATTCTCCCCCACAACCTATCAAGGTGAAAGACCACCTTTCCAATAGGTTTCATACCAAGGAGTCCCAAGAGGAAACAATTGGCCATCGTCATCGAGCCAGATAGTCTTGGTAACCACTCTGCCTTAGACCATCATTTCTAGCACAAGCAAAGGCTTGATTTCAAGACAAAACAATCTTGCATAAGAAATAAACAACAAGTGCTTCATGTGTGATGATGCCCACTGTAATACCCCTCCATTTTGTTTCTTGTTCAAGTTGCTTTATGCTATGTTTGGTTGTAGTTACTTTGCTACCAGATACATTTTGTTATGATGTTTTGATCGTTACTATTGAGTGACAAATATTATTGTGGGATGTAGTTATCTGATTATTGTTTCACATGCGTTATAGATTAATGTTGTTGTAGAGTTAACATGAGATGTTATTATGAGATTACTGGATTATGATGGAAGTGTCAGTTTCAATGAGTGTATTGGTGAAGAGGACGAGTTCACATCACTCGCTTGCGAGGGCCCTGCGAATCCGTAATTCCTTCTTCACGCTGTGTATTATATGCTGGATATATTGTATGATGTTGTTTACTTAATTGCAGGATTGCAGGTACATGACATCGACTCCACCTAGTTTCACAGGTTTGAGCGTGTCGATCCAATGGTTAAGTTGAACAGGAGATAGTAGCTAGGTAATATGTGTCGAGTCTATACCCTAGCCTTAGTGTGTCATCAGTTGTGTGTGTCGAGTCATTGTCTATCTTGCTTTGATGTTATTTAATTCTGAAGCATTCTTGATTTGGAAATAGATATTTAGAATAATTGCATTTAAATCATGTTGATGGTTATTTAATTTAAATAATGCAATGTAGATAAAAGTTTATACTTAAATTAATTAATTATATTTAGTTTATTTAATTAATTAAATTTGATCCAAGGGGTTGAATTTAGTTATTAAATAATTAAATTAATTAATTAAACGTGATGCAAGAGAATGAAAGGAAATAAAAGAATTAGAATTAATTTTGGAATTTAATTCCAACGTGTGAGAATTAAATTAGAAATTGTAATTAAATGTTTATTTGGGAAATTGGTTGCAACTTTGGAAATTAATTTATTATTTGAAATTTCATTTTAAATTGAAAGTGGGTTTTGAAAAGTGAAATTGAAATTGAAATTAAAATTAATTTGAAAGTGAAATTGAAATTGAAATTGAAATTGAAATTGAAATATCTAATTTGCATGTAATGTGAATTAGAGTTGTAAATATTGAAATTGAAATTGAAATTGAAATATCTAATTTGCATGTAATGTGAATTAGGGTTGTAAATATTGAAATTGAAATTGAAATTGAAATATCTAATTTGCATGTAATGTGAATTAGGGTTGTATTAGGTATTTTTGGATTTATAAGAATATATGTTTTAATTTTAGGGCAAGAAAGTTTTTTAGAAAAAAAAATACATTTTTACAGTAGGGAAGAAATTTTAGAAAATTTGCACAAGGGTTTGAAGAAAGTTTGATTGTAGAATTGATTGAAGGAAAGATTGTTTGTATTTGTTGGATTTTGGATTGGATTTTTTGGAGGATTGAAGAAAATTCAAGAAATCTTTGGAGGAGGCTTGCATCAGAAATTCATCTCTTCCTGTAGCTTCTTGTACCAGGTTTTCCTCTTTGTATTTTATTGTTCTTAATTGTTTTTCTTTAAAATAGTAATGATTAAATATTTTTTTGTTAAATCTATTTTAGAAAACAAACTTGATATTAGAAGAAAAGAATTAAATAAATTTACAGCATTTGCTTGTGAAAATTTTTGAATGAAAATTGTGAAAACCTTAGTTGAATTTAAATTATTTGGAGAAATTGATTTTATTGTTATTGAAATCAAACATAGAGATTGAAAAATACATTTATAATGTTTTTAGAAAATGAAACTTTCTGTTTATTATAAAAAAAAAAACAGATTTTAAAATCTACAATATAGTTATATTGTCATGGTAAAAATGGTCTGATTGCGTCGCCTATAACGTTACTTTCGCAAACTGGGTTTTCAGGAAATTTAAAGGGTTTTTGAATTTTGAACGTTTCTTACCCCTATCCAAAAATCGTAAATACCCAGATCGTATTTTTTGAGTTATGCTTGAAACATGAGACTACTGTTAAATTATTTTCACATGGCTGCTCTGAAAATAAAATAATAATAAATTGATATTTATAAATATTAATATTTTATGTATTGTATTATAATATTAAAATATTATTTAATAATATTTTATATTATAATTTATAATACTAAAGTATTATATTTATTTATATTATTTTAAATAAAATTTGTATATTAGATTAGTGGAATTAAAATTATAAACATATGGGAAAATTATTGTTTATTTTAAAATGGCATGTTAAAGTTTAATTGAAGGAGTTAAATATTTGATTTAAAGAATGCATAATTTAAAATTGAATTGTGGAATTTAAATCCATATGTAAAAGGTCCAATTATTAATTTGATTTAATTGGAAAAATATATTTATATTTTGGAATATTGATGATAAAGGATATTTTATTTTGAATTAATCAATTTGATATTCTGCAAAGGATAGAAGATATGTTAATGATTAAATATATTTAAATATATTAATTTATATTTAGTATATATATAGTGAAGGTATATATCCATTTGAGAGAATAAATAATATTTTATCTTATTTTATTCTGTTGTTTGCAAATTGGGTATTATTAATGTTCTAAAAGAAATAATTAGTATGTGTAGAAAATGTATAGAGAAAGATATTTAAATATATTGAAGAATTATAGAAATATTTATATTTAAATGTTTGTTTTAATTAATGAGATTTAATTAGAAACCATATGAATGTGTGGTCAAATAGATAAGCCAAAAGATGTTTTTATACATTGATGAAATTGCATGTTTTTAAATGGATAGTTGAAGAAATATAGACTCTAGATAGAAAATTGAAAAGATTGTTTGCAATAGTGCTAGGTGGCATTAAAAGTAAATTTAGGAACTAACTATATTGAAAAAGACAAATAGTTATTATGTTTTATTTAGTTCCATAGAGTAATCTAGTCATTGTGAATGGAATATTAAAGAATATATGTAATTAAATTTATTAATATATATATTTGGTGTCTATATAATATGGAGCATATATATATATAAGTGTAAAATTCATTATCGTATTTTATTTTAATGAGATGCATGCAATATATTATTGAATAGAGATTTAAAAATGGATTGATTAGTGTATATGGAAAATGGATAGAGAAACAATATGTTATTATATTAAAGGGATTGAATGTTTTAAATAGAAAATTGAATGAGAAGTAAGAGTTGGTTAGGAAATGGAAATAGTTTACTTGCATGGATTTGTGTCGATTTAAAATTAAATTAAGAAGTTGTTTTATTGATGAGGCAATCAATTATGTTATTTATTAATTTCTATTTAGATTAATTGAATCATTGTGATTGAATTATAAAAGAGATATGGATTTAGTATATATCTAAAGGTAGTATCTTCCTCATGCTTATCTTAAAGGATTTAATTCTTTGTATTCAGTAAAGGGAAGTAACTTTAATTATTTTAGATTTCCAATAATAAAAAGAGAAATAGGGGTTATGATTATTTTAGATGATCTAGTTATCGTATTTTTGACTTTGTCAACACTACCTATTGAATGAGTATGGATTTAGGAAATCCAAATATTAGATTTGATTGATGACTTGAATGTTTTCGTTGCTATGTCATCAAGTTGCATTGTTGGTTTTGGGATTTAGTGTTAGTCCTAAATTATAAGTCTTCCAGAAGAACTTAGAGGATAAGGGTTGTTGAATCTTTATGCCATCCAGTTGTTTTCCCTTGGGTAGTTCATGGCGTCTTTTCAGTTTTACCTGGTTTTCACGAACGGGGATGTTTGCACCTCCTTGGTTTAGGAGTGGATTATGGGATCCGTGTCTCCTTGTATGGAGTGACCTTGGAATGTGATTTCATCTTGTTGCCTCCTGTGAAAGGAGTGGACTATGTGTTGTTGCCTCCAAGATGTTTAGAGTGAGATCTGTTGTACCTCCTGTGAAAGGAGTGGACTATGTGATTGTTGCCTCCAAGATGTTTGGAGTGAGTTTCTATTATTTGTATCTTCCTTGTGTTGGAGTGGATTATGATGCCTAGTTGGTATGCACTTGTGGTTCCCTTGGTGGATTGTTTGGATGTGTGTTGTCGAATAGAAGAGTGGCTTCTGTTAGGCGCTAGAGCCCAAAGAGGTAAACTGGATAACCTTCAGGAGTGATTTAAACAAGTGATAATTAAAATAATGTACTTAGAAGATTAGGATTAACTTCACATTAATCAAGATAATTTAATCCTCACTCATAGACACAATGGCTTGTTTAGATTTGGGATGAGTGAGAAGGCCTGGAATGGCAAGATCAACTATCTTGCTCTTGCGAGAGGTAGTTGTTTCCGCATGAGTGAGTATGAGTGTTGGGATTCGGTTGAGGCCACCAGGATTACTTGTGCCGGAGCCTATGAAGGATGCCTAGAGGAGATCTCATGACAAACCTTGCGATGACACTCTATCTAGGACAACTATTGTTAATTGTTTTATGTGTATGGTTATTTGCACATACTTGATCTACTTTATGTCTAGAAGCAATGTGATCTATGTCAGTGATGTTGGAGCTGTACTTGTATTGTACTTGATTTGTACTTATGTTGTACTTGAGTTCTACTTGATTCGTACTTGTATGGTGAATGAGTTGTACTTGTTGATGGCATTTATTTGGTTATGTTAGTTTGAGTTAGTATGAGTCTGCCTTTGGTTAGAGGTTGTAGATATTAGTCCATGTTACTTTGTTACTATCTCCTAGCATGGGGGGTGGGCCTTCGGGTACCACATTGGTTGGGTGGAATATGCACCAAAACCGTTGGGTCCCCATCGATCTTCAGTACTTGGTGACGAGACATCCAGATGGACAGCTCGCGGTTCTTATTGTATTTATCTTGCATTGTAATATTTTAACTTGTATAAGTTATTTTATCCCTCTTATGTTTATGAGGTGAAATTCTGTAATTGTAACCTTGTGTACTATTGCCTCATTCTGGGAATGAGTGATGTAACTATTGGATTAAGATAATGTTTATGAGATTGTATTTTGGATGATTACTTTATTATGTTATGTGATATTCTTATGATGTATGATGTTTATTTCATAAAGTTCATAAGGCTATGGTTATATGTATTATGTATGTGTGGGTTTAAGTAATCCTAACCTTGTAGCCTTAGAGGTTGTTGTTAATTAGTAAGTGAATGTGTATGGTAAATGCACTTTATAAAAAAAAAATTGGTTCGCTTAAGATGTTAATTGCAACTTCCTTTAGGGTTACTTGGCAGGGTATTACACCCACATTCCTCAGAACTGCTAGAGGGGAAATCTTCAACAAAGGGTGGTGGAACAAATAAGTTTAGGTGTCCCTCTATATGAATGTTGGAGAAAAAATGAATGAAAAGGAGGTATGTAGGCCATAAATCACCCCCTTTTTCTTGACTCATATTGTGGGAGACAAATTTTTACACAACAACATGATAGATTCAAGGGCTAGTACCACATTAATGCCCAAGTTAGTAGGTGACAACTTGAATTCCAAATATGAACCCCTCAAAAAGGGAATCATGCAATTAGATAGAAAGAAGGTTCCAACCCTAGGTAAAATTAAAAGTCTCCCCTTGACCTTGTATTCATTCCCATGTCACACAGTCACCCAAGATGTTGTCATAATTAACATTCCCCCTATTTTTGGAATGTGCCTATCAAGATACTTCACAAACAAGATCATTGGATACCTGGCTCTCAAGTGGTCCCACCTAATATTGAGGACTAAACATGGAGCAAAAATAAAGACTTTTTCCAAACCCCTGCATCTCGAACACATCATAGAGGATGTGGTAATGAGTTTCAAAGCTATGAACACTTTGATTTCTAAAAAAGATATATACTGCATTGAGATGTTGGAGGATGAAGAGGCTACGAGTTATGAAATTCCAAATGAGGAAGTCCTACTAAACTAGTCTATCATTTTTTGATCCTTTCAGTAATTTTCATGTCACCAGTCTAGGCACATAGGTGATCTTTGACAAAGACCAAGCCATTCCAAATTTGGTCAAGGAACAAGAGAATGTAGGTGACCACTTAAATGATGCCTTGTGGATTTTTCACTTTGATGGTGCTAGGTGTAAAATCAGCTCAAGGGTAGGGATCCATCTCATATCCCCTACCAGATCAAAAACACTTAAACCTTTCTTATTCCAATTTCTATGCACAAATAATGACATGGAATATGAAGGCTTGGTTCATGGCCTAGCACTGGTAGAATAAATGGGCATTAAAGGGATACAACCATTCAAATATTCCAAGCTAGTGGTGAAGCGGGTTCAAGGATAAGAGATCATAAAGAATGTAAGAATGCAATCCTACTAGCATAGGGTGTGGGACTTAATCGAATTATTTAAATCCTTCAACATCCAGGTAGTTTCGAGATCTCAGAACATTGTTGTGGATAGAATGACCTCAATCAGCTCATATTTTGAGCCAATCCTTGGTCCAATGGGGAACCAACATGTAGTGTGAGTCATTTCCTCACCATTTGTCCCTAATAATGATCAAGACTGGAAGGTCCTTGAGAATGATGCCCAAATCACTGCATTCCTACAATGCAGTCAAGTAAATTCACCAAACAAATACAACAAAGATTCAAAGAGGCAGGTGAGGAATAGATGATTTAGCTCAAAAGAAATAAGTTCCTATGAGGCCTAATTACTCTAGAGAACCTCTTTGACTATGAGGATGTAAGGAATGATAAATAGATGTTCATCACTGACAAGGAAGATTATGAGGACCTTGATGTCAATAATGGTAGAAAGCTCAAAGTTGAGAGGAATGTTCTGCAAGAGGATAAAGAAAGATTGAGGTATTTATGTGTCAAATATGACAGAGTCATAGTTTGGACCTATGATGATTTAAAAGGGTATGATCCAAACATAATATAATATACCATCAGCCTAGTTGAGGGATCCATGCCAATCTAATAGAAGAAAATGTTGATTAATCTGAAAGTGGGGGCTTTAATGGCACAAGATCTCAAAAGGTTAATTGAATGAAAGATCATATACCTGATTAAACACTCTACCTGGGTATCTAATTTGGTCCCTATTTGAAAGAAAACTAGTGATATCCATCTTTGTGTGGATTTTCAAGATCTAAACAAAGCTCTTTGAAAGATCATTACCCTCTAACCTTGATGGGAAAAATCTTGCGGACTATGGTAGGGTTGGAAATGTTCTCTCTCAACATTTTTATGGGTTACAATTAGGTCTATATAAAAGGTAAAGACCAGCATAAAACAACATTCACCACCAAATGGGGAACGTTCACCTACACGAAGATTCCCTTTGGCCTGTCAAATGCAGGGGCCACTTTCCAGCATGTGATGGATGTCATGTTTAAGGATATGATCAATAAGATCATCCTTATCTATCTGTATGACTTGAATGTATTCTCAACATCTAAGAGTGGCCATTTCAGTCACCTAGAAAAAATCTTCCAAAGATGTCAAAAATTTGAGATGTCTTTAAATCCCAAAAAAAATTGTATTCAAGGTGCCACAAGGAAATTTTCTTGGCTTTGGGGTCTCTAAGGATAGAGTATCTATTGATCCCAAAAGGGTAAAAACTATAAGAGAATTTCCTCTATCAGTCAACCAAAAGGGGTTTCAATCTTTCCTAGAAAAGATCAGCTTTGTCAGCAGGTTTATTTCAAATATTGTAGGAATTACAAGGCCTATTACATTAATGTTAAAGAATGGCCTATCTTTCAAGTGGACTCCAGAAGGAAAGCTTTATTTTGAAAATATTAAGGTATCTATCTCTATGGCTCCGGTGTTATCAAACCTTGATTTTTCAAAAGATTTTTTTTATATTTTTATTGTGGCGAGCACAATATAGCCTCTATACTTTCTCAGAAGGATGATGAAGGAAGCGGAGAACAACCAATCACTTTCCACTCAAGGAATCTAAAGGGGTAAGTGAACAAATATAATTTTGTGGAGAAATAGGCCTTCACAATCGTGAAGAGTCTAAAAAATTTTAGACACATGGTTTCAGCAAGCAAGATCATAATCCTTATTGCTCACCCTAGTGCAAGGGAATATCATGGAGGGAGAAATCAGTAAAAAAGGGGCCAATTGGATCATCAAGATCCTAGAATACGACGTAGAATTTTGGACCCCATAGATAGTCAGAGGAAGAGGCATGTGTGAATATCTTGCTAAAGAGCTTGGCTCCGAAGCAAAAATGGAAGAGGTCGATCAGGTTTTCACAAACTAGTTTAACTTATATTCAAGTCCTAGGTGACTGATAGGGTAAAGTTCATGTACATGGCTAGATATCCAACCAACATCCCAACACACAAAAGGAGGTACTACAAAATCTAAGGAACTAGGTATGTATTAATCGAAGGTCTCCTTTTTAAAAGGAAATTCAACAAAGTCCTCCTCTACTACGTAGACAAGCAGCAAGCTCAAATAATTTTGGGTGAATTTCATAGTAGCCTAGAAGGCAGACACTTCTCCATGAAAATTGCTACTTTAAAGATCATGTAGGTTGGTTATTATTGGCCCACCCTAATTTCAGAATGTAATGATCTAGTGATAAAATGTTCTCAGTTCCAATTCTACATTAGCAAGTAGAACTCTGCTATGCCTTTGAGCCCAATAATGATTGAAGAACCTCTTTTGTAATGGGGGTTGGACTTCATTGGGATTATTAAGCCCATCTCCAGCTTAGGACACAAATGGATCCTAACAACCTCAAAATATTTTACAAGATGGACAGAGGTGGCTCCCCTAAATAACACTATCAAGGCCGAAATAATCATCTTTCTCAAAGAACTAATAATGAGGTTCAGCTCTTCCAAAACCCTCATCTCTGACAATGTGCAAGCTTTTGTAGGAACAAGGGTCTTAGATTTTTCCCTTAAGCATGGAGTCTATCTTAAGACTTCATTGAATTACTACCCACAGGGGAATGGACTAGTTGCATCCATGAATAAAAATTTGATCTGTTAGAGTAAAGGTTTTAACTTAATTATGTTGATTAAGTTACCTTTATTCCCTTCTTAAGATTTCACTTTAGTTTACATTAAGTGACATTTAATAATTATATTAATTATTAAATATTTTCCTATTAGGGTTTTTTTAGGGTTTGCATGATCTCCTTCTTAAGGATTGACCCATTGTATATTCAAAATTCCTTTTTGTTCTGATAAGATAATTTCTCCACTTTTCAGAGCTTCAAACCCTTAATTGTTTTCTCCATCCATTCTCTTCCTTGTGACAGGAATCTATTTGCATGCAAGTGTTCTTGGAGTCTGAAGTTGGCTTTGAAAACTTCTACATGGTATCAGAGCTTTCCTGCTGCATGCATATTCTTGTTTGAAGAATTTGGAGCTACACGGGTTGGATTAGACATTCACAGTTTTAGGGGTTTTCTTTTTTGATCCAGGAAAACACCTGCAATTTCAAAGCATTTTGAGTCCAAATGGACCTCCCCATTGCGTCCGCAGCGGTCCAAAACCCCTAAATCAACTGTTCATTTGTCCATTTTGGACAAAGTTGATTTGAGGGGCAAATTTTTTTACATGTATGACCGTCCATCTACTTGGTAAATTTTTTTATTTATTTTCTGCATTTTTGTTAGAATTTTTATTTTAAAAAAACAAAATTGTTGTCAAATTTTTTTTGATTTTTAAAAAAAATCAAAAGGCAAACTAAAAAAAGCCTTTTTAAGGCTTGCTTAGGCCTGTCGGGTACCCTGCGCAGGCAGGGATGGTACACAAGGGTACTGCCACTTGCCATTATGGCAGGCAATGGCCCCTTGGGCGCTGGCCCCTGCGGTAGTCGGTACCCCATGGGTACCGCCCTGCCACCTTGGCAGGCGGCGGCCCCCATGCAGACCCCTCCCCTATATTTTTTTTCTTAATTTTTTTTTATTTTTTAAAATTAACATTTTTTTTTATATTAATTTTTTTTTTTTTTAAAATAAGCCCATTTGTGCATTTGCGGTGACGGTTGTTTGGCCATCAAATTTAGGCTCTGTGTTTTGCTGCGACAACCGTATGACCGTCAAATTTCATCTCGCACTGGTTTTTTTTCCCTTTGGAGCTGTTTTCTTCCAGAGGCTATATCTTGGGCATACGATATCATTTTTTGGCAAATAAGATATCGTCAGAAAGCTGGTTCTGTCAAATTTTCGGTGGTGTGGGTCTCATCACTTCATTTTTCTGTTGGTGCATTCTACAACCAGTTGAAGATAAAGGGGCTATTTTCAATCTCGAGCTCATAATGTTTGATCTGTTTCTCCATTTTTCGCAATCTCAATGGTGTTAGAACCGTCTTTCAGGGCTCTTCAGTTCCATCCATGCAATATTTCCATATTTCCCTCCAGGTATATTTTATTCAATTTTTTGTGTTTTCACACTTTGGTGAATTACCTAGACATATTTGCTCTTGGGAACTTCTTGTTTGCCTAGGATGCTTTGTTTTTGGTTGTTCTTCATGTATTTCTAGTTTTTTGTCCTTTGTGGGCAGCATCATTTGTAAGCAATATTTTATGTAAATGCACTGAGATAAAGTGCCACACTATTGTACATGTATTTTTGGGGATTTTGAACATAAGGTTGTGTCATATTTGTACTTGCACTGTATTATAAAGTACCATGGAGGGGTTGTGTAGTGCCTTTGTTTTTCCATTACACCTTTGTCCGGTGAGTATGCCTCCACCACAACAATGAATCCATATGATTCCAGCCTGATGCATGTGTGATTTGTTTTGTACACCACTTTTTCAATTGTAGGTGCTTTCTTGCGCAGTTTCAGATGTTGTATCTTTTTCTTCATGCACTACAGGGTGTTACACACCATTTTAGTGGATCTGTTAGGCTCTCCCAGTTCAGCATTATGGGGGGGGGGGTATTATAATGTTCATGCTAATGCTTCCTTGGCTTTTCCTTGGAAGGAATCTTCCATTCTCAGTTGATCAGTGTTTTTCAGACTATTGGTACTTGTGCTATCTGTATCTTTGTTCTACGTGTTTTCCTTTGTTTTCCATCTGATTCGAGTAGTGTCATTTGGGGCACTCATACAGATTGTTGTCTTCTTGATCCTGATCATCTTATCTTTAGAGGAGGTTCTTTAGCACCATTGCAGTCATCTTTTGATAGTTGTTTGCAACTTCTTATGCTTCAATGATGTTCTTCATGGCTTTCAACATCTCTCTTTGGAGTAGAGTTTTTCCCATGAGGTTATCTCTATTTCTCCACTTTACAGAGATTTGGTTGTATTTGGGTACCTGATTTGGCCTAGTTGCCGAGACCCATGTTTGCTTCCATGCATTGTAGTTACCTTTGCTTTCTTGCACTTTTTTGTAGCTACACTCTTTCTCATCTTAAGGGGGGGTGTTAGAGTAAAGGTTTTAACTTAATTATGTTGATTAAGTTACCTTTATTCCCTTCTTAAGATTTCACTTTAGTTTGCATTAAGTGACATTTAATAATTATATTAATTATTAAATTTTTTCCTATTAGGGTTTGCATGATCTCCTTCTTAAGGATTGATCCATTGTATATTCAAAATCCTTTTTTTTTCTAATAAGATAATTTCTCCATTTTTTAGAGCTTCAAACCCTTGTTTGTTTTCTCCATCCCTTCTCTTCCTTGTGACAGGTATCCATTTGCATGCAGGTGTTCTTGGAGTCTGAAGTTGGTTTTGAAAACTTCTACATGATCCAACTGATAAAATGAATTGATTTAGAACACCAAAGAGAATGGCACAAGCACCTAAAGGTAGCTTTATGGGTGGATCAGATCACCTCGAAACAAATTTTAAAGGATTCTCCTTATGAATTAGTATATGAGAAGTATATGGTCCTACTATCTCAATGGAAATCCTTGCACTAAAACTTTTGATGTCTTTAGATGTCAAGGAAACAGTGGAACGGAAGTAAGGCTAGTCAAGCTACTAAGCCTTCAAGAGACAGGGGAAAAAACATTCAATACAATGATCAATCGCTAGTAGGTGGTTAAATGGTGGTTCGATAAAAGGACTTCTAACTTGGGTTTCAAAGAAGGAATCCTATTTTAAGGTATGATGAGTGTGCCACTAAACCAGGGCAGCATGCCAAATTCGACTCTTTGTGGAAGGGAACTTTTTGAATTTCAAAATGTAAAGTGAACAATGCCTATGAATTAGATGATATAGAGAGAAATTCCATGGGGATACTGGTAAATGGTATTCATTTAAAACTATTCAATAAAAAATTGTGGTTCATTTTCTATAAATTTAATACTTTATGTACCATATGTATAAAATTTGTTTAAAATATGCTATTTTTGTGAATAAGACACAAGATGCAGAAATGATGAAAGACTATATTCTATTGATTCTAAATATGGATTCAAAAATAAAAATGTGACCCTCTAGGAGCTCCCATTCTACTTTAGAGAGATAATTATAAATTAAAGAGGTTCTCATACCCTCTTGAAATACAAGTTGGCTAACCTCAAGGTGAAATTGATTAATGACTATTGGAAATATGATCTAGATGGTTATATGGCTAGTTTTTTGTAAGCTTGTAACTTAAGGATATATTCAACAACCTTTCAAGCCTAAGTATTGGAGAGAAGGAAAGGCTAATGAATGATTCCCTAGATTCTTATGTGTAATTATAATAATGCCTTGGAAGATCACTCTATCCTTTGTAATCATTCTATACTCCCATATATATTGTAGAAAAGGAGATCTTAGATCTAATTAGGATTAACTAGGATTATCTCCTCTTTACTTACTAAACATTTAAACATAAGTGAACTAGAGTTTTATTATTAGCTTGTTACCACAATGGAGAGCCAATCCCTTAGTGATTTATGCTTGTGATGTGTTTTTTGGATGATAAATTTGAAGTGTGATTTAATGAGCCTATTTGACATGCAATCCTAGATCTAAAAATGAATTTTATCATAGAAATGACAATGGGAAGAAACAATATAGACCCAAGACTAAAAATGATAATAGAGAAGAACATATGACTGAAATCTAAGCTATAATTTTCTAGTCTAGGGCACCATCTACCCATTATTGATTTACTCCTTTAGATCTAATTTTTTTGAGATAGACCAATCACTGTATACTTTGTGTTTTCTTCTGATCGTCTTCTTCAAAAACTCCTAGACGTGACCTACACAAATAAAAATTTGGGAAAGGTTGTGTTGTATAGGGGATTTCTTAAGTCAAATTTCAGCTTTGGTATTTCTACCTCCACTTACAATGATTGATGATGATCAAGAGAGCATACCCTCAGTCAAGCATAGGCTAAAACAACAATGATTGAATAAAATTGATAAAGAATAAATGATAGTATTACCTTGATGTGAAAACCCTTGAAGAAAAAAAGACACACACGCATTGCTTGATGGAAGCCTTGGTTTCTTTATAGACATACAAAATGTTAGCTCACATACACCATAGATTTTTGAAGCTAGGATGTAGAGGATAACTTAATACTTCTCCATAATTGCATCATAATCACTTCTCATTCATAATTGTCTCCTTCTACTCAAAATGTGAGGAAAATCTTAGAGTAAATGGATGTACTCCCACAGCTCCATGAATCACCTGCAATGATAAACCTATCACACTATGAAGAAACAAGCAAGATATTGTTACTATACAACTCAGATATGATGAAAACACCAATTTGCATTATGTGAACAACCACCACATTGAATATGTTGCTGTAGAGAATGAATAATTACAATGAGATCAATCCTTAAGCAAGGAGATCGAAACCCTAAAGGGAAACACTAGTTTGCACACTTAATAATTAATTAATTATTAATGTACCTAAGTTTAGCTTAAGTAAAACTAAAGTGATAAGTGACTTAATTAATTAACCAATATGATTAAATTAATTAAGTGAAATGACTTATTACTCTAACACCCCTCCTTAAGGTGAACTTAGGGAGTAGCTAAAACACTAAGGGAAAGATGCATGAAAACAAAGATGGGTCCTAACAACAAGGCCTGATCAGTTACCCATGTACAAATGCAATGCAAACTAAACCAAATGAGGTAAAAGAGAAAACCCAATGGGAACAAAACTCCTCCCCAAAAAAGGATGCAAAGAAAAGAATGTAATGCACTAATAGAAGAAGGATAGAGAGATTCTATCATATAAGTACATAATATGTTCCCCCCATAGGAGAGAGAAATAGAGGATATGAATCCCCCCCACAAAAGAATAAATCCCGTATCACTGGAAATCATCTGAAGATAAAACATAATCCACTACCTACAAACAACATTTCTCCCCTTAGGAAGAAATAGGCCAACTGATGAAATGTGAAGCCAATCCAAAAACATGGGTGAATCTGGAATCCAAATCCAAATGGCAGCCAAATGTCTCTGAAAACTTCTCAGGCATCCTCAAGTCAAAAAAAGAAAATGCCAATCCTGAAACTTGTGAAGACTGATGAAGAACATGCTCCAAAGATGATGAACATGATGGGCCAACATTGGTGATGTGGTTGTCAACAAAGAGGAGATTAATTTCCTCAAAATAATCCTCCAAATTTGCAATATAGGACTCCACAAACAAGAAAGATATCTCTGCAACATAAGAGTCCATGTCTGGAAGATGAATGATGCCCTACTACACTAAATTAGGAACAATAGGAGATGTTAATGAAGTCTCAATCTGAAGAGTGGGAACATGAATACAAGTCTCTGAACCATCAGCACATGCAAGACCTGAGATATACTCAAGCTCCTCTAGAGTACAATTATCATAGGGTGTGAAATCTATATCTACAAGAGGGATGAGACAATCTCCAATAGGATCCTCTAGGAATAGAAGGATATTAGAGTCTCGAAAAATCTCCCAAAGATGTTGCCAAAGTGTGCGAGAACAAAAAATGTCAGATAAAGAACACAAAGTGTCAAAATCAGCACTACAACCAATAACCCCTACAATATGATCTTGAATAATAACCCATGCTGATAAACTCCTCGATGTGTCTAGTGTAGGTATGAGTCCATAAAAATGAGGAAAAATACCAAGCCACCTGAGATGTGCTAGGATGCCATGACGCCAAGACTCATAGTTGTCCTTATCGAGCTTGATCACATAAGGGTGAGTAGAAAAACCCATGATACTCACTCAAATAAAAAAATCAGATACTAAAACTCTCGGCAACAGTAAATCAAATCAATATAACCCATCCAACACAAAAAAATCCCATGTAGGTGCTAGAAAATCCAAGTAATTAAGAAAAGTGTAGAAAAAAACAAAGCTAAATAAAATGTACCTGGTAAATTATCTAATCAAACTAGTTGCAGATCTGGAAAGACCACAGAACCACCTTTCTAATGCCTATTCATTTTTGAAAAATAGAGTTCGTATGCAAAAGATATTCCCTCAGAAGCATGAAAATGATGATCTGAATTTGACTAAGAATAATTTCAGAAAAATAGAAAAAAATAATAATATAAAACCTACACCACTAGATAGAACTAAGAAACAGCTTTCCGACAATATTTTGTTTTCGAAAATCCGAGTTCGTATGCAACATTTATGGCCAAAATACCAAAACTGCTCCAAAACGGTTTGGGAGTTAAGCCTGGCAGTTTGGCTAGCCGCTAGCATTAACCGCTAGCAGTTAACTAATGGTGTCGGCCATTACCACTATTTTTTTAAATTTTATCTTGGATTGTGTGTCATACAAGGCTATACGACCCATAAATGAAAAAAAATTACCTCCCAAATTCACTGTGTCCGATTTCAATGATTTGACAGTCGTTTTGGGGGTTTTTGGGTGCTCTAAACGCGATGGTGAGGTCCTTTTGGGCTGAAAATGCTCCAAAATTTCAGATACGCTCTGGATCTGAAAACCCTCATAAACTTAAAACCTTTGCAGATCTGACAAACAAAGGCCTCTTTCAATGAAACAAAAGGCAAACTTGACTATTCCGATAACTTTGGATTCAATGGAATGCTCAAAATTTTACCACGGATCACATATATTAATGCATGAGTTGGTTTCTTCAAAAAAACTAGATAAGGCGGTTGTAGATTTGGTGCTTTGATACCATGTTAGAGTAAAAGGATGTACTCCCACATCTCCATGAATCACCTATAATGATAAACCTATCACACTATGAAGAAACAAGAAAGATATTGTTGCTATACAACTCAGATCTGATAAAAAGACCAATTTGCATTATGTGAACAACTGTCGCATTGAATATGTTGTCATAGAGAATGAATAATTACAATGAGATCAATCCTTAAAAAAGGAGATTGAAACCCTAAAAGGAAACCCTAGTGTGCACACTTAATAATTAATAAATAATTAATTATTAATGTGCCTAAGTTTAGCTTAAGTAAACCTAAAGTGATAAGTGACTTAATTAATTAAGTGAAATGACTTATTACTCTAACAAAAAACATGCTTATATATGAATTTTTATTAATCCTTTCACATAGGGGATGATGTGGGGTCATTTTCAAATCATAAAAGCCCACAAATCAAAATTTCAAACATTCAAAAAAATTATTTTTGGTCTAGGGCATCCTACACCCTAGACTGCTACCTTTTAGCCTAAAATTGTCAAGATGATGGGGATTCAAATATATTTTAGTAATTTGGAATTGAAATGAATAAATTATCATTACAATTAATGTTATAAGCAAAATAGGGTGTCAAGATAGTGTGGAATTATGAAGGGTGAAAATTTTTAATGTTAAATTTAGCCCCCACTTTAGTGAGAGTGTGATATTATGTTCATACTCACACTAAAGGAATAAAAAAACACATCAAAAAAATTAACAAACAAGATCACACCAAATTGAGGAGTGTGCAAGCCCCTAATTAGGATCTCATCAATCTATAATGAAAATACAAGCATGCACATAAGACAAAGAATGATTCAGTTACACATAAAACACTTAGTGAACCATCAATGGAGTACACTTTAAAATAATACATAAAGAAAACATGGCATATACAAAAGAATACATGTGAAGATAACACACAAAATACACAAAGAAAACATGCCAAAGACACAAAATAAACATATAGTAACATAAGACAAAAAATAAAACATAAACACAAGATTTAGTACTAAAAAGCATTTGAGTAGGTAAGGAAAAGAGACCTCACTATTAAATTTTTCTCAACTACCAAATTTCATCCATCGAATGTGTTATTTCAAAAAATGATACTTTCATAAGGATCTTAAATCATTCATGAGACACATGGCTCCATTGGCAAGAAAGGTGCGTTATGCTAGGTGGTCATGTAAAAAGGTGCTCAAGTTCATAAATTAGTGAACCACTAAAAAGATATAATGGTCTATTAGGGAAAGAGGATTCCCCAATTAGGCACCTAGGGTTTCTCACCAAGGAGCACATGATTTAGGAATGGCTCTCTTTCTGCTTAATGATATGCTTTTTTGTGATTGCATTCAAAGGGTATGGGCTAAATAGGGTTGTGTTGTGTATCAAAATTGTGGCTAGATGCTAGAAATCAAATGAAACTAAACTAACTAAATGAAACTAAACTAACTATAGAATGTAAACAAAGAAAATGTGAACTATATGCAAACTAAACTAAATGACCTAAATGTATGCAATCTGAAAGGAAATTGGAAAATGTAGAGAGTGAGCACCTAGGAATTGAAGCTTGTAGAAGAGAAGCCTTGGAATGTTGTGAAATCTTCCTGAAATCTGCACAGGGACACTTACGCCAAAATGGGTTACCTAGTCCCTCTATCGGGAAAATATGTCAGAGTGGGTTTTTGCTAAAAGGCTATCCAAAAATGTCAAAAACCTTTTTTAGGCCTGGTACAAGGACAAGGTTGCCAATGATGGTGACCTAGTCATCTTGGTACTTTTTGGAGATTCAAGGTCTGATTTGTGGGTGACCACTTGCACTTCCCTTTTTTTCAGATACTCATGTCAGACTCTTCAAAAAATGACCCGCATGTTGTCCTTTTGCTCCGCCTAGGGTTTAATGACTTGAGTTGACTTGTGCGGAATGATGGTACCCTTTTCAACACTTTATTCCTTGCCCAATCTGCATACAACCTACAAAACACAGGCAAAGATAAGGAAAATGTTAGGGTTAGAGAATAGGGGTTTGCCTTAGTCAAACCCCATTGATGGTAATCAAACCCAAATGAGATGAAATGAAAGGAAGAGATGATTGAATAGTAAAGCAAGTATAAAAACTCACCAAATCCTTTGTTGTTGAAGTCTACAACATGCAAGAACCAACTCCAACGGAGGCTGATTTGAAGTGCCTTGTGATTTAATGCTTGCTTGAGAAGCTTGAGTGCAAGAGTGCTTGTGAGAATGAAAATGATCTTAGGGGGGGTTAAATGAAGGTGAAAACCCTTATTTATACAAGATATGCCCTAATTTCCTAAAAATGACACATGATAGGCTGACCTTAGGGTTTTGGGGGAGAATTCCCATTAGGTTTTTTATTTAGTTTTGAAATTTATGCCAAAAGGGACTAGGTCGCCCAAGGTGGCGACCTAGTCCACTTGGACAAATTCAAGTGGTGGTCGGGAATAAAAAGGTGTTAAATGGTGTTTATCAAACTTTCCCCCTCAAACACACTTAAGTGAGGCCTAAAATTTCATTAAGGGACCAATTTAACATTAAAAAGTGTTAATTTGTTGATGACAAGCCTAGGAAAGTGTGAAAATACATTACAACACTTTACAACATTTTGGAACAAAGCTTGAAAAGGGGTAAAAAGGGGTTGTTTAGGTGAATTGTGTTGAAAGGGTCTTAGAAAAGTGGGAAGGTGTGTTACACCACTTCATAACACTTTTGTAAAAAAAAATTAGATTGTTGTTGATTTACGAGTGTTCAAGGCCAGATCAAGGCAAAACAAGGCCAAAATCCAAGGCGAAAAGGCCCAAATGAGTGAAAAAGTGTCAAAGGATACACTTTTTGGTGACACATTTAGCCCCCACTTTAGTGAGAGGATGAACTTGCTTCAAACTCACACTAAATTAGTTGAATCATGCATGTTGAGAGGGATCTGATGTATTCATTCTATTAAGGTGAGATGACTATAATCAAGAGAGATGATCAAGCCCCCAGAAACAAGATTCCATGGAAAACCAAGAATAAGTACAAAAGATCACACAAGGAGTGATGTGAAAGAATGAAGAGAGAGAAAAATTTAGATCAAGCTTTGACCATTTGTCTAGCTACTTGTGGATTAGATCTAGGTTGTTTGTCTGGAAGAAAATGGTGTACTCACTCTAGGTCGATGAGACTTTCGGTTGTTTGTTGGGTGAGATACATAGACATAGTTGGTATGCACACACACACAAAGGTGGCTATGGGGAAAATCGTTCCACTATTTGGGCTTCCTGCTCAACCATACCAAAGTTATACTTCCTGATAACTTTGATAAGGCAGCACAAAACACAAGGGTGTAGTTCATGAGACAAGCAAAGCCTTCGATGCCTAAAACTCATGAACAAGTGTAAGATGGAACCACATTCATGCAAGTTGTATTATGCAAGGTGTCCATGTATGCACAGTGAAAAAATGCAACATGTAAAAATGCAAAAGAATAAAAATGAAAAAAGGAATGTTGAAAGGAGTCTTATTTAGTTCAAGTGAGGTATTTGACTTAGGGAAAATTGTGTCTAATTTCTCCAAGAGAGGACCTATCAAATGATAGAAAATTCACAACTTAGGGGATGTTTTGTGTCATATCAGGCATCTAAGAGGAATGTAATATGTGAAGATATGTAGCTTTCGTGAAGGAAATTGCACCCAACGTCATTCAAAAAGTGAGAGGAACATCATATGAAGTGATAAGGCTGCAATAGGAACCAAGGATAAATAAAAACAAATGAAAAAGTAGAATAAATAATGCCAATGTATGCCCCCACTCTAAAGGAATTGCTACACACCGTTTTGTGAGCAATGACTCTAAAGTAGAGAAAGGAAAAATGCAAAAAGAAAGGAAAAGACATGAGAGCCAACTTGGAAAGCCCTATGCCAACTGGTAGATGTCCAAGAAAGGTCATGTCATGTGAAGAGAAAGAAAGAGAAGCAAAGGGAAGGGGGAAGGGGGTTGCCCCCAAAATGGAAAACCATAAAAAAATTTAAGGGATATATCGATCTGGGGTCAGTATGTTCATTGTTGCAATGTTTGTTTAGAGAGCTCAAAACTATCATCATCTCCCCAAATACATAGAACTAGAAGGACACAAAGAGATCGAAAGCAAATGAAAAGAAATATTCATTTTGGGTCAACATGCAAGAGACATAGGATGTCTCAATGATTTTCATCATCCCCAAAAGGACAACAAAAGCAAAAAGGAAAAAGACAAAGAAAAAGAGCCTGTTTGAGTCAACATGAAGGAGACATTGAGGTCTCATTGCCTTGCATCATTCTCAATGGAAGGAAAAAATAACAAAAGAAAAGGAAAAGAAAGGTCCATTTGGGTCAACATGAAGGATAAATTGTGGTCTCAATGCCTTGCATCATCCCCAAATGGAAGGGAAAAATGAAAGCGAAAAGAAAAATGAATGCATGGCATATAGAAGAATGGAGATACACATAGAAGAATGTCACAAAAAAGAGGAACATCAAACATAATAGTATGGGGAAAGCATGTCCCTACACAAACAAAAATAATACTAGTAAGGAAATTGTAAGTCAATCGTTAAGCAAGTCATCCTCCTCCCAATATCAGTGGGTATAAATAGGAGGTGAACAACGAAGCTAAGGGAGAAGGAAAAATTCATTACTAGGACAAGGCTAACAACTTCCTATCCCCACTACGTGCAAGGCAAGAAGGAGCCGAGATAGGTGGTGGGAAGGATCATGTAATAGTGAGAAGGCAACATTCTAGAAATATGACATGATAAGGTGTATGGGAGTAATTTATTTTTTGAGGGGGAAGTAATTATAACCATTGAAGTGATACTTAGTCAGTATCTCTCATAGATGATGACATTCATCACTTCTATGGCCAAGAAAATGATGGTAAGCATAGTGTGGTACATTAGCATCTTTAGGATAAATCACCAACCTATAATGGTCAGGTAATGTGACGAGTCCTTTGTTTAATATTATTTGTGATTTCCTCTCACATTCAGGAGGTGGACGAAGAGGAAGTTTAAGCTTCTATAATTTATATGGCCTCTTGCATCAGCTAGAGTCTCCAATTTCCAAAGAGAGGGTGGGCATTCTTTAGGAAGGAGAACATCCAAATCAGCACGGGAATTGAATATCACCGTTCCATCATCACAAAGCCTAAGAAATTCTCTAGGAGGCCTACGATCATGAGGAGGATCCTGATAGCCAATTCCCATTGTATTTTCATCGAGAGACAATTGATCATAAAATTTGTGTATTTCATGTTTTTTTGTTGTGTCCACACCTTATTTTCTAAGAATAGTAAACCCTAAGAATAGTAAACCCTTTGACATAGGTTGGTTGAATATTAATTGGAGGGTGGGTGGCCTAGTTATGGTAAAATGGTTGAGTAGTGATGAGATTAGATGAACTGGGTTCACCTTGTGCATGGAACTCAGGTTCATTGTTTGTTTCAGAGCGTAGGTAAGAAAATGTCTCTAGGAATGACATGGTTGGAAATGGGGGTTGTTGTATGGATGGATAGAAAGTTGCATTTCCCTCACAATGGTCCAAGCATTCATTGATAAACCATTTCATGCTAGCATCATCATCTCCAATGAGGGAAACTTTAGGAGGAGGACATGCATTTGGAGTTGATTGAGAAAGAGTAGGTTCAAGGTCATTAGGATTAGTGGAAAAGGTCTAGCTTGACATATCCACTAGATATTTAAAGCACATCTAAAACTTTATGAAAGATAGAGCCATATTGATAGCAAATAAAGTGCAAGAAGTTGTGTAAAGGATAAAATTTGGGAATTGACATAGAAATCCAATTTCAGAAAACAAAAGGCCAGGAAATGCTCTGAAAATGATAGAAAATACTATGCAAGATGTGCAAGAGGACTGGCTTACCCAGTGTGGTGAATCAGTCCCAACATTGATTGTTTTTGACAATTTTTATAAGTTTTCAATGCTATTTCTAGTTTCTATGCTTTTCTAGTGCAGGTATAAAATGAAAATGCATCTTTTTATACTTTTTCAGTTAAAATGTGTCGCAAAATGTAATCTATCATGAAATTTTTCACTAATGCACTTTTTTGTACAAACCTTAGGATGCAAAAAATGCAATGCAAGCTTAATCCTAAGATGAAATGCAAATATTAGAAGATTGACAAGTGGTCTACAGTCGGGTTCACCAAAATGAACCACCAAAAATATATAATGGCCTATTATGGAAAGAGGATTCCCCAATTAGGCCCCTAGGGTTTCTCACCTATGAGCACTTGATTTAGGAATGACTCTCTTTCCGCTTAATGATATGATTTGTGGTGATTGCATTCAAAGGATATGGGTTGAATAGGGTTGTTTTGTGTGTGAGAAGTGTGGCTAGATGCTAGAAATGAAATGAAACTAAACTAACTATATAATGTACACAAAAAAAATGTGGACTATATCCAAACTAAACTAAATGACCTAAATGTATGCAATCTTAAAGGAAACTGGAAACGTAGAGAGTGTGCACCTAGGAATTGAAGCTTGCAAAAGAGAAGCCTTGGAATGTTCTGAAATCTACCTGAAATCTACGCAAGGACACTTACACCTGAATGGGCAACCTAGTCCTTCTATCGGATTTGGTTTCTGCTAAAAGGGTATCCAGAAATGTCAAAAACCTTTTTTAGGCCTGGTACAGGGACAAGGTCGCCAATGATGGTGACATTTTCCTCTTGGAACTTTTGAGAGATTCAAAGTTTGATTCTATGGGTCACCACTTGCACTTCCCTTTCTATCAGATACCCTTGTTGGAATCCTCAGAAAACTGCCTGCAAGTTGTCCTTTTGCACCACCTAGGGGTTGATGACTTGAGTTGTCTTGTGTGGAATGATGGTACCATTTTCAACACTTTATTCCTTGCCCAGTCTACATAAAAGCTGCAAAACACATGCAAAGATAAGGAAAATGTTAGTGTTAGAGAATAGAGATTTTCCTTAGTCAAACCCCATTGATGGTAATCAAACCCAAATGAGATGAAATGAAAGGAAGAGATGATTGAAAAGTAAATCAAGTCCAAACACTCTCCAAATACTTTGTTGTTGAAATCTGCAACATGCAAGAACCAACTTCAATGGAGGTTGCTTTGAAGTTCCTTGTGATTGAATGCTTGCTTGAGAAGCTTGAGTGCAAGAGTGCTTGTGAGGATGAAAACAATCTTAGGGGGGGATGAAATGAAGGTGAAAACCCTTATTTATACAAGATATGCCCTAATTTCCCAAAAGTGACACATGATAGGTCGACCTTACGGTTTTGGGGGAAAATTCCTATTAGGTTTTTTATTTAATTTTGAACTTTATGTCAAAAGGGACTAGGTCGCCCAAGGTGGTGACCTAGTCCACTTGGACAAATTCAAGTGGTGGTCAGGCATGAAAAGGTGTTAAATGATGTTTATCAAACTTGCCTCCTGAAACACACTTAAGTCTAGCCTAAAATTTCATTAAAGGAATAATTTAACATTAAAAAGGGTTAATTTGTTGATAACAAGCCTAGGAAAGTGTGAAAATACATTACAACACTTTACAACACTTTGGTACAAAGCTTGAAAAGGGGTAAAAAGGGGTTGTTTAGGTGAATTATGTTGAAAGGGTCTTAGAAAAGTGGGAAGGTGTGTTACACCACTTCATAACACTTTTGTAAAATTTTGTTAGATTGTTGTTGATTTACAAGTGTTCAAGGCCAGATCAAGGCAAAACAAGGCCAAAATCCAAGGCGAAAAGGCCCAAATGAGTGAAAAAGTGTCAAAGGATACACTTTTTGGTGACAAATTTAGCCCCCACTTTAGTGAGAGGATGAACTTGCTTCAAACTCACACTAAATTAGTTGAATCATGCATGTTGAGAGGGATCTGATGTATTCATTCTAGTAAGGTGAGATGACTATAATCAAGAGGGATGAGCAAGCCCCTAGGATCAAGATCCCTTGGAAAACCAAGCATAAAGACAAAATATCACACAAGGAGTGATGTGAAATAATGAAGAGAGAAAAAAAATCGGATCAAGCTTCGACTGTTTGTCTACCTAGTTATGGGTTATATCTAAGTTGTTTGCCTAAAAGAAAATGGTGTACTCGCTCTGGTCTGACGAGACTCTGAGTTGTCCACTAGGTGTGAATGCTAAAAACAGCATGAGATACATACACACGGTTGGTATGCACACGCACACAAAGGTGGCTATGGGGAAAGTCGTTCTGCTAGTTGGGCTTCCCGCTCAACCATACCAAAGTTATACCTCCTGATAACTTTGAAAAGGTGCCATAAAAGAAAAGGGTGTGGTTCATGAGACAAGAAAAGCCTTGGATGCCTAGAAATCATTAAAAAGTGCAAGATGGAACCATAGTCATGCAATTTGTGCTATGCAAGGTGGCCATGTATGCACAATGCAAAAATTCAAGATTTAAAAATGTAAAAGGATAAAAATGAAAAAAAGAATGTTCGAAGGAGTCTTATTTAGTTCATGTGAGGTATTTGACTTAGGGAACATTGTGTCTAATGCCTACAAGAGAGCACCTATCAAAGGATAGAAAACTCACAAGTTAGGGGATTCGGTGGGTCGCAACAGGGCTCTAAGAGGGATGTAATATGCTAAAAATAGGTCACTTTCGTGAAGGACATTACACCCAACTTCATCCAGAAAGTGAGAGGCACATCATATGAAGTGAAAAGGTTGCACTAGGAATGAAGGATAAAGAAAAACAAATGAAAATGCAAAATAAATAATGCCAATGTATGCCCCCACTTTAAAGGAATTACTACACAACATTTTGTGAGAAATGACTTTAAAGTAGAGAAAGGAAAAATGAAAAAATAAAGGAAAGGACATGAGAGCCAACTTGGAAAGCCCTATGCTAAGTGGTAGGTGTCCAAGAAAGGTTGTGTCATGCGAAGTGAAAAAAATAGAAAAGAAAATGGAAGGGGGAAGGGGGTTTCCCCCAAAATGGAAAACCAAAAATACATAAGGGATCTATGGATCTTGGGGTGGTATGTTCATTGCTGAAATGTTTGTTTAGAGAGCTCGGAACTATCATCATCTCTCCAAATACATAGAATTGGAATGACACAAAGAGAGTGAAAGAAAATGAAAATAAATAGTCATTTTGGGTCAACACAGAAGAGACATAGGATGTCTCGACACTTTGCGTCGTCCCTAAAAGAACAACAAAAGAAAAAAGGAAAAAGATAAAGAAAGAGAGCCTGTTTGATTCAACATGAAGGAGACATTACAATCTCAATGCCTTCCATCATCCTCAATGGAAGGCAAAAAGAACAAAAGAAAACGAAAAGAAAGGTCCATTTGGGTCAACATGAAGGTGACATTGTGATCGCAATGCCTTGCATCATCCCCAAATGGAAGGGAAAAAGGAAAGAAAAAATCAAAATGAATGCATGACATATATAAGAATGGAGATACACATAGAATAATGTAACAAAGAAGAGGAACATCAAATAGAACAATACGGGGAAAACATGTCACAACACAAACAAACACAATACTAGTAAGGCAAGTGTAGTAAGGCAAGTGTAAGTCAACCATTAAGCAAGTCATCTGCCTCCCAATCTTAGTGGGTATAAGAGGGAGGTGAACAACGAAGATAAGGGACAAGGAAAAATGCATTACTAGGACAAGGCCAACAAATTCTTGTCCCCACTGGGTGCAAGGAAAGGAGCCAAGATAGGTGGTGGGAAGGATCATGTAATAGTGAGAAGGTAGCATTCTATGACTATGACATGATAAGGTGTATGGGAGTAGTATATGGTTTGAGGGGGAAGCAATTATCACCATTGAAGTGATACTTACTCAGTATCTCTAAAAGATGATGGCATTCATCGCTTCTATGGTGAAGAACACAATAAGCACAGTTGTAATGTCAACATTTTAGCTATACGCCCTTCGGTGACTAATATCCTATTTCCAGAAGCCCGTAGGTCGTTAGAGGTAAAATTAGAGTTTCCTATCTCATTGGGGTTCTGAAATTATTTTTGAAGGTTAGCATGTTAGAGTTTCTAATACATGTTTGGTGGAGTTTTTTGGGTTTTCAAAGAGCTTCAGAATGGTGTGACATGTATCTCCATCAGACAACCTTTTCTAGGACTTGCTATTTTTAGCCAGCACATTCGAGTTTCAAGATTTGGATTTCGGTTTCTTTCAGGGTTTTCACAAAGCTTCACAATGATATAACATGCAAAGTGAGTTGAGCAAATTTCCAGAATTTACTATTTTTAGTAAGTTTTTTATTTTTGGCAGCACTCAAGGTTGGTAGCAGTTCAACAAGATTTCTACTTTCGCCAAGGCAATTGAGTATTTTTGGATTTGGATTTCTGAGCTGCATTTTGAATAAATGATTTAATTAAATCATTTAATTATTATATTAAGATTTTGACCCCTTGGCCTAGCACAAAGACTTTAAGTTGTTTTAAAACGGGGTCATTAAGGGTGGACACCACATGAAGTGAAAATATTTAATATTTCTAAGTTTATTATTTCTCTTGGGATTTGGCCACCTCATTTAAGTAGTAATAAATATATTTTAAATTTTATAATGTCTCCTTGGTGTTTGGATGCCTAAATAAGAAGGGAGAAGAGGTTTTTGAAACTTAAAATATTTATTATTTGCTTGGGCGACCTTTGGAGGGAAAAGGATGGAAATTCAACAGTCACCTCAAGTTATATAAAAGAAGGCCTTTCCTCTCTTGTTTCTTCATCTTTGGAAAATTATATTGAAATGCTACTGATTTGATTTTAGAACCCGACTAAGGGGGAGCTTATCTTTTCTATACCATTCTTCAGGCCTGAAACTATGGTTCCCTAGTGATAGGGAGGTTGGATGAATCACTCACTGATTCATGCTCTAAGTTTTTCTTGGAAGAATTCTAGGGTGTCTTTCTCCACCACTTGCAACCTATAGGATCTCTTCCTGCTTAGGATCCCCTGGTTCTCCTTGCCAACCCAACTATCAACAAGTTCCTTCTTCCAAGTCAAAACTTGGTGCAACCTTGTAGCACTAGTCCTTTAGCCCTCAAACTACCTTAAAGGCTACTAACCTCCAAATTCTTGAAAAGGTTTTACAGAGGTGTGGAGGTGCTTCCAAATGCTTCAATCCATCCTACTAGGGGTATTAGCGATCCACCTAGCTCCATCTGCAGGTCTCTTTCACCAAACTCCTTCATTAGGCCTAGAAGGCTATTAACCCTATTAGGTCTCCTTCCCCGAGAAATCAGGTTTTTTTTCAAAGTCCTTCCAAAGTAACCCTCAATATTTTCTTGGGATTCTTGGTTCATATACCCACCTCTCAAGGATTTCTGGGGTCTTGGGCTACAACTGGTTGTACAATGCCCTAACCTAAAAATGAGCAAAGTTAAGGCTTTTTAAGCCCTTTTCTGGCTCCTCTACAACTTGCTAAGTTCTTCCCTCACCAAATGGATTGATAGAGTTTATTTCTCCTTACCATGTCTTGGTAAGACTCATATCTTCCTTCTCAAAAATGAATTTTTTCTCTAAGTTATCACCTCTGCAAATTAAGTTCTCTGCACTATGGTCTTTCCTAGCCAGGCTCTTCTCTGGCTCACCTAGGACAAGATTCCACCAAAAGCTCCTATGCTTTCAAAAGATCTAACTCCTACTATATGTACACCTATGGAGTCCAGTCACTAATCACAAAGGGTTGTACAATGTGTACAGTGGGAAAGTGAACTAACACTCCATTCTTTACAAACTGTCTGGTTCAGACCAGCAATAGTATAGAACACAAAACTATTTACAAGAAGTGCTTAAACTAAACAACCAAGCTATCTAATGCCACACAGAATTCAAAGAGAAACTTCCCTGCATCATGCATGAGTTATAGTGCCAAACTAATCCATTAAAACATCACTGCAATACCAAAAACCATAAATTGCACACACAATCACATAAGCTTTTTCTTGAATTCAAAAGAAAACCTTAAAAATTATGAATGACATCCAACCCCACTCCAATTCCAAGGCATCCCATAAATAGGGTCACCAATCAATTATCCTCTCCCTTGGGTTCCTCTTGGTTGGTTGTAGCTCCAACTATCAACATTGTTGAGCAACATTTCAAATGTTGCACAGTTGCAAGACAACCTCTTAGCCCTCTTTGCACCTTACAATAATCCTAAGCCTCCTATGGATCTAAAACCCTATTACACTTACTCTGTGGTCAACATGAACTTCATCTAAACACAACAAAAATCCAAAATAGATTGCTTAGATATCTTAGACAAAGTTTTCCTAGACAACCTATGGGTGCTCCTGCACCATTCTCCCCCCTCTACACAAACACTAAGGGATGTGGGGAGAGATCAGAGACAAATCAATGCCATACTTCTTGAAATGAGCTTCTTCCACCCATGTAGCCTCAGACTCTGGTTTGTCTTTCCATTGTATGATGTGTTCCATGTACACCTTGTGCCGAGTAGACTTCTTCACTCTGAATTCCAAGATCCTATCTACTTGTAGCTTGTCCTTAGGAGGTAAGACTGCAGTACTCACATCCTCCAAGATATCCATTTCAGTCACTGGTCCTTTATACTTGATCAAGTCAGCTACATTAAACACTGGTGAAATACTTAATTCTGCAGGAAGCTCCACCTTGTAAGCATTCTTTCCATACTTAGCTAATACTTTACATGGTCCCACTCTCTTCATCTGCAACTTTTTTGGTACTCCTTTTCTGCATTCTGGATTTGTTGAGATGGAACATGACATAGTCACCTGTTGTAAATTGGATATCTTTCCTAGACATATCCACCTTAGTTTTCAACTTATGAGTAGCCTTTGTGATTGTTTTCTTCACTTGCTCCTAAATCTCCTTCATGGTCTAAGAGAAATCCTCTACATGGCCACTCCTATGCTCCATAGCTCCTAGATCTCTGAGCTCACACACACCTCTTGGGTGCATACCATATACTATCTCAAAAGGACTCTGACCTATGGTCCTGTTCACACTATCATTGTAGGCATATTCAGCTTGTGATATGACCAATTCCCATGTCTGACCATACTCCTTGGTTAGGCATCTTAGAAGGTTTCCTAACACTCTATTTATCACCTTAGTTTCTCCATCTATTTGAGGATGGTAAGCTAAACCAAAAGATAAGTTAGTACCCAGTCTGCTCCATAGAGTTTTCCAAAAATGACTCATAAACTTCATATCTCTATCTGATACTATGCTCAATGGTAATCCATGGATCCTCACAATCTCTTTGAAGAAGAGATGTGCAATATAACTAGCATCATGGGTGGTCTTTCAAGGAACAAAATGACTCATTTTAATGAACCTATCTACCACCACATAAACACTATCAAACCCTGTCTTAGTTTTAGGTAGTCCTACCACAAAATCTATACTAATGCATTCCCATGGTCTATTGGTAATAGGTAGAGGTTGATACAAACCTGCATTGCTCGCTCCCCCCTTGGCTTTCATACAAACTACACACTACTCCACATACCTTTTGACATCCCTTGGCAACTTGGGCCAATAATAGAACCTTTGTACCAACTCCATTGTCTTTTTGATACCGAAATGGCCACTGAGACTACCATTGTGATTCTCCTGGATGAAATTCTCTCTCATTGAACCTTTGGGAACACATAATTGATTCCCTTTGAACAAAAGTCCACTCTGCAGTGTATACTCTTAGAATTGACTGTGAAAATGATTATCAAAATCAGAACATACCTTATATGCTTCAGAGAAGTCTTCATTTTCTCCATAGAGATCCTTGAAACTCTCTATCCCAATGCTTTGGAATTGAATCTTTTGCACTATCAACAATCTCCTACTTAGTGAATCTTCCACTTTGTTCAACTGTCCTTTCTTGTGTTTGATAGTAAAGGTGAAGGCTTGGAGGTACTCCATCCATTTCAAGTGCCTATTACTTAGCTTTTCTTGTGTGTTGATGTAGCTAAGTGCCTGGTTATCTGTGAACACTACAAACTCCTTAGGTAGGACATAATGTCTCCACTTTCTAAGAGACTGCACTAGAGCATATAACTCTAAGTCATAAGTAGAGTACTTCTTTTTAGCCTCATTGAGTTTTTCACTAAAGAAAGATATACACCTACCTTCTTGGCTTAGTACTCCTCCCACTACAATTCAACTGGCATCACATTCCACTGTGAATAGCTTATCAAAGCTAGGTAACAAAAGGATGGGTTGAGTAGCCACTTCTTGCTTCAACTTCTCAAAACCCTTCTCTACTTCAAGAGCCCATTTAATTTTAGTCTTTAGACCACCCTTGATAGTATCAAGCACTCGTGCACAAATGCCGCTTAATTTTCTTATAAAATTTTTGCAAAACTGAGCTAACCCATGAAAACTCCTTACCTCTATCCCGGTCATTGGTGTAGGCCAATTTAGAATAGTTTCCACCTTGCTTGGGTCCATCTTCAATGACCTTTGGGATACTACAAACCCAAAATACACAAGCTCTTGCTTGAAGAACTCACACTTTTCTAGATTAATGGATAACCTCTCCTTTTGCAACCTATTTAGTACCATCGTCACATGCTTCAAATGTTCCTCTGTTGTCTTACTAAAGATGAGTATATCATCTAGATACACTACCACAAATATTCATGTGAAATCCTTAAGCAATTCATTCATGAGCCTCATGAATGTTCTAGGGGCATTTGAGAGGCCAAATGGCATAACTCTCCACTCATACAACCCATCAGTTATCTTAAAAGTTGTCTTCCATTCATCCCCATATTTGATTCTAATCTAGTGGTACCCACTTTTGAGGTCCAAGTTAGTGAAGTACTTTGCCCCTCCAAGACAATCCATCAAATCCTCTATCCTAGGAATAGGAAATCTATATCTGATTGTAATCCTATTGATAGCCCTAGAGTTAGTGCAAAGTCTCCACTTACCAACTTTCTTGGTTGCTAAGACCACTGGTACTGCACATGGACTGATGCTCTTCTTGATTAGTCCTTGGTCTAATAACTCCTGCACTTGCCTAGCCATTTCTAGGTTCTGATCTGGTGTGATTTTATAGGTTGCTTTTTTTAGTAATGAAGCCCCTGGTATGAAATCAATCTAATGACTGATAGATCTCTTTGGAGGTAATGTTGTTAGTGTCCCATCACTAATTATGTCCTTGAACTTCACAAGTAACTTCTGGACTTCTTCTAGCATAGGTGTCTGCTTAGTCTTGTCTTCTTCCTTGGGTTGTACCATAATAACATATCCTTCACCTCCTTGCTAAAGAGTGTTGATAAACTCCTTGCCACTACTTAACAAGACACTCGGGGTCTTTGATTGTACTTCTTCTTGATCCAACAGTGACTGTAACTTAAATGTTTTACCATCCTTCTTGAATGAGATGGTGTTCTCCTTTCCATCATAGATGGCTCCTCTGTCATATTGCCATGGCCTACCCAATAGAAGATGGCATGCATCCATAGGAAACACATCACAAAACAATTTGTATTTGTATCCTCCAATGGAGAATTCCACTGATGTCTGCTCATTCACAAGGCCACTCTACCCTTTATTCAGCCATGTCACCTTGTAAGGATTAGTATGGGGCATCTTTTCCAATTTTAGCTTCTTTACTACTTCCTCTGAGATGATGTTTTTAGTGGACCCTGAATCTACTATAACTTTGTACACCTTTCCAAGTATTTTACATCTTACCCTGAATAAGGCTCTCCTTTGCTTTGGCTCCTCCTTGATTGGTTGTCTGATTAGAACCCTTCTGAACATCAAGTTATCCCCCATTTTTGACTCAATATGGCTAACCTCTGGTGATTTGACACTCATAGTGTCTTATTGAGCATATGCTATCCTCTTCTCTATGCTAGAAGAAGCTTTGTTCAGGCACCTATAAGCAGGATATCCCACTTGGCCACAGTTATAACATTTCATGCTAGCAAAGTAAGAGTTACTTCTAACTGCACCTCTTCCTCTGTTAGAACCTCCTTGAGATACTCTACCTCTTCCATAACCTCCTCTAGAAGTCGTTTCACTTCCATGCTCTATGAGTTTAGACTCTCCTTGACTTCTTTTTTCAGTCCCTTTACCTTGGTATCCACCTCTATGCCCTCTTTATTCTCTGCCTTTTCCTCTATTCTTGGAAGCTTGATCTTGTTTCCTTTTACTTTTCTCTTCAATCTTTATAGCCAATTGATAACATTGGTGCACTGTTTTGGGACTTAGAAGAGTCATCTCTTCTTGTATGTTCCACTTGAAACCATTAAGGTATTTAGAACTTAAGGCTTTCATCCTCAGATACATTAGACCTCATGCAAATTTTTTGAAACTCCTTTGTATAGGAATTTACATCTTAGTCTCTTTGTCTCAAGCTCTATCTTTTCTTATGCAATTGAATTTCATAGTCATTTGGCATGTATGCCTCTCTCACTTTGACAACCATTCCCTTCCAAGTGGAAATAGGTTTCTGGCCTTCATTTTCTCTCTCTGTCTAGATGAACTTCCACCATGTCAAAGAAGAACCTCTCAATCTTGATTTTGCCACTTTTACCTTCTATGCTTCAGTGACTCCATCACACTCAAAATGGTTTTCCATTCCTTCTATCCAGTCCATGACTAGATCTGCTTCCAATTTTCCACTAAATAGTGGTATGCCTTCAAGTGCTCTTCCACTCATGGCCTTCAATGCCTTCAAGAAAGTCTCTTCTTGCAAAACAAGGTTAGGTTCAGGGGTCTTATCTTCCTCTGCAACCTCTTCACCCTTAGGTACTCTTCCTTCCAATTTATCATTGACCTCATTAGTCTTGGTTTGTACGTTATCCAATGCTTGCTCAAGTTGGGCTATCATTTCCCTCAATAGCCTATTGTCTTCCTCCTGGTCATCGACCCTCTTGGCCAATTCTATATTTTTCACCATGATTGTAGAACCACTATACTCAATCTCTGACATGCAATTAAACAATCCCAAATATTTTTGGGGCTCTGATACCAATCTGATAGGGAGGTTCGATGAATCACTCACTGATTCATGCTCTAAGTCTTTCTTGGAAGACTTCTAAGGTGTCTTTCTCCACCACTTGCAACCTATAGGATCTCTTCCTACTTAGGATCCCATGGTTCTCCTTGCCAACCCAACTATCAACAAGTTCCTTCTTCCAAGTCAAAACTTGGTGCAACCTTGTAGCACTAGTCCTTTAGCCCTCAAACTACCTTAAAGGCTACTAACCTCCAAATTCTTGAAAAGGTTTTATAGAGGTGTGGAGGTGCTTCCAAATGCTTCAATCCATCATACTAGGGGTATTAGGGATCCACCTAGCTCCATCTGCAGGTTGATTTCACCAAACTCCTTCATTAGGCCTAGAAGGCTATTAACCCTATTAGGTCTCCTTCTCCGAGAAATTAGGTATTTTTTCAAAGTCCTTCCAAAGTAACCCCCAATATTTGCTTGGGATTCTTAGTTCATATGTCCACCTCTCAAGGATTTTTGGGGTCTTGGGCCACAACTGGCCATACAATGCCCTAACCTAAAAATGAGCAAAATTAAGGCTTTTTAAGCCCTTTTCTGGCTCCTCTGCAACCTGATAATTTCTTCCCTCACCAAATGGATTGATAGAGATTATTTCTCCTTACCATGTCTTGGTAAGACTCATATGTTCCTTCTCAAAAAGGAAATTTGTGTCTAAGTTATCACCTCTGCAAATTAAGTTCTCTGCACTATGGTCTTTCCTAGTCGGGCTCTTCTCTGGCTCGCCTAGGTTAAGATTCCACCAAAATCTCATGTGCTTTCAAAAGCTCTAACTCCTACTATATGTACACCCATGGATTCTAGTCACTAATCCCAAAGGGTCATACAATTTGTACGGTGGGAAAGTGAACTAACACTCCATTCTTTACAAACTATCTGGTTCAGACTAGCAATAGTATAGAACACAAAATTATTTACAAGAAGTGCTTAAACTAAACAACCAAGCTATCTGATGCCACAAATAATTCAAATAGCAACTACCCTACATCATGCACAAGTTACAGTGCCAAACTAATCCATTAAAACATCACTGCAATACCAAAAACCAGAAATTGCACACACAATCACAAGCTTTTTCTTGAATTCAAAAGAAAACCTTAAATAGTATGAATGACATCCAACCCCACTCCAATGCTGAGGCATCCCATAAATAGGGTCACCAATCAGTTATCCTCTCCCTTGGGCTCCTCTTGGTCGGTTGTAGCTCCAACTATCAATATTGTTGAGCAACATTTCAAATGTTGCACAGTTGGAAGACAACCTCTTAGCCCTCTTTGCACCTTACAATAATCCTAAGCCTCCTATGGATCTAAAACCCTATTACACCTACTCTGTGGTCAACATGACCTTCATCTAAACACAACAAAAATCCAAAATAGATTGCTTAGATAACTTAGACAAAGTTTTCCTAGACAACCTATGGGTGCTCCTACACCACCTAGATGGTTAGTTGTGAGTGTGCTTCACTCAGAAGTGTATATTGTGCATCAACATTGAATATTTTGGTGATATTTTCCAGTTTTGTACTTGCTGGTTCAATCATGGCTGAAACAAGTTTTCATTTACAACTTTTGAAGTGATTTTAATTTTCATATGGGTATTTCCTCAATCATTTCCTATGCTATAGATGATCATTCTTGTGCATTTGTAGATTTTATTTTTGAGTCTCTAATTTCTTAGAGAGGTCACCCTCTCCTAGGACCGCACCATCTATTTGTCCTGGTTAGGGTGTCTTGTGCCATCCGATAATAATTTTTTTGCATTATTGTACTCCTGGGTGAAGCGTGCCATGTCCTAGATGGTTTAATTGTTTTTTGATAATTTTTAATTTTTTTTGTCTGCATATTGGTTGCTAGTTTTACATATATCAAACTCAACTTTTCCATGTTATGCACTATGTGTCAAGTGTTTATGCTTCTAGTGCTATGTACATTCGATTTGGAGGAGATAGGTTCTTTTTGGGTGGAGATTTGAATAAATTAGCGGAGATTACTTGTTGGTCTAAACAATTAGTTTGTTGGTTCTATAAATCAAACCTGGTTATTCCCTTCTCTTGCTATGTTTCCTTGGAATTTCTACTCATTTTTGTAATTAAGAATGTAGAATAAACATTGCAGGAGTTTGGAGTAGATTTTCTATTGCAGATTCATTGTAATAAACATTTTGTACTTGTAGACACTTAGCATTGTAAGGCTGAAATAGTAGTACTATTTAGTCATTTATATTTATGTAATTACTTTGTGATTTAATTCAAAAACTATAATCCCTGGATGGTTTACTGCCAATGTGGAGAAAGAAAAAACTAATTTCTCATTTATCACATGATAGAGCTTTTAAAATTGCTACAAATCTTAGCTAGTTATGTGAGAACTCCTGTCAGGCTATTACCCTTGTGCTTAGGGGTCAAACATTAGGGTTTAGGGGTTTATTTCCCTTGTCTAAAATCTTCACATCTTTTTGAACCCTTACATCATTTTTTTCATTTTGACCTATTCCTTTGGGTAGTCGGTTACTTAAGTCATCGATTGAGCCTTTTATGTCATGCATTTACCGGCCCCCTTTACTTGACCGGTCGGTCTTGTTGTGTTGGGTTTTAATTTTAATCCCCATGTGTGTGTCAGGTTGTCTTCTGAGTCGTTAGACTGATAAGCTTGATCTTGACTGTTTCCCTGTTGCCCTCGCAAAGACTTTCAATGACATCACAGATGAATGGAAAGGTGTGTGAGATGTTGCCACATGTCACTTACAGTAGTAGGGCCTAGTCTGAATTTGCCAGTAGTATTAATGAGGGATTTCTAATCAATAGTTTTCATGTAATGATGAAGATTAATCGTGGTTGTCCTTCGTAGACCACACATGATTAAAATAATGGTTTTAAAGATGTTGCAGGGTGTGCAAACAGGTGACACATGGATTTGTTTGGTGGCACAATGTGGTTGGTTGGGGCACACAAGTGACGTGCGTATTCTCTAACTGGGGTGTATATCAATGGCCAATGGGCCTACCATGTGACAACATGGAATTTTTAATGGTGTTTGACTCAATCTGAGTCGTTCAACATGCCAACTCGTCGGTGCATCGATGACCCAAATTCAAAACATTGAACCAGCCATGTGATGGCTATTTCAGCTCTGCAAATGGAAAATATTAATGGTATAGGCCTTTTGATGGATATCAACCTGATTTCCATACGTGCGAAGGGTTATCTTCTAGCAATCATGATGAATAGAACATTGATTTCTATGAACCTGGAAACTAACAATGGTGAAATTGATGTCATCATTCACTCACTCGTATTGTAGTTGGAGCATCGATGGTCACTGCATCAATTTCCTTGATAAATTCTTGTTGGTTATTCATTTACATCATAGAAATTTAGAGTCTGAGTTCCTTAGTGTTTCTACATTGGGTGATTATTGGATCTGTAATGGCTTTGGGTTCGAGTGTGAGATGAGAAAGCCAATTACTTCTAGTTCACCGCTACGTAGGTCTACAAGAATGGATACACAAAGATCTCAGGAGGAGGAAAAACAATATGAACATAGCACACTTCCAGGCTCTCTTGACTCTAGGGAAGAAAACATGAGGTCCCTCCCAAGTGTTACTAGATGTAGTTCTCGGCTCAAGGGTCGAGTTGCACAAGCAGAGGTGATAGGCTATGAAAAGGAAATGAGGTATGTAAAGCATGGTGAAGGATTGAAGGACAAGCCAGGGTTTAGTCAAGGCTCTCTGGGGAAGCAAATTTACCCATTGATGTCTCCAGTAGCTCTAGTAGCAATGGTTCTAAGACTCATTCCGATTATCGCAATTACCTCATATTTTTGTTTGAATCGAATGATGAAGATGAGGAGGTCCTCGTGGTATCTCCAATTAGCAATGTGGAGCCATGTCTTGTTTCTAGCTCTAGTGTTTGGAGGGGTGTTGATAAAAATAAGGTTGTGTTCTTTCTTCCCACTAAGGCAAAAACATGGAGCGGTCATCTGTATCATGGTTGTGGTGTTACTCTAGGTTATGGATAGTGGTATGGTTCTCTGGTTTTCCAATTTTGTTCTAATCAGTGTTGCCACAATAGTGGTTTACACTTTCTGGGAGATCCAGATTTTTTTTGAAATCATATTGTTTTTGAAAATATAATGATTTAAGCCTTGAAAATTTCCATTTAAAGGATTCTAATTGAAGAGGGTTTGATCAAACCACCTTAGACTAAGCCCCCTTGGATAGAACCCCACTAGTTTTAAACCATTCCTATAGCAGAGTCTCCTTTACACCTATCAAAATGTTGATACAAAATCACTTTTGATTTACCTTTTGGGGGATCAAATGAATTCGTTTAAAATTTGTTTTTTTGTAAGTATGCAGTCCTTATTATAAGCTTCAAAAATGTATAATTTTATCTAAATTTAATTTGATTATTATATTTATTTTTTATTTCTTGTGAATATAGGTTTTTCACCAAAATTCAAGCTCCATGTTCTGCACATGTGGAAAAATAGAAGATTATCAAAAAAAAATTTAAATATGTGCAGGCTAGGTATTAATGTCCTTGGTCCATTAAAAAAATAAAATTGAATTTCGATACATACAAAAAAAGTTATGTTGTATACACTCTGCCTATGTCTGAATTGTAATTGGTTTGAATTCGAAACTTGATTAAGGAAAAAATATTTAATAAAACACTATGAAACTAAATGAACTGGTTATATATCATAGTTACAAATCTAAATTCAAAAAAAAAATAATTTTATCCTTCATACAAAAAAAATTATGTTGTATATGGTGAGAATCACTCCTTTAAAATGTTGTTTACTAATAAAAACTATTTTTTGAAGGAGATGAAAAAAAAAGTCTAATCTGATTCCAATTTTTTTGAAAAAAATATATTTAGAATCTATAGAAAAAACTTAACAAATCACTAGTTTGCATCATCTTCAAATTCCTCATGGTTTAGACGCTATAGGAGCCCGAAAAAGAAGATTTAGTTTTAAAAAATTAGTTCAGTGTCCAGTTTTCCCAATAATTGTAAACCAGTATTGTTGGATCACCCTGATGTTGTTTCCTTTTAGGTTTTAAATGGAAAAACATGATAGGGCCTTTGTGGCATTTTGCTATGGTTATGGTGGTACCGACTCATTACGAAGGTTGCAATTGTTTTGATTCCCCTATTCATCGAATGATTACATCCAATTGTGTGGGAATTGAAAAATGCAGTTGAAATTCCATTTTGAAATAAAATTTTGTTGAAATGTAATGGCAATGGGCCCAAATCTTGTCACTCTCTTGTTCTATAAAGGAGATCTCAAGGCTCATTGCAGGGGTCAGATTTTTTGAATCTTGAATGTCTAGGTGGTATATACTAAATGCATATAATGCTGAATTTAGGATGAGTTAGCTAGTAAATTGTCTTGGATAGGGTATGTATATGAGGTATTCCTAATGGGTCTTATGTAATTACTGATATCGAAAGAAATATAAAAATTTAGGGAAATTACTCTCCTATGTGTGTTGTGATAGATCATGAATGAAATTATCAAGGATTGTTTCATTTGTCTTCAATATTTTAGTTGAATGTATGATCTATTTCTTTCCTTAACTTAATGAGTTAATCAAATGCTTGAAAAGGGATTGTAGGTCTGTGGTAATGTGATAAGGATTTGATAAGGAGTATTGCTTTGAATACTGTGAAATCTTATGATGTAATGTATTATCAAAATTGTTCACTGATATTAGGGTTAAATTTTATGTATAACTGAATATTTTATATGTGAATCCTACCCAATTTGATGAGGGACTCGCTAGTTCATTTGGAATTCTTCTAAGTAATTAAAATCAGAAAGCACCTACATGTGGATTCAAGGTCAGAACATTATATAATTCAAATTAAATCTATTACAAGATGTAAATCTCACATAGTACATGTATTCCTAGCAAATATGTGGTTATTTGTGTAAAGGTCAGCCAAACCTTTGTTAAATCATGTATGTTTGCAAGTTAGTAGGAATTTATCTATTTGTGAAGTGTTCTTGCGGAAATGGGTATCAACTGAACACAAATAGGAACACCCTCCTTGGCCTCACACATCCGAAAGAGTAGGGATAAATCCCTGAGAAGATTTATCTATCATTTGGTCACTAGATTTTATGATTCTTGAACATAGAGATTGGTTATCTCTTAGTGAATTTCAAAGCGTAGCTGGAAAATGACCAACAAAATGGTGACTGCTAGGGAGAACTTCTAAGAAATCTAAATAAAAAGGAATCCCAAGTGCAAAAGGTGGTATCACAGAGTCAATTATTTAGTGAATCTAAACTTTAATTTTAGATGTTTGATAGTTTTTGACCTCGAAGAGGTGTTGTTGCAGTATTGTGTTGAAGGATTTATCAGTGACCCCACTATCGGAGAAGACCCAAAACAAGATTTATTCTTGAAAGAAATTCATGTTTCTTTGAAGTTTAGTCCTCTATAAAAGAGGTGGTGACTTTGTCTAAAGAACCAGTTGAATTGTGAAGAAGACCCAGATTTGTAAAATTTGCAGTCAAGAAGAAAGGTTAATAACTGCTACAAAGTTTCCAGGTATTCTCATAAATCTAAAGAAAGCATTATTTTGTTTGAAAGAATTTTATGATAAATTTTCAAGGCTTGAGATGATAAATGGTTCCCTATTAGATGAAATTGCATTAAGACAAAGAATAATAGTATTTGTGTTCATACTTCTAATATTTAATGACTGTAATGATCTGAGAAGTATGCTTATTTTTGAATTATGCCTCTGAGAAAGCTTTAAGGGATAATGTTTCAATCTATGTTTTAGAATCATGGTTGAATTAGTAAATAATGTAATTGAAAACCATCTATGAATTTGATAATGATTAAATATGGACATAAGAGGATTTCCCTGTGAAATATTAAGTAAAAGTATGCAGGGTAGGAAATATTCACCAAGCCCTCAAAGGGATTCTATGATTGAAAGTTATATGCCATTGGTTTTCAGTGGTATTAAAGGTTTCTCGAACTTGATCCCTAAAAATTTTAGGAAAGGTTTGCCATAATTCACAGGAAAAAGTTCAGAATTGGCCTCAAAACATTTGCAAACATTCATGGATGTAATGGGGGATTATGAGGTAAATCATGAGGATGTTGTCATGAAACTTTTTGTTCAATCTTTGAACGATGATTCCCGAGATTGGTTCTCATATTTTCTAGCATGTTCTATTTCTTCATGGAATTAGTTTATGACAACATTTGTTGAAGAATTTGGAGAAAGGGTAAATCCAAGTGTGGTAAGAAAAGACTTTATGGAAATCCATAGAAGTGAAGATGAGTTGGTCCCTTTTTTCAATCTTTGATTTGCAATGGAAATAAGGGAAATTCCAGAGAGTATGAGACCAAATGATGTTGAATTTTTGGTCGTATACTTAGGTGCATTTCATAAAAATATGAGCTATCTATTAAGGGACAAAGAGCCTGCAACATTACATCAGGCATATCAAACTGCCATGGATATTGAGAACAAATTGAAATACTCAATGATGAAAGGGTATTTGGCTACAAGTGTTGGTTATTCTTGTACACCATATACAAATAGAATTAAAGGATCAGATAATGGAAATGATTGTCAAGATGAAAATGCTTCTGTTCTTATGATTTCTCCATTATCAAAATATGAAGATCATAGTGAGCTCCAAGTTCAGCATCAACAAAATTTGAGCAATGTTGATTAGAATTCTTATGTGCAAGAAGTGTATGAAATGAAGAGACACCAGGGGGAATCACCACATAAACTATTTTTGAGATTTTTGGATGCTTTGATAGAAATCCCCAGAGATTTTAGACTGGAGGATTCTGTGTGCATTGATTTGTTTTGTGAGATTTATGAATCTTGGTTGAGTACCTTGCCAAAATAATTGAAACCCCATAGTTTTGACCAAGTACCTAATTCGATAAAGATTGTAGAATCAGCCAAATGTAGTTATGCACAAGATGTGGATTCTCAAAAGAGAGATGTCAGTTTTCCTCCATATAAGAATCAAATGAAAATGCAAACAACTTAAAAGAATATGTCAAAAGATGAGCATTGTAGTCAACTCACAACTAACACATATACTGAGCAAAACAACAGTGATGAAGAAAATGATACATGGGATGATAACAAAACCAATGATTAGGATCCTGAAAGTGCAACCACAAGCATTCATTCTAGAGATTTTGAACATGATTGTGATTTCTTTTCTGAGCATGATGATTATGTTAGTGATGAGGAATTTGAAGATAAGAATATGTAAGTTCAGTATGTTAATCTTGAGCACAATACTAAATATGATAAACATGTTGATGCCCTTGCTTCTCGTGATTGTCTATGTGAGTCAAAGGTGGAAAGTTTTGTTATACATGGAAAGGATGATGTTGTATATGATGATGAAAGAGGGGGTTCATTTTGGAATGGTCAACCATTGCATTGTGGAAAATATATGGATCTTGAGTCAACATTATTACCCATTCATAACATTGAAGAGGTTGTTGACTCACATGACAATAAAGCTTCAAATTGTGTTGATACTGTAGAAGTTCTTGATCTATGTGTAGAGCAGCCAAGAAATGAAAATAATGATGAATCTCATATTGGTGAGTATGAAGCTGAGTGCAATTGATTCTTGTGTGATGTATCTTGTTTGAACATGGACATGTTTTTATCCCTTGAGGAAAACAGTTATGTGAAAGAAAATGAAGATCCTAGTTATATTGCTAGTGAGGAGACTTCAGCTAGAAATGAATCTTTCACTTTCATGTCAGCACACATATCAATTGATGTTGCACATGAGGTTACCAATACACATGGGTGTCTCTCTTCTGCCCTTATTGATGTTGAATTGCTTGAACCTACCCTTGAGGTATTTTCCATTGAGCTGAATGATGATGTGAAGAATGAGTCAGAACATGTTGGTGAACCTAAGATGAATGCATTTACTCATTTATTGAATATTAATGATGCATATGATCCCCATTTCTATGATACCAAGGTGTGTTTTGATTTACTTGAACTGAAATTCCAAAGAGTGTGCTCATATTGCATTGATCAATATAAGGATGTTCCAGAATATGCACCTTTTATCTTTGAAATATTTGAAAATGATTTTCCTAGTACACAACAAATCATTTATGAGAGCTTTCAGTTTGAGATGCAAACTGATTTGGATGTCAAGGTTTGTGATGTCGAATATCAAATAGACTATGAATGCTTCTATTTCTCATCTCATGTAACTGAGCATCTAGTGGAACATGAAAATAAGCTTGACAAGGTAAAATTTCACAATGATTATGAGTTTTAGTTAGTGTCTAATTAAGAATTGATGGCGACATTGGAAGATACAGTGATATAATGGGACATGTAAATAACCGAACTAGTTTTTGGGTGATTAGTGGCAGTGTTTTCAAACTTGGCCTACAACCAACAATAGAAAACATTGTTTTTTACAGGGGTAAATATTGGTATTTCTTTGTTGGTGACCTTAGGCCACCAAATGAAGTTTGAAAATGAGATCTAATGCAGCATAATGGAGCAGTTTTTAGGGCACCCATCTGACTCAATGTTTTGGCTACTCCTAAGAGATCTGAATTCTCACCATACCCACTAGGGGTATGCATCCCCAAGCTAGAGCCACTGATAGAGCTTTTAAAATTTCTACAAATCTTGGTTGGTTCTGTGAGAAGTCCTGTCAGGCAATTACCCTTGTGCTTAGGGGTCAAATGTTAGGGTTTAGGGGTTTATTTCCCTTGTTTAAAATATTCACATATTTTTGAACCCTTGCATCATTTTTTCATGTTGACCTATTGCTCTAGGTAGGTGGTTACTCAAGTCATCGATTGAGCCTTTTATGTCATGCATGTACCAACCCCCTTTACTTGACCGATCGGTCTTGTTGTGTTGGGTTTAAATTTTAATCCCCATGTGTGTGTTGGGTTGTCTTCTGAACCGTTAGATTGATAGGCTTGATCTTGACCATTCCTCGCTAGCCTCGCAAATACTTTCAATGACATCACAGATGAATGACAAGGTGTGTGAGATGTTTCCACATGTTGCTTACAGTAGTAGGGCCCAGTCTGAATTCGCCAGTAGTATTAATGAGGGCTTTCTAATCAACGACTATCATGTAATGATGATGATTAACCATGGTAATCCTTTGTATACCTTGTACGATTAAAATAATGGTTTTAAAGATGCTATGAGTCGTGCGATCAATTGACACATGGATTCATTTGGTGGCACATGGTGGCTGGTTGGGGCCCGCAAGTGATGTGCGTGTTCTCTAATTGGGGTGTATATCATTGGCCAATGGGCCTACCATGTGACAGCATGGACTTTTCAAAGGTTTTTGACTCAATCCAAGTCGTTCAACATGCCAACTCGCCGATGCATCGACGACCCAGATTCAAAACATCAAACCAAAACATCAAAACATCAAACTCGCCTTGTGATGGCTGTTTGAGCTCTGCAAATGGAAAATATTAATGGTGCATTCTTTTCAATGGATATCAACCTGATTTCCATGCATGTGAGGGGTTATCTCCTACCAATCATGATGAATAGTACATCAATTTCCATGAACTTGGAAACTAACAATGGTGAAATTGACATTAGCACTCACTCACTCGTGCTATAGTTGGAGAATTGATGATCACTCCATCAATTTTCTTGAGAAATGGTTGTTGGTTATTAATTTACATCATAGCAATTTAGAGTTTGATTTCCTCAGTGTTTATGCATTGGGTGATTGTGGGATCTGCAAAGGCTTTCAGTTCGAGCGTGAGATGAGCAAGCCAATTGCTTCTAGCTCACCACTACGTAGGTCTACAAGAATGGATACACGGAGATTTTAGGAGGAGACAAAAAAATATGAATAGAACACACTTCTAGGCTCTCTTAACTCTAGGGAAGAAAACATGAGGTCTCTCCCAAGTGTTACTAGATGTAGTTCTCAGCTTAAGGGTCAAGTTGCACGAGCATAGGTGACAGACTATGAAAAGGAAATGAGGTCTATAAATCATGGTGAAGGATCGAAGGACAAGCCATGGTTCAGTCAAGCCTCTTTGGGGCAGAAACATTTTCCCATTTATGTCTCCAGCAGCTTTGGTTGCGATGGTTCTGAAATTGATTTTGATTATCGCAGTTACCTCACGGTTCTCACTGAATTAGCTGATGAAGATGAGGAGGTCCTCATGGTATCTCCAATTACCATTATGGCACCGTGTGTTGTTTCTAGCTCTGGTGTTGGGAGGGGTGTTGATAAAAATAAGGTGGTGTTCTTTCTTGCCACTGAGGTGAAAACAAGGACCAGATGTATGTATCGTGGCTCTGGTGTTACTCTCGGTTCTGGATAGTGGTATGGTTCTCTGGTTTTCCAATTTTGTGTTGATGTTGTTTCCTTCTAGATCTGACATGGACAAAAATGACATGGCCTTAGTGGTGTTTTTCTACGGTTATGGTGGTACCAACCGGTTACGAAGGTTGCAACTATTTTGATTCCCCTGTTCATCGAATGTTTACATCCAATTGTGTGGGAATTGAAAAATGCGAATGAAATTCCATTTTGAAATGAAATTTTGTTGAAATGTAATGGTAATGGGCACAGATTTTTTTGCTCTCTTGTTATAAAGTATATGTCAAGGCTCATTGGAGGGGTCTATTTTTTTGAATCCTAAAGGTCTAGGTGGTATATACTAAATGCATATAATACAGAATTTAGGATGAGTTAGTTGGTAAATTATGTTGGGTAGGGTATGTATATGAGGTAGTCTTGTAGACATGCAAAACTAAAATCATGCATCATGCATTCTACTCTAATTAACATTCATTTCTTTTATTAATCAATTAAAATATTTTATTGATTAAATCCCTAAGGTTCATTAGACTTAATTAAATAAATGAAATTATTTCATTAAGTCGTAATTTCTTCTTATTTGATTTGATAAATCAAACTTATTTATATCAAATATCAAATCCCTAAAATCCCCTAAGTTAATTAATCTAAATAAATTAACTTCTAATCATAATTACCATTCTCTAGCTTTCGACTCAACTAGAGTCAAATCTAAAATCTCAACTAACCCACCCACTTGCACCAATAAATCATTTATTTGATTTATTAATTCTTGTAATTACTTTCAAAAGGGCATCAAAATGGAATATTCTTCCAATTTTGAATCTTCCCTCCAAAGGATTTGTCCCTTCCAACAAAGCATTAAATGCTCTTACATGTCACTTTCACAAGTCAAAGTTAGCATTTAATGCACCTTTCATCCCCCCTAAACATGTCATTTCATCCAAAATTCAAATTTGAAATTGGCACATTGGCCAAGACTTGCACATTCCTCACCCTTTCACACCTTGACAAGTGGCATCATGTCATTGGCCCATGAATGATCCCACATTCATCAATTTGGCCTCTCCTCCCTTCAAGTTCAGCTATAAGTTGAAGGCTTCTCTCAAACAAACAACACTTTTTCATGCAAGGTTACTCTCTTCATTTGAGAATCAATCTTGCTCATCACAACAACACACAATTTGACAACACATTACATGCAAGGTCACTCTCTCCATTTGAGAGTCAATCTTGTCCATAATATCATCTTGCTCATCAAAGGATTGGGAAAGGGCTCTTTCACATATTCAAAGAGCACCAATCCACTATGGTATAGGAATGATTCATGTTTTTTGCATTGTTCTTATTAGTTGCATTGTTTAACATGATTCTATATTTCATAGAGATGTTCGAGTTTTCTGATTTAAATTAACTTGTGCTAACAACATGAACTAATTTAAATCCATTTGTAGATTTTAGCATCCACAAAATGGTGCTAGAAGGAGGGCATTTTGTGTTTTGTTTTGGATAGAAAATGGAGTTATTTTTCTGACTGTCTAATTTGGTTGATGAAAGAAATCTAGCTTATGAATTTATCTTTCTAAGAGTGATTCTCCACTTAGTATTGTTGATAGCCTACCTTTTAGGTGCAATTTTTTTATTTCTCCTTACTCTTAAGTACTAAGAGCTATTAAGGGCCAGCTCGATCTAAGCACATTAAGGTGAAGTTTCTAAACACACGTTATTCTGACTGTGCACTACACACAAAGTTTTGATTACATATTTAAATAGCTTTCTGGCTGCATATTTGAATAGCAAGAGTAAATCACTGTATATGTTCAGAATATATATGTCTGTTCTTTTTTAGAAGATTGTGGTCATCTAACAAGTAGAAAAAAAAAGAAAGAATAAAATACGCTGGCAGTGTTTTTTTTGTTTTCTTTTTTTTGTCTTGTTCTCTAAATTGTTTCCTCCAAACCAGTTAATAGACTTCATTTAATGGTGGCATAGGAAGGCACTGGATGGGGTTGTATAACTTGTATCTAGGTAAAATTTAAAAATAGTTTTAATTTATGAATCTAAACTGAATCGACATTGGATATATTTGCTCCTCTATCTTAAATGTTAAACGTGTGAATCCTCTAAGAGTATGTCAAGTTTCACATGGTATTGAATGATACATTGAACACTGGAAAGAACACATTAAATATTGGAAATCATGATTAATCTTTGTGCCTTTTTCTATGTGAGTTGAACTTACCACTTTATTGTTTATCCATGAGATTTAATAGCTAAATCGATACTCTCACCAAACAATGGATCCCCATAGCTAGAGCACAGGAACAGTACACGGAGGATTTCGAGGGCCCCATACCACCATAGTAGAAAGACACCTGGTGTGCCACATCCTCCCAGTAGCGGGTCTTGAGTCATCCGCGGTTTGGGATATGCCAGTCATCCTAATATACATTTGACCGGGTGGTTCACCTCCAAATTTCATCCTTAGCTCTTATGGTTCTCTGTGAGCAACCATATGGTGACTGCCTGGTGACGCAGCCATAGTGCCATCCTTGCTAAAACTCGCCATCACTTTCCTTGTCTTGATGCCCTATGGATATAGACAGTGCAGCAACCTTTGTTGTAGTGATTCTCAGTCACGTATTCTCCGGCCTTATGACTGATTTATCATCTTATTTTTATGGGATCATTTCTCATTTTTCTGGTGATAAAAATGGAGACTGGACTGCAGAGAGCTGTGACAGAGGAGAGGTGTGGAGTGGAGAGTTTTTCGAATAATGCTTTAAGTTTATTTTTTATTATTTTACTTCAAGAGTACCCATCAACAGCACTAAATATTTACTTTGTAAGGAAGATTTACTTTGCAACACATCTTTTCTTGTCACAACACTATCTAGAATTTAAGGAATCAACCTAACATGAAGTGGCATAATCTTGGGATGAGGACACCAAGTGGAGTTTCTTTATAATTTGGCATTGACATAAGTTGATTTATATCTTTGTGAAGAGCTTTTTATTTGTAGGTTGCGGGAATGATTTTCAAAGTAAATATTATTAAATATGAGGGTGACAATGATAAATTTTATCTTTTATTTTTGAGGCATTCACAGTATTAGGTAAGAATGATGGGTACGTAAATGTAAGAACAATTTGTTTAACTTTAATCATATAACGTGGCTTCAAAATAAACAATGCTATAGATCTAAGAACATAAAATATTGCAAATCTTACAATTCCATTTTACTACTTGGTGTTGAACTTTGTTTTATCTTTATTTTAAGTTCTTTGAATGTAAATTTTGACTTTGAAATATTGTTTCCTTTCAAAACAAATTTCTTTTGCATGGTGGGGTGATTTTCTTTTCATTTCATTAAATCTTTAAAAGTAAATTTCATTACTAACATTTTACCTTGTGTTGGAATAGGTTGAAACTAAAGGTTGAGACATCAAGGTTGAAATCAAGGTGTTGGCATCAAGGTTGAAACATCAAGGTTGACATTGGAGATTGAAATTGAAGGTTGAAGCAAAAAAAACTAAGGAGAAAAGAGTGGAATTGAAGATTTTCTTGAAAACAAAACTTGAAAAGCATTTTTTAATGTTTATCTTAAAACTTAGAGCTTCAATTCGCTTCCCTTTTTTTCTATTTTAAACCAACTCACATTTCCTTTTGGGTTTAAAATTAACCACTTGACTTGATCTTTTCAAAGTTGGTTAAAAAGAACCTTAGACATTTACTAGATTTCAATTTGGACTTAAAATTGAAGAAGGCAAACTTCACATTTCAATTGGTGCTTTTAAAACGAACTCATCACTGCTTTGATGTATAAAATGAACAAGTGTCTTTCATGTTTTGCAATATTTTTCACAAATTAACATCATTGAGATGCGTATGTGCTTCTCTCGCGCTTCACAATGATCTTGAGAATCAAAAGCATTTTGATGATGTTAACTTGTGAAAAAGATTGCCTCCACATTTTAATTGGGGCACTTAAAATTGAACAAAACATGTGAGTATGAGCACGACATATTGTGGAGGTTTTCCCCTTTTTTTTTCAACAAAGGTTGTGTAAACGACGAGATATGTTAGCTTGCTTTTGTTTATCTTAGAGGGCTTCCCTTGTGGGAAAAATTACTCACCCAAGGGAATGACCCAACTGGGAACACGCTAAAGCCAAGCGACTTCCACCTAGGATATAAGTGTGGATATTGGAACAAAGGCCAATATCACGAGGATTATTTTGACGAGATAGACAGGAATGGACTCTCGCTGATGTTGGATAATCCCCCACGAATGGAATGCCTGAATTAGAACCCTCTATTTAGAAAAAAGGCCAAAACCTTGTCTATCTTGTTGGTGCAAAAGGTCATGTCCTTGGAAGCCGCCCCACGTTATACATGCAGTCTTGTTGTGGAAATGGAAAGTATGCCATGGGAGATTCAAGGGTACTAATGCTTGGCTGACCCAAATAAGTGAGTGTCGTGGAGGGGAGCTAGTGTGGTCAAGCATTTAGCCATTTGCACAAGATATGCACAAATGGATTTATTCAAGTGGGAACCCAACAAGATATTGCCTCATCATCCTAGGGTTGTAAAAAGTGTTTGGAATTAAAACATACATTGCTTGGTTGTCAAAACGATTGAAAAATAGACATTCACAAAGAGCCTCAAATTTCAAACCCCTTTTAGGAAACAAATACCTTTGACGAATTTAAGCACTCTTGCTTTCCCTAGGGATCATATCCTTAGAGGTTTCTAAGTGCTTGAATTCTATCATCTTTTGTTTTCAATAAGGTTAAACATAGCAGACTTTTGCCCTATTTTCTTTGATTTCCACATAATGGACCTTGTGGGATGAGGAAGAAAGTAGGACATTAGGCATTCAGTTTGAAAACATAATCAAGCAAGTGATTTTGGTAAAATGAATTCACTAAGACAAGATAAAAGACAAATTTGATTACACATGTGTTTTCTAACATGATTTCCCGCAAGACCAAAATTCCAAAAACTAAAGTTCAAGAAGCTTAGTCTGAAAGCTCGTGAGGAGTGTCTTGAGATCCTGAGTTGTATGAGTTTTACTATCACCAGAATCCCAAACTTTTTGAAAGGTTTGATTTCCTCTCATAGGAAATATAGCATGTTCTTCAACATTGAGGACTTGTAAGTAGAAGTGTTATTCTAGGTCAAGTCTACGATCAATTCAATCATTTTCATCTATCTCTCAACCATTAAATCAGTCAAAAGTCACCTCACCAACTCTTGGAAACTTTGTAAACATCTGTTATGCTAAACTTGTAGGCAAAATCAAATCACTTTGTTTGACTTAACACAACTAGTCAAACCATCATCCTATACACGAGTTCTCTCTTGGATAATACAACTTCCTAGGGTTTACGATTTCATTTTGTTTGGCTTAACGCACTTAGCCAAATTATCAAATCATCACCTCGTTTGACTTGACGCACTTAGTCAAACTACCATCTTGTAAGAATCCACTCTTGGATAACACAACTTCGTAGAGTTTTACGATTACATTTATCACTCTTGTTTGACTTAACACATCTAGTCAAACTATCAATCCAGTCACGAACAATCAAAGTCCTAAAAAGTTTAGCATTTCCTTCAAAGTTTCTTTAAGAGTTTCATTCATTTGTATCACTCATCTTTCATTTATCTCATCCTCGTCATCGCTTTGATCCTTCAATTATCCTAGTTCTTCACTTCTTTGAACCTTAATTTTAGACCGATCTAAAGAATTAGAGGTTCATCTCTTACATTCTTGAAAATTGATCTTCATTTTATGGTTCAAACTCGATCTCAACACAAGAGGGACATGGAATATAAACTTGATTCATCCATCATGAGAAATTCGATTCAACCAAACTATCCAAGTCTCACAATGCCAATTGATTATCGAAACTCACATTTATGCAATTCAAACATGGCATCATTATCTCTTCCAAACTTCAATGATATGAATGTGAGTATGCCCAATGTAAATTTTGGAACACCTTTCCCAATGATAGATTTAAATCCAAGTCCAAATCTGCAAATCTATCAACTGAACACTCAATACATGAGTTTTCCAAACATCATCCCACCAAATCCATACATGCCAAGTACAAGTTTGTTGAAAATGAACATTTCTAGTCCACACTTGGTGAACTTTGGGATAGATATGCTTGCAAATCCCCCTAATGTTGTTCAAAATCCTAGCAGTATATTGGCAACTCCATATGTTGATTCAAGTCAAGGTAACACCATGCAAAATCAAAGTTACCTAAATCAAAGCAATATGATTCTCAACCACAACAATGTTCAAAGTCAACCTATAATATCAAATCAAAACATCATACCAAATCATCCCATTTTGCCATCGGTATCGCAATAGCAGGTGGTAACCATTCAAGCAATCCCAACAATCAACACCATTCCACCACCACCACCGCCGCCAAAACACAACATGACCAATTCATTCTCCATCATGTTGCAAGCCGCTCAAGAAGCTTCCCATAAAAATGCACTCCAAAACCAACAAGCCGCACAAGCTGTGCAAGCTGCACAAGTTGCACAAGTGGCTCAAGTAGTCCAACAAGCACATGCTCAAGCTCAAGCGCAATTCCGGGCACAATTGCAAACAATCCATCAAGAAGTCCATCAACAAGTCACACAACAACAAGCCCAACAAAAACACAATCGACAACAAGTGTTGTTGGCTTAGCAAAAAATACAAACATTACTCACTCAACAAAGCTTGCAACAAATTCCCAACACAATTGTTGGAAACATTGATCAAGATCAATCCATCAATGAACACACTGCAGATGTTTCCATCTCGACCAATGATCAAATCAACACACACCAAAATCCACTTTCCAATCATGATAAAAAATCACCGACGATGCCCAACAATGATCAAATTCAAGAAATGCCACCATCACTTGATCCTATGGTTAAAAACATTGACAATATCTCCACTATAACTAATGAAGACCATGATCGAAATAAATCCATCAATGAGCACATTGAAGATATGTCTACCCCATCCATTGATCAACTCAACATTCATCAAGAGCCACTTTTTAATGATTTATTCCAAGATTTGTTAACGTTATTTGATCCCATTGACATAATCTATGATCCATCGAACAATGGTCATATCAAAAATGTCTCTACATCACCTTATGAGTTAGAGGAAATATCTCAAGAACGTATTCCAAAGCATGATCAAAATCTTCCATCAAGGTCTAGCAATGGCCCTTCCAATGACATATTGACATCCCTCAACCTCATGGTTATAGATATTGAAGGAATCCCTAGCTTAACACTTGATCCAAATCCACTCAAAGCTCAAGAGAATATTGAGCCACTTCCCAATGACGATGTCCAAGAACCCACAATAAGCAATCCATCCTTTGAAATTGACCCATGTTAAGAACTTGATCGAAAGCATGTTGAAAATAGTTCTAAAATCGCTCAAGATCGAGAATTCGTATCTCTAAGATACTACAATGATCTAATGGGCACTCTGTTATCTGTACAAGATGCTACAAATGATGAGTGTATCCATATAACACAGACTCCTCCATCTACCCACAAGATTCTTTCTTTGGACGAACACGTGGATGATCTTCATTCAAAACAAGAGTCTCATACTCTTGAAATCATTACCAATGAACAAGAGTCTCCTACTCTTAACATTTGTACACATGATCAAGATATAGAGAAATGCAGAGACATATCAAAAATGGGTCATGAAGAAGGTTTCTATAGAAGTTGTGAATTAGAAACATCATGTGAAAGCATACCAAGAATAAATCACGAGGAAGACTTTTGCAAGGACATTGAATCATCAATACCTCTTAAAGAAGCACTACAATCTGATGTCTCACAAGATCAAACCAAATATATCAATCAAAAAGTCATCCCACATATGGAGGATCCTCTCACTTATAAACTTGGATCACTCACCTTTGTAAGGGAAAATCATCTTATCAATGAAAGAGCTATGACAATTGAAGATCCGCCACAAAGTAAAGAAGGATTAGCACCTTGTTTCCAAGGTAAATCATATCCTATTGCAAATAAGTTTTTTCAGTAGATGAATTATTAGGGAAAAGGATTAGGTCTGCATGAATAGGGTATCCTGAAGCCAGTACAGATTATCGACAATCCTAAATGTCAAGGCCTTGGTTATTCAACAATCAAGGGATATAAACATATCAGTAATACTTCCACAAAACTAGGGGCAACTTCATCTCGAGCAAACATCAACATGGGGAGCATGAAGAATCCTTATGATGAAACCAATGCCAATACTACAACTTGCCACGTCATGAATCTTCATCCACCCATCACCCCATCCACAAATTGGGACCAATGTCAAAAGAAAGATTCAAATCAAAGGATGAAGCACGAAGGAAAAATAAAATACAAGTGGATACGAAAGAATACAAAGAATGACTATCCCTATCAAACTCCATCAGTCAAAGAAACTATGGGGAAAAATAAACAAGGGAAAAGTATCCATCCAAAATGTCCACAAAGGCAAAAAGAAGGCTTCTCAAGCAATGTACAAAGTGTATCAAGCAGTTGGTGCTAATTCCATGCACACTTCCATATCCACCCACTATTGCTCATCTTCCCAAGTTTGGAGAGTCAAAGGTTCCACACTATCAACCAATCCATCTTTTACTCCTAAACACACTCCATCCATGCCTCCCCGCATGATATCCAATTCTCACATTGACCATGTATTGGCAGTCACCCTTCATCATAAGGATTCAGAAGGCACTCTATTGCGATGTGCACATAGAGACAAAGTTAACTCTAGTATCGACAAAGCAGATCAGGGATCTCAAAAGTTTCATTCAAGTGCACGTATCTTGACAAAACAACTTCTTCAAGCAGGATATCGATGGCACATTATGACAGAAGCATCAACATCAACACCACTAGGTGGTTCATCATTAGCTTAAAATCTCTCAAAAAATACAAAAAAATTAGAAAAATGTCCTGAAAAAATGTTCACCTTGATGAAAACTTGGCAAATAGGCATCTTGGCGACCACAAAAAAATACAAAAAATACAAAAAATCCAAAAAAATCAGAAAAAGGATTAAAAACAGTAAAGAAAAAAAATCATCCTCTAACGAAAACCATTTCGGTGGCACTTTGGACAAGTACCATGATGAAAACCCGGCAAGCAAGCATCATGTGTAGAATTGAGCATCTATGTGCGCCAGTTCAGGAGAAAGCATCTTATCACATCCATAATAAAGCTAGCATTCCATCCATATCATCCATTCATCCATGAACCATTTATCCAACCCATGGATATCTATCTACCTTATCTTGATCTTGATGAAGGTTTGGTAAATGTTGTACACTTGTTTATGGTAAACATCTTGACATGGGTCATTTTCACTGATCCCATCCTACCCAATGCTATTTGAGCCTTGAAGCATTATACGAATGATAATCCTCTATTTTCAACACCCTTATCTTATCACAAGATAATTCATATCCATTTGTTCAAGAATCCACCAATGGCCATTCAAACATTGCTAGACACTAGGGGCAAATATTTACATCTTGCTTCGAGAATAAATCTAGATATATATCCTCCCACTTATGTGGTGATCCAAGCATTGGAAAACATGAAATCAAGCTAGTCAAAGCATTTGTGAGCCAAAAATCTAAATCACTAGCCCATGGCATATTTTGACAGGAAGACGTTCCTTACCAAGCTTTATCTTTCACCAAACATCAATCCATATAATCAATATCAGTTGCATCTAATGCACATGTTAGCATCACATCAAATCATCAAAACAATTTTGTTCCAAATCAAGCCTCATCGATCTTGATCAATCGAATCCAATCAATCATCACCTTGTTTGACTTAACACACTCAGTCAAACTATCATCTTGTGCACGAGTTTACTCTAAGATAACACAACTTCCCTGGGTTTACAAGTTCATTATCATCTTTGTTTGGCTTAACACACTTAGCCAAATTATCAAATCCAGAACCACCTCATTTAACTTAATACACTTAGTCAAACTACCCTCTTGTATGAGTTTACTCTAGGATAACACAACTTCTTGAAGTTTACGACTGCATTATCACTTTTATTTGACTTAACACACTTAGTCAAACAATCAATCCATCAATCTGATTGATCAACATTAAGCTTGGTTTCAAACAAAATCCCAAAACAAAGCATTGATATTGTCATCACATATCATATCCAAAAATTCAAAAATCAAAAGTCCAGAAACAAGCAAATCATTCAAAAATCTAAAAACATGTCAAAATCTCAGAAATCTTCAAAAATTTGAGTCTTGTCAGTCTTTCACCTTGTCAAACTACGTCATCTCTAAGCTTGAATGTAGGCAAGGCTGATCTTTGATCATCCCCTGAGACAGTTAGGGTTAGTCCTTAGGCGTTCGTTGCATTGGCAATCTGTTTGCCCATTTATTTTACATTTTAGGATTTTAGGCATCTGTCATAATGACATCTGTCTGCCCATCCAGTTAGGCGTTTGTCATAGGGGCACCCATTTGTCCATCTAGTTTACATTTTAGGATTTTGGGCGTCCATCGCAATGACATCCGTCTGCCCATCTAATTAGGCGTTCATCGCAGGGGCATTCGTTTTTCCATCTATTTTACATTTTAGGAATTTAGGCACCCGTCACAATGACACTCGTTTGCCCATCTAGTTAGGTTTCCATCACAGAGGCATTTTTTTGTCCATCTTTTTCACATTTTAGGATTTTAGGCGTCTATTGCAATGACATCTATCTACCCATCTTGTTAGGCATCCGTCGCAGGGGCATTCTTTTGTCCATCTTTTTCACATTTTAGGATTTTAGGCTTCCGTCGCAATGGCAATCCATTTTCCCATCTATCTCATTAACAGACAAGTCAATTGGAGTCCAAACTACGTCATCTCTAAATGTAAACATAGGCAAGGCCATCCTTGATTGGCCCTCGAGACACAAAAGTACCAAAAGCATTTGTAAAACATCTCAAAAATTCCAAAAACAGCCTCAAAACATTTTAAAAACCAAAATGGTGCACCCATTTCATCTCGCTTTCACCCGTGATTTTTCATCACTCATAATAAATCAATCGCCGCTTTCACCCTTTGGTGAGTCAGTCATAAGCAAGTTTAGCAGGTTCAAAAAGAGAACACCTTAATCGTCAAAGTCTCAAATCTAGAGCAGTAAGCAAGCAAGTTGGTCAACTCGGAGTATCAATAGCTTATCACCCAAATCAGTCTCACCAAAACCCTAATCACTACATGTCCTAGGATGAAGCTTTCCTACAATGGACATAAGCATCAGGTACCCCACAATAGTTAGCCTTGGCTAGCAGTATCAAGAACATTAGCTTGTATGTTTACTTTATTTGGTCTTTTTGACTTATCTTATTTTGCGCTCATTCCGAAGACCTCTTAATGATGCCTAAACAAAATAGGTTTAGAGAGAAAGGAATGGGGTAATGATCATTATCTTTTTCTCTTTTGTGCTTGTTGGATGTTCTTGAAAAATAACTTGGCGAATACTTGCTTTGTTGGGTCCGTCCTAGCAAGGTTTCCATATGTCAAGTGTGAACAAGAGCACTCCTATCTAATTGTCGAGTCAAAGTCCATCACACTAGGTGCCATGCCATCTTGGTTCTTAATACCTTGATGCATTGCACCTACGTATGTTATCAAACATAAAGAAAGGTATGCTCTTTTCCCATCCCTGAATAAGCAATACATCATCATCATTCATCATCATATCCAATAAAGTCTTGATGACTAGGCGACTTATTGGACTTCTACATCTTCTTGGATTTAAGGGTTTATCCCTCTCATTCTTCTATCCTCTTTGATGCTAACAATGCATCCATCCTGCATCCATCTTGCATCCGCATTCTCATTCTACATAATCACGTCATATCATGATAGGACAACATCATCCATCGCATTCATCTTACATGCATTGCATAATCATTTAAGTTGTTTAGGATAATATGAATTTGTTATTCTAAGCATCTTCCAAACATCTCATTTACATCATCATTATCATATAGATCATATAGTCTCGCCATCCATATATCCATTTTGAACCTCTTTATCATGAGATCAACCTCAAATCGAACCTTTTCGCTAGATCTCTCGAGGGGAAATGTACTAATGTACTTATTTCCATTGGGGCATCTGAAAAAACCAAAGAATTTTTTAATTTCGATGTCAGAAACATCATTCTTTGAACCAATGCAACAAGTACATTGCTTCAAAGAGGGGCAAAATGTAGACATCCAAAACTAACATCATGCATCATGCATTCCACCCTAATTAACATTCATTTCTTTTATTAATCAATTAAAATATTTTATTGATTAAATCCCTAAGGTTCATTAGACTTAATTAAATAAATTAAATTATTTCATTAAGTCCTAAGTTCTTCTTATTTGATTTGATAAATCAAACTTATTTAAATCAAATATCAAATCCCTAAAATCCCCTAAGTTAATTAATCTAAATTAATTAACTTCTAATCATAATTACCATTCTCTAGCTTTTGACTCAACTAGAGTCAAATCTAAACTCTCAACTAACCCACCCACTTGCACCAATAAATCATTTATTTGATTTATTAATTCTTCTAATTACTTTCAAAAGGGCATCAAAATGGAATATTCTTCCAATTTTGAATCTTCTCTCCAAAGGATTTGTCCCTTCCAACAAAGCATTAAATGCTCTTACATGTCACTTGCACAAGTCAAAGTTGGCATTTAATGCATCTTTCATCCCCCCTAAACATGTCATTTCATCCAAAATTCAAATTTGAAATTGGCACATTGGCCAAGACTTGCACATTCCTCACCCTCTCACACCTTGACAAGTGGCATCTTGTCATTGGCCCATGAATGATCCCACATTCATCAATTTGGCCTCTCCTCCCTTCAAGTTCAACTATAAGTTGAAGGCTTCTCTCCTTCAAACAACACATCTTTAGGCAGGGTTACTCTCTTCATTTGAGAATCAATCTTGCTCTTCATCATCTATCATTTGGCAGTTTTTGCTTATCAAGGGGGTGGGAAAGGGATTTTCTTTCCACATTTCAAAAGGCACCACTCCCACTATGGGATAGATATGGATACTATTTGAATATTCTTTAAGTTTTCTTATTTGGTCTTTTAGAGTTTTGTTTAGCATGTTAGACATGATTCATTATCTCATAGGGATGTTGTGATTTGCTAACAATGCTAACCTTGTGTCAATGTTATAAGCAACATTTTGCAGATTTTAGCATCCACAAGTCTTAATGGGTCTTATTTAATTATTGATATCGAAATAAATCTAAAAATTTAAGGCAATTACTCTCTTATGTGTGTTGTGATAAATCATGAATGAAATTATCAAGGATTGTTTCATTTGTATTCAATAGTTCATTTGAATGTATGATTCTCTTTCTTGCCTTAACTTAATGAGTTAATCAAATGCTTGAAAAGGGATTGTAGGTCTGTGGTAATGTGCTAAGGATCTAATAAGGATTATTTCTTTGAATACTATGAATTCTTATGATGTAATGCATTGTGAGAGTTGTTCACTAATATCAGGGTTAAATTTTATGTTTGACTAAAAAATTTATATGTGACTCCTGCCCAATTTGATGAGGCATTGGCTAGTTCGTTTGGAATTATTTTAAGTAATTAAAATTAGAAAGAACCTACATGTGGATTCAAGGTTAGAACATTATATAATTCAAATTCTATCTATTATGAGATACAAATCTCACATACCTGTATTCCTAGAAAATATGTCGTTATTTGTGTAAAGGTCAACCAAACCTTTGATAAATCATGTATGTTTGCAAGTTAGTAGGAATTTATCTGTGTGTGAAGCGTTCTTGTGGAAATGGGTATCAACTGAACACAAATAGGAACACCCTCCTTGGCCTCACATAGCCTAAAGAGTATGGATAAATCCCTGAGAAGCTTTATCTATCAATTGGCCACTAGATTTTATGATTCTTAAACATAGAGATTGACTATCTCTTAGAGAATTTCAAAGCCTGGCTGGAAAAATGACTAACATCACCCATTGAAAAGTGGTGAATTCCCACTATTGAGTGGATGTCTTCCACATCAGATGAATTATTTTTTATTTGTAATTTTTTTCCCCTGCTAATTAAGTGGTAGTGTGGAAATCTCTCATGGCTAGTTCACTACCTCTTTCCATTTAGTTGTATTTAACTTTAAGTTATTATTCAGTTTCCTTCACCATATGTTTGCACCTCACACATATCGAGTCTTGTGTGCATATTCTTGGTATAGAGTGAATTTCATTTGACTATTCTTTGGAAGCTAACGCTAATCAATTGGCATAGTTCTATTTTGTGTTGTGACAATTCCCTCAAAAAATTAAGGGACACATTTCAACAGTGTGGTACATTAGCATCTTTAGGATAAATCACCAACCTATTACAGTGAGGTAATGTGATGATTCCTTTGTTTAAGAGTATTTTTAATTTCCTCTCACATTTAGGAGGTGGACAAAGAGGAATTCTAAGATTCTATAATTTGTATGGCCTCTTGCATTGGCTAGACTCTCCAATTTCAAAAGAGGAGATAATGGCATGATGGCCTGAGATGATCAGAGTATTGTTTTTGTTGTGTTTAGGAGAGGGTGGGTGTTCTTTAGGATGGAGAACATCCAAATCAGGAGGGGAATCAAATATCACCATGTCATCATCATGAAGCCTGAGAAATTATCTATGAGGCCTATGGTCATGAGGAGGATCTTAATAGCCAATTCTCTTGTAAGTTCATCAGGAGACAATTGTTCATAAAACTTGTGTATTTAATGTTTGTTTGTTGTTTCCCCACCTTTTTTACTAATAATATTAAACTCTTTTGCATACGTTTGTTCAAGATTAATTTGAGGATGGGTGGCCTGGTTATGGTAAAATGGTTTAGTGATGAGATTAGATGAACTGGGTTCACCTTGTGTAGGGAACTTAGGTTCATTGTTTGTTTCAAGGTGGAGGTAAGAAAATGTCTCTTGGGATGACATGGTGGGAAATGGGGGTTGTTGCATGGATGGATAGAAGACTGAATTAGCCTCAAGATGGTCCAAGAATTCATTGAGGAACCAATTCATTCTAGCATCATCATCTCTAATGCGGTCAACTTCAGGAGGACATGCATTCGGAGTTGATTGAGTAGGAGTAGGTTCAAGATAATTAGGATTAGTGGCAAAGGTGTATCTTGACATATCCATTCGGGGTTTAAAGGAAATCTACAACATTTTGAAAGATAAAGCCATATTGACAACATACAAAGTGCAAGAAATTGTTGAAAGGAAAAAATTTGGGAATTGACACAAAAATACAATTTCAGAGAACAAAAGGGCAAATAATGCTCTAAAAATGATAGAAAATACTATGCAACATGTGCAAGAGGACTAGGTCACCCATTGTGGCGTCTTAGTGCCAAGAGTGATTTTATTGACAATTTTTGAAAGTTTTGAATGCTATTGCTAATTTCTATGCTTTTCCAATGCAGGTACACAATGAAAATGCAGATCTTTTTATACTTTTTTAGTTAAAATGTGATGAAAAATGCAATCTATCATGAAATTTTTCACTAATGCACTTTTTTGTACAAACTCTAGGATGAAAATAATGTAAAAACTTAATGCAATGCAAGCTTAATCCTAAGATGAAATGAAAATATCAGAATATTAACAAGTGGTCTACAATCAGGTTCACCAAAATGAACCACCAAAAATATATAATGGTCTATTAGGGAAAGAGCATTCCCCAATTAGGCCCATAGGGTTTCTCACCTAGGAGCACTTGATTTAGGAATGACTCTCTTTCTTCTTAATGCTATGGTTTTTGGTGATTGCATTCAAAGGGTATGGGTTGAATAGGGTTGTGCTGTGTGTGAGAAGTGTGGCTAGATGCTAAAAATGAAATGAAGCTAAACTAACTATATAATGTAAACAAAGAAAATGTGAACTATATGCAAACTAAAATAAATGACCTAAATGTATGCAATCTGAAAGAAAACTAGAAAAGGCAGAGAGTGTGCACCTAGGAATTGAAGCTTGCAAAAGAGAATCCCTAGAATGTTCTAGAATCTACCTAAATCTGCATAGGGACACTTACACAAGAATGGGCGACCTATTCTTTCTATCGAAAAAATCTGTTGGAGTGGGTTTTGCAAAAATGGTATCCAAAAATGTCAAACAAAAAATTAGGCCTATTACAGGGACAAGGTCACCAATGATGGAAACACACTCCTCTTGGTACTTTCAAGACATTGAAGGTCTTATTTTGTGGGCCACCACTTGCACATCCCTTTTTGTCAGATAACTATGTCAAAATCTTCAAAAAATAGCCTGCAAGTTATCCTTTTGCTCCACCTAAGGTTTGATGACATGAGTTGACTTGTGTGGAATGATGGTACCCTTTTCAACACTTTATTCCCTGCCCAATCCACATACAACCTACAAAACACATGCAAAGACAAGGAAAATGTTAGGGTTAGAGAATAGGGGTTTGCCTTAGTCAAACCCCATTGATGGTAACTGTTGATCATCAAAGCTTGTGCCTCTCTGATAGTCTTATGGGAAATTCAGCGAGTGGGGAAACAATATTCACCTCACTAAATACCTCCAAGAGTTTTATAGAAATTCATCTCTTCTTTGAGTTTGGGGAAATATTAGAAAGAAATGCAAAAAAAAAACATTAAAAGTGGCGATACTTCAAGCCTTTTAAAATATTTCAAAACCACAAGTTTCCTTATATGAGTGATATGATAGACACGGAACAACACATCCTTTCATTGTTGGGAAGAGAATGAACAACAAAGGCTCAATAAAGCACATATGCAGTCATTCAATTCACTCGTGGGAAGTGCATATTAAGATCTGACCAAACATAGAAGTTCAAGAATTAATAGAAAACATTCAAAAGCAACATAAAACCTTCCTCTTAATATAGTATATCATAAAGAAATGATAATCCTTAAAGAAAACAGACAAGTCCAATGACATAGTCCAGTTTTTATAGATTATAATTTAATCACATACATAAACAACACAAAAGTCTGCTAATCAAACTATTCAGATTAAACAAGACATGGTGTTCTATTCTGGACAAAGATATATTGAAAGAAATATTGACAAAGACCATATCATGCACAGTTTCAAATATTTCCTCAAAATAGCTTGTACATCGAATATAGATGAACTTTAAAATAGAGATCAGATTCCAATCCGATAATAGTTTGATCATATAAAAGACATAACATGCCAGAGTGAAGTAGTATTTTGTAAACTTCAAAAGAAAATATTTCTACTAACTATGAAACTACGGAAAAAATTTCCAATAGGAAATTTTTTGGAACCCTTCCTTCATGTTGTCGTTCCTAATTTATAGCCACTAAGGAGAGAGAAACACCAACCTCATTCAATATTAATGATTGTCAGACATCCACACCTAATCACTTGGAAATATGATCCTATATCTTTTGTAAGTTGATGTGATCCAACTCACCAACTTTCAACTGCCGCATTAATATTACTTAGATATTTCATTAAGATTGCCCCTCGTAATCACTCAGGTCTCAGAAAGACAATCTGGCAGAAGTCTTGTTGATCAACCAAGTGGATTTGACAGCACCGACCTATGTCTGTTCATTAGAACAAGGAAAAAGGAATTTTGATGGTCTCCACATGAAGACTCAAAAGATACAGTTTTTCTAGCACAAAGAGATGGTGTGTCACACATGTCGATAGTCTTAGATTTGCAAAAAGTGGATTCAAGAAATTGTCTGCCAAGCCGACACATGGTTTGACTCCTATTTAATAAGAGAGCAATTAATAAAGTGCATGCAACCACCATGTGGTGCATTGTGCACCCATTGGAAATACAATTATTTCACATACAGATCTTTCGGAAGACAAAAATAAAGTTGAAAACCTAAAGTAGATTAAGGAAAAAAATTACATCATAATTCTAGCGACTCACAGGGAGGCTTTGCTTGCAAAGGTACAAAACTAGACCTATGGTCATTCTTGGAGCTTGAGTAGGGAGGAATGCAACATTTCCCAGTCTGCGTCAGTCAGTTGGGCAAGGCTACATAAGACTTTATACGCCTGATATAACTTGAAAACTTCTTTAAAAGAAAAAAATCCCCATCTCACTGAAATGGCTCCAAAATGATAGTAAAGACAAGAAAGCTAAAGAATTTTACTATCAACGTCATCTATTGCTGGTGGTTAACTCAGCGCTAGAAGGTCTGCAAAAGTCTGAACCTTGTTTCTGACCTCTTCTGTAATTTTCTCAACTAGTAATACATCTCCATTTGTTGAAAGGAAGGGACACAACCTGAAACTGTATAAGACCCAAAAATCCTTCTTGATTTTGTTGACCCTCTTATTTAATATTACCTAGTTGTTCTTGGTCTTGGCTGCTACCTTATGATAGTGAGTGAATTCTCTTGCTTTACTAGAGGCAACCCTCTGATCTATAATACTTGCACTTATTAGGGCATCATCTATCACCACACAGAGCTTGGAGATCAAATTATTTGACTCGGCCACTTGAGGAGTGTACTCCTGAAGATTTTGATTAGCCAATGGGCCAACCTTTCCATTTATCTCTTGGGCATCCCTCAAAAACTGTAAGGCCAGTTTCAAAATGGTATGCATGATAATGATTCACTCCCAATAGGTGGAAACCAACTTTCTCTTCATAGGGACAATCACAAACCTTTTTGTAGCTACTAACTCTTCTTACAATTGAGCTTCTTTTGTCTTTAATCTCTTCTCCACTTAATCCCTTCTCTCGAGAGCCTTTTTCAGTTTAGAGATTAAATTTTTGACCTCTTGATTAGGAGAATGCAAGGTAGACTCGGCTTCCTCTTGGGTCTTTTGCAAATTTTCAGAAGCTTGACCTTGGGCACCATCCAAATCCTTCCTTATACTTTCCTAAACATGTTGATGTCTTGTATTAGGTTGGCGCTTAGTTGTAAGCTCACCTTTCAACCTTTCTATTTTAGTGTATAGTTGGATTCACTCATCTTGAAATGCTGCAAGAGATCTTGTTGCTTCATCTTGCTGGTCTTTTTGGTCTTGCACCTGTAGTATGTGGGTTATTTCATCATTTTGGGCCCTGAGTTTCGACTGCAGTCGATTCACTATTTCCTTTACATTTACCAACTCACCCTTGCACTTTCTCAACTTTTGATCTAGCTGCGCATAATCTGTATATGCTACCTTTTGAGTGGTATTAGGAAAATCTACATTTTCACACAGATGAATCTCATTCAAATCCGGACCCACTGGTCTAATGTCATAGTCTTCCATCTGCATTTGTCCTTCGGGTCAGGCTGCGAGTGGCTTCATAGTAGTGATCCACATAGAATTTTGTTCTTCATTAAAACAAGTTTGGATCTTCTTCGTGACTGGTAGCTTGAAATTCTTTTCTCTTCTCTTCTACTTTCTATTTTGTCAGGCCAACTTAGTTGCATTAAAATGCTTTTGAAGAGGCTGTGGGGAGTCAATTCTCTGTGCCTCCATACAAGCATCGGGGGTTAGACTGAAAAGAGTGACAAAAGGGGACACTTCAGATGTATGGGCATGTGGGGAGAAAAATGGGAGAGTAATCATTAAGAATGACAGAATTGCTAATTGGGATTAGGCACCAAGAGTACCAGTTGAAGTAAAAAGAGTAATAGACAAAAAAGGTGATTTTTGTCTGAATGCGGATGGGCCTAGGGTACCAGGTAACATGGATGACTCAGGTTTCTCAATGGGGGCCCTAGATAGGGCAATTAAAGATTCAATAGTGGCTAAAGTGGATGCTTCTTGCACAACACATGGGGGAACAACACTTGGCAAGTCAAAAATGGTAGGGGGCTCATTTAGAACCAAAATCTCAGGGTCAGTAGGCAGAGGATTATTTTCAGTGGGTGGGGGAAAAGGATTAACCAAAGTTATAGAAACAGGAAGAAGAGGGGGAGAAAAACTTACCTGAACCATGACTATCTAAATGTTTTGGAGAGAGGACTCTACTTCTTTGTTTTCAACAACTGCATTAGGTATGTCTAGTTCTTCGACTCGTCGTATCTTCGTTCGACCCAAACTAGATCATTCTAACCCTTTAGCAAATGATCCCATTGAAGCTTGACCTTCTTGTTCTGAAGTTGACTCTCTTGGGGACCATCAGGTTCTCTTCCCTTTTCTTTACACACTAGTGCAAGATACATCCTACGAGTCCTTTTTCTTATAACTTCTTCCCAAGTCGGGCTCTTGTGGTTAGGAAGCATGTCCTAGAAGTCACTCTTTAGTTACTTCATAGCTAGACTTTGGGTTGTTGTTGTCAAAATTAGCTTCTCAGTCATAAATTTCCTCAAACTGTTCATTGTGTGGTTGAAAGTCTCTAAGTAACCTATAAGTACTTCCCATTTCTTCTCAGAACCTACGAAAATCTACCATCTTGCATTCCGACCACCCCTACTGTTTCATTTGATTTTTTAGGGTTTTTCTTATCAAAACCTCCCTCTCATTTCTTTCCTGTGGCATATAGAAACTCAGCCACTTTGGACTTTTGGTCTGTATGAGGGCCAAGTTGATGTACAATTTTGGCTTCTCCTGAGTTGGATTCTTCTTATGTTCCACATATTCTCATGTCTCATGCTTCAGGGGAAGTTCCTTTGATGGATTATAGTCCCATGTGTCGCATGTAAGCACTAAGCCCAGAAGCGCCAATATATTGGTCAATTCTTTTTATGCTTTATGCTTCTCCAGCACTACCTTACTATTTGTAATGCAAAGAGGAAGTGGATATTACTTGTTTTGTTCCTTCCCCTACCATATGCATTGTCGAAAAGAGTTGCATGATGGCATGCCTCCAAAATGAAAACTCGATCCGTCACAAATTTGAGAAGTTGAAAAGGTTCTCTGACAAAACCATGATATCTGATAAATGTAAAATCTTCACTGAAGAAATATTCTACTAGGGTTGATGAGTTTTTTATTCATTACAAAACTTTAGGACATAAGCAGCTATTTGATCGTGGCAATAATTCTTGCGACAATGGTCACAAAAAAATATGGACAAACTAGTAATAGCTACTTGTTCTTGACATGACATAATTCCATATAAAAATTGGCTAAATTAATCCCTCTTCATATAACCTAGATATAGGAAAATTTATCTCAAGAGAACTAAAGTTCTAATGTAGAATTAAGTGAACGAAGAAACAAGAATACTTCAACTTAGACTTAGCTTGGTAATTCTTCAGCTCCAACAACATATTTGCAGCTATCAAATTGACAAAATCAAAATATCTCTACTCTCGCTCCTACTTGAGTATCAGAGCCAAAGCCATCTGGAAAGGATGGACCTCTTCATCATCATCCAGGCCAAAAATCTAGGCTAGCATGGAAAAAAGATCTTGTGTGTTATATGAAAACTTTTTAAACACCAAGGGAAAGACAAAACGACCTCTAGTCAGCCTCTCCTCTATTTCATTATAATAGAAACCCTCTATTTTATTTGATTCCTCCCAGTAGGTCTCCATATCCTCTTCAACAAATGGCTTAGCATGTTAGTTGGGAGGGATGCACAACATCTCTCGTATAGGTGGAGCATAAATTGTGACCCTGAACATGTTGCATATTATGGTTTTGGTTTCTTCATTGAATCTTTTGGCCAATGTGTCTACTAACTCTAGGCATGGATGTATGACAAGTAACATGAACTATAGCAGACCAAAATTCCAGATCTGGGAAGAAAAACCCTCAAAGGTACAATGATCTTTCATTATCTGAAACACTCCTTCTCTAAGACTTTTAGGGTTTTTTGCCAACGTTGGGTCTAAAACATTATCAACAATATCTCACATTGCTTCTCTTTTAACAATCCTATCTATCAACACCTTTTTACAAAACTCAAAAGGGTGGTCCTTTGGCATAGGGGAATTAGCAAATGATCTTTAGCAAAAGACATTGGTGAAAATGGGTCTCTTTGGTATAGATTCTGCTCTTCTTCCAATTGTTGATAGTTCTGCCATGGCTACTTCGAAAGTTGCAAATATTTTTCAATGAAATGGTCACTTTATTTTTGCTTTCTTTTAAAAAAAACTACCTTTTGAGTGTAATTAATTTCCTCAAGAAGTATGTGCAGTTAAGGCTATGTTGTTACCGTTGGTCCATTAAAAGCATGCAATGAGGAGATAAGTGTGGGTGGGAGATTTGTATCCCTCAAGAATGCCAAAAACTCTACAAGAATGGATTTAGTACATTCCTTTCACCATCTCTTTTCCCAAATAAGCTCGTTGCCTTGGGGAGAGTGCCCTTAATTATGCCAATCTTGCTTAGCGATATGAAGTACCTTTGAAAAGATGCGCTCATTAATTTTATAGATATTAGCATGTTAATCTATGTCCTTTCACTTACACGAATTAGCCGATGCTAATGATGGCCAAGGACACATGTCAGTGATCAGTTTTTGTGTCAATTTACTCTCAATGCACAAAAATTAATTTGAGGCCTTATGTCAGATTTTCCATATGATTTATTCTCCATTCACCATTTGCTTTGATATTTTCCCATTACCAGTTGGCGAAAAATAGAACTTCTACTATTTGCGTTTATCAACACCTCTTTTCTATAAGTAGTAATGCCACCTCAAGGCTATATTCATTCGAAAAGTAATACTTTTGAGTTAATCTAGCTTCTTATTTTTCTGCATATTATCTTTTTCTCTACTGCTTTAACCATGTCTGTTGGCCTAGGTACTCCTCTCTATCTTCTGCCATGACAGCCACAGTATGCCTTCACTAGGGAGATTATGGCTAACAAAATTAAACACCTGGTGAAGAGGTGCAATTGGTTGGGAGCAATTGTCTTATGATGGATCATTGGCATGGACTTTATTAAAGATGAAAACTAGATGCAGAGCAACTACAATGTCCTATCTTGCTTTGTGGCCTCTTTATTGGACATGAACATCGCCAAACACAAGATAGTGGAGCTATGTCACCGCATTTTTGACGTGTCTCTACTAGAAGCGCTCAGTGAGATTGTGCAAGTTGCCATCCCTAGTGTCAGCATTCCAAGCGCCATGGACCTTTGACGGTTCATTGATCATGGCGTGGACGTGCCTTGGCTTCCTTTTCTAAGCGATTACTGCACCATGGACCTAGAAATCTATTGCGCTCTGTCTCTACCTTTTGCCACCTACTTCCTTTGGGATTATGGTGTTGATGAGGCTCCTAGGTTTGAATTCAAAAAGAACTTTGAGCTTGTGGCCTACAACCACAAAGACTAAGGTTGAGGATCGCACATTGTGCACTGTGTGTTTCCCTAATTTCCTGTTTACAAAGAAGAAGAAGAAAAAGAAAAGAAAAATGATTATGGGAAACAAGCCATTATAACTATGGCTAGAGGCATATCTTTTTGTGGTTTTGTCAAAATGCCTCCATTTTTCTTTTTTGCACTTTTGCTCAAAGATTATTTATGGGTTTTGCTCGAGATAGCTTTTCTGTTAAAATTTGAGCCTCGGGCTACCCGACACTGCAAATTCCATGAAATAAAATATCTGATACAATTTTTTTTTTCTTCAATTTATTCCTTCTGGCTTATTCTAAAACTTAAAAGCTATTAACAAAAAATTGACATATGGTACATATCTATGAAATTTAAAAAAAATGTTGTACTTTAATGGAATAGTTTTAGATAAATACCATTTACCGGTATCTCTAAAGCATTACTTTATATATTCTCCTTCTCATATGCATTCTTCTCCTTACATGCGTTGATTTAGAAGGGGGCCTTCCACAATGCTTCAAATTTGGTGTGTTGCCCTAGTTTTGCAATGTGTTTGTCATATTTCAGCACTAGGCTTCCTTCCTAGAAATTTGGGCCGAAAGTCTTTTTGTTGAACCATCGCTTGACCATCTATTGGCAGCTAATCATGGCTCCCAAAACATTTTCTCTGTCTTCCTCCAGTTTGAGGAGTTTGACTATTTGTACCTCCATTTTGCCACTTTCCTCTATTTCCAGGGCTTTCAATAACTGTAAAGTAAGGAGTTCCATAGAAATAGATGGGTATGTGCAAGATCATGATGGGCCAAAAAGTGGCAATATGATGGGTATGTAGCTGATGAATTTTTTTTTACCCAAAATTGATGAAATGAAAAGGGTTTTTAAAGGATATTCTCATCTTTCCACCAATACAAATTATGCTTTACTTTGAATTTAATAAATTATTATTATTTATTTTCTATTGAATGACAACTAAAGTGCTGATTTTTAGGCTGATTGAAAAACATCTATAGTTTTCAAAAGATATCATATTTTTTGAATCCAAAATATGCATCAAACTCTATGCTTCACATACTATAAGATTGAAAAAGAAAAAAATGAATTTCATGAAGTTTTGACCAAGTTAAGTTGGTCAAACATATGAGTCTTTATATTTTTTAAAATTTGTCATAAAATATTTATAATTAATTATTTACTTGGAAAAAAGTTACAAAAAAATATGCATCACATCGGGAAATAAGTCCTCTACTTATATTTAAAATCATATAAAAAAATATTATCATTTTAATGTCATTAGGGTGGTCAGACAGACACCTACTTCTTATTTTTTCCCTAAAATTCAAGTACTACTATATTAAAATTTCAAATTTTCACCAAATAGATTTTATTTTTTTGTAAATAAACCTAGTAATTTAGAAACTACATTCAATTTTCTACAAATTCTATTCTTACATATTTTTGAAATAATATAGATAACTTATTCATTTTTTTATGTAAAGATTCCTAACTCTTATTTTTTTGAATTTTTTGCCACTTAAGGGCCTGTTTTTTCCATGATGATCCTGCACATACCCAAGTAAGACTACTTGTTTCCCATAAACTAATTTGAAGGGAGATTTCTTCAGGATCTGCTTCAGCGTAATCTGATCTACCCACATAGATTCCCATAGATGTTTGTGCCATTTTCTTTTTCATTTGGACCCAATGTGCTTGATTAACCTAATTAGGTTTTTATTTGTCGACTCCACCAACCCATTCCCTTGTGGGTAGTAGTTTGAAGAGGTCTTGAGGTAAATCCCATTCCTAATAGAAAAATCAAACACTTTTGAACCTATAGAGGCTCTAGCATTTTTGGATATGACAATCTTTGGCGAACCAAACGTGGTCACAAACTCCCCTAGAAAGCTAACAATCTCGCTTTCTATAGCACCTTTTAGGGCAATAGCCTTTCTCCATTTTGTGAAGCAATTGGTTGCTATGAGAATCCACTTATGGCCAACACTAAAGATAGGGTTTATCATTCTGACAAATTCTAATCCCAATTCAGGAAAAGGCTCTTCAGTTCCAATAGGACTTAAAGGTAAAGTGGAATTTTTCCTCTTGCCAACAAAGAAATGGAACTGAGTGCACTTCTGCACCAAATGGTGTGCTTCAACAAACATTGAGGGCCAATAGTATCCTGCTCACATGATTTTCAAAGTAGTAGCTCTAGCAGAAAAATGTCCACCTTCACGACTATTGTGGAATTCTAATCAAATCCTCTCTACCTAGCACTCGTCTAAACAACATAGCAATATTTCGTCATAGTTTATTTTAAATTAAAATTCCTTCAACCAGCACATACCTAGTTCCTTACAGTCGGTAGTATCTTTATTTGTGGAATGCGAGAGCTATTGGGTAGTGTCATTTATGCATGTATAGTGCCCGATCCATCACCCAAGAGTCATTAGACTCAAATTGATTTCAAAAAAATTGACCAATTTCCTTGTCGCATTCGGAACCTGACTCTTGTGCAAGATATTCACAGAGGCCTCTTCCCCTCACAAGCTTAGTTGGATTGATATCCACATTGTACTCTAGGATCTTGGTGATCTAATTGGCTCTCTTTTAAATTATTTCTCCTTTAGTAATGTATTCCCTTACACTTGGGTGAGCAACGAGAATGGTGATCTTATTGGCCGATACTAGATGTTAGAACTTCTTAAGACTCTTGACAATGGCGAAAGCTTTCTTTTCTACAAATTTATATCTAGTTTCATAACCTTTGAGGGTCCTTGAATTAAAAGCGATCAGGTTCTCCCCATTATCATTTTTCATCCCTCTGTGTGAGCACAGAAGCTATGCTATGCAGACCACTATACACATATAACAAGAAATCTTTAGAAAATTTTGGATTGGCCAACATCAGAGCAATGAAAATAGCCTTCTTTATTTTCTCAAATTCTTCCTTGCCTTCGGGAGTCCATTTGAACATCAAATTATTCTTGAGAATCAACGTCATGGGCCTTGCGATGGTAAAAAAGTCTAAAATAAATGGGCTAACAAAATTAATCTTTTCTAAGAAAGACTGTAGTCCCTTTTAATTTACTGGTAAGAGAAAATCCATTATAGATTTCACTCTTTTTTAATCTATTGCAATTCCCTCCTTGGATACTACAAAAGCTAGTAGCTTACCCTGAGGTACTCTGAAAACGTATTTTTTGGGGTTTAAAGAAATCCCAAACTTTTCGCATCTCTGGAAGACATGTTCTAGTTGATCAAAATGTTCAGCCTTCAACTTTGAAATATTGTCAGATCATCTAGATAAATCATAATGATTGAATTGATCAATCCCACGAAAGCAATATCCATGGCCTGCTAAAAAGTCGTGTTGGAATTCGAGAGTCTAAATGACATCTTTGTATACGTGAACATCCCCCACTTGGTGGTAAACATCATTTTATGTTGGTCACCTTCCTCGAAAAATACCTAATTGTACCCTAAAAAACAATCAAGAAATGAGAACATCTCTAAGCCGGCCACTATTTGCAAGATCTGCTCCATGGATGGCAAAGGATAGTGATCTTTTAGTGAGGCCCTATTTAGGTCTCAAAATATGACACAAAGATGGATTTCAACATTTTTCTTCTGAACCGATACCATATTAGACACCCAAGTTGAGTGTTTAATCAAGTAAATGATTCGGGACTCAATTAGTTTAGTGAGCTCTTGTGCCATCAGTGCCTCAACCTTTGGATTGACAGGCCTCTTCTTCTATCAAACTGGTTTTGACCCTTTCGCCAAGTCAATGCTATGTTGAACTATACTAGGATTGTATCCTCTGAGATCAACATAGGTCCATGTTATAACTCCGTCATGCCTGGAGCACAAATTCCTTAACCTTTATTTATCTTCCCACTGGACATCCCTTCCAACTTTCAACTTTCTACCTTTTCTGACATCCAATTCTTCATAATTCTTTTCGTCAGTTGAGAAACTTTTCTTAACATTCCTCACATCTTCAAAACCAAAGAGATTCTCAAGAGAATTCAAACCTCGAGGGATCTTATTTCCTTTTAACTGAATGACCTACCCTTCAAAAGGTCGAACCTCTAGTTCTGAACAGTCAGAAGGTCTTTCTGACTTTTGGATAAAAGTGGCTATCTGGGTGCCATTCTCAAACACTTTTCAATTTTGATCATTTTCGAGAATTGATGGTTGGACAACGATGTGAACAAAATTATGTTTTGAATCAGAGGCAAGCTCAAACTATGACCCGATAGAAGCCATTTGATCCACTATGCTATTTTGGGATCGGGGAATGACTTGCACATTGAAATCCTCAAAGCCTTCAATTAAATCCCATATCTAATTTCTGTAGGCCTTCCTCATATTTTTAGCTACCTCTTACCCTCGGACTTGACTCTATCAAATCAAAATCTTTGAATACTTGTAACCTCTTTGCGCCCATTCATTCAACAAAAAATAGACCGTGAATCAGAGCTTCATATTCGACATCATTATTAGAGCATGGAAACTGGAATTGATAGGCTTTGACGGTCTCTGATCTTGTTGGAGACAATAATTGAACTCCTGCTTTTGAACTGTCTTTGCATTTAGCAGGCTATCAAAACACAAATTCCATAGGCGATTATGCATCGAATCATCATAGCTTTCCTGATCTTTCATTAGTTTTGGATGAACAATGTCATCGTCGAATATTACATGTGTACCCAATCTCATGGCATGGAAATTGATGAGCGGGTTAGAGTTGATGAACTGGTTGAGGAGAACTTCTTCTTCAGGGGTCTGGTCACTTGTATCTTCTTCATCTTCCAGCATTTCCACACAATATCCCTCTTGCTTGGAAAAATAATTATGTGATGCTTCAAAACAAAGGACAACATTGTCTGCTATGTGTTCAGATTGTACAAATTCTGAAAGAATCTTCATCTTTTCCCCATGCTTTGTTCTTAATATCAAACAGGACCAGTTGAGTTCTAAATATCCACCCAGCTTTGCGGTGAAATCTCTAGAAAGACACATCCCAAAGATTGGGGAAATGTCTATTACAACTACCTCTTGTGAGACTATCTGGCTTGGGCATCAAAAGAGGGTTAAGGGTAGATCTTTTATCTGAACAACTTTCAGAACCTTCTTTCTATCTAACTGCATGATCCATTTTTCCAAATATTCATACTTGGGCATTAAGGCATCAACCACTTGCTTTGGCATGACTATCGTACTAGCTCTCGAGTCAATCATATTGTTGTGTAAAATTTTATCTCCCATGATTAATGTCAAAAAGCAAGGACTCGACTTTGGCTTGATTACCTCTTTCTCTTTTACTTCATCCACGTAATTTGTATAAGTTGCAGCCTTCAGAATTTGAGAATCCAACGTGGGCTCTTTATCTTTACTCAAATTGCAAACAAACTTCGTCTATCTGCGGTCTTGGCTCTTCATTTTTCAATGCTTCCTGAAGCAATGTCTTTTGCTCAGGGATAGATATTACATCCCATAATGATACATTGGTCGACACCTTCTTCAATTGTTCCACCATGTTGAGCATTATGACCACCAGATCTTTGGTCTGAATGGAGAAATCTCTCTTAGCTTCGAAGGAAGATGATCCATCACGAATGGGTTTGATGTCTTATCAGGAAACTTGTTAGGCAATAATGAAATTCATTGTTTATGAGTTGGCTAAATAGTCAGCTAGGGAAATTGTCCTTCTCGCAACAATGGTTGGTAGGGCTGAGGATGGGGCAAAGCTTGTGGTACATATTCCCCTATGAATCTCATCTTGGACCTGGTATTGTAGTCTAATTGTACATGTGGGGTGCTGGTTTTTGGAGCTTCATTTGCAAAAACTGTATCTTCTTCTTCCATCCAAAAGAAAAGTGCTTGATCGGGTGCAATGTCCAACTCTTGTTCTATGGACATCCCTTGCATTTGCGCTCTGAATCGGGAATTCTCCATCTTAGAAGACTCATATCCTTTTGCATTTGACTCAGCACTTTTGTTCCTTTGCTCTGCTATTTTTTGCTACTCATTTCCTTTAGGGAAATTTTGGGGCATATGATTATCATTGCAGAGGAAAAAGCATGCATTTTCATCATCCACCAAGTTATTTTGACCTAGAATCAACTCCTTGCTATAACTATCCTTGACCATCTATAGCGACATGGTGATTGAGACTATTTGATTGGAAGAAGCTGCTTCTTGACTTCCCTGACTCGAAGGTCCTTGGTATGTACTTTTTTTATTATGTTGATAGAAGGGTCTCCCTCCCTAGTAGGTTTGAGTGGCTTTCTTCGGAGAAGTCGTTGGTTGTCATTTGATGACAACTAGCTCATTAGCGAAGGACCGCATCAGGATCTTCCTATCATTAAGATTTGTTGCTATAGAAGAAGAACCTGACGTGCTCGGTTGCATAGTAGGGTATATGTACATGGGCTAGGGAAAAACTAAACCAGTCATCTATGTCATGACATTATTCAGACCAGACTCTTCTCAAAGTAGTGCGCCTATGATTTCCAAAAAAACAGGCATCGAAGATCATGGCGGAAGCTTGCCCACATCTATCAAACTATTCTCCACATATACCACCACTTTTTAGGCATCAGGTAGAGTATCTCCTCCCATAGAATTTATCAGGACCGTGATATCTGAATTGATGGCCTTCAAGTATAACATGAACGCCATGTTAGCTTGAGGTCATGCGGTCGTTGGGATCCTCTGCCAAGTTTTGTTGAACCTAGTGTTGAAGTCGCTCATGGCTTCTTGTGAGGATCTCTTGATCGTAATGAGTTGGTGTAGTAATGAGGAAAGTGTTAGGTCTCAAAAATGTAGGTTTGAACCACAAGAGATTGTCAAGCTCTTGACAAATTTTTGCTAACGTACAAGGCCAATGAGTGTAATTAAACCTTCTACTCTTTAGGCTCTGCTAAACCTAGGTGGGTGTACCTATGTAAATGATGCAGATTTTAACTATGGGTTTCCTACTTAATCAATCTATCCACAATGGAAATTTAACAATGGAGAGATGTGATCCTAATTTGGCATAAATTTTATAAGCAATATCGAGGTATATAAATATGTTCAGTTAACAGATGTAGTATTTTGGAAATGAATTCAATGAAACTAATTAAATAAAATGGGTGAGACCAATGCCTTGTTGGGTAAAGAAGAGTCAAAAGAAAGTCTATGATGAATAGCTTCTATTTGGTAGAAATTCTTAATTGTTTTGCATATAGATATTAGTTGATAACTTGTATAAACATGCAAGAAAGTTACTGACAAACTCAATTGGAGACATAATATCAACCCTAATTATATGATTCTTGTTACTAATCCAAATAATACTTCTAGGTTACTGTGATTGAATAAAAGGAATTTAATTCTTCATTAAAGAAACCAAATAATCAAAGGACACAAGAACAACAACTATGCATTGATAAATTGAGTATATACTTGATATATAAGCTTAAATAATCAAGAAATATTAAGTTGGAGACAATCAAATAATTGAATAAATTCGACAAACAACTGATACCAAAATGGGGCCACCAAATCAAAGATCTTTCTTTAACTTCATCAAAATCATACTTGCATCATGGTCTTTGGAAATTTAAACATTGTATTTGTTCCTATTTGCCTATTATTTTCTCCTATCTTTCATTATCTTTGGTATTGGTCTCTCTTATTTATACTAGAGGAAACAATATTTAGACCAAAGGTCACAACATTTGGTAACAAAACATACAATTAAGACTTAAACATAATTGAAAAAGATTAAAAGAAACATGTGTGTTAATCCGTTAATCTTCAAGTAAAAGCTCATGGTTAGCCAAGACCTATTCAAAAAATTTACTATATGATTCTTACTCTTTATAATGCATATAATCAGTCTTCATTCGAGCCCAAATATTTCTCCTTCCATTTTCTGATTGTCAGATCATTCAGCCATTTGAATTCTTGTCTAGTATTAAAGTTCGTGAGGTGGCTCTTCCATCTGTTCTCAAGCAAGTTCCTGGTACCTACCACAAACTTTGTGTATCCATTATCCAGTGTGACAATTCCATCCAACACAATATGAAACCCATCAAGGTTGATATCCCCATCATTTTGTATATGTGTCAAGCATTGAGAAATCATCTGATCAAATTTGTTCCTCCACTCATCAAAACCTTTTATTTGGGTATCATCTCTGATGATTGAGGGGTTAAAGAGGTACTTTATAGAGACAAATGCATTCCTCCTATTCTTCACCTTTTTCTTCATATCTATTAAGTATTTATGCTCATCAATTACCCCTTTCACCATTTCCTGAGTAGGCTTGAGTTTCAGAGGGGCATCTGGATCTCTTTGTGTTTCTTTGCAGAGAGTAGTGAGAATGTGATAAGTAGGCTACCATCTTTTCTGGAATTCATCAATAATAGGGGAATTAGCATTTATTTTCTTCAAGGCTTTAACTAGGTTGATAAAGCTCACGTGTACTCCACCTATTTTTTTCCTTCAGTACCCCAACTCTATCCTCCAATATTTTTTTTAGGGTATCCAAGATGTGATATTTGACATCTTCCATATTGTGTTTCTTTAGCCTATCAATTTCATCTTTCATCTGCTAAATTTGTGGGTCTTCAACTTGGATGGCTAGGTGATAAACAAATACCTCATTCCCCATTACTATTGTAGCCAGTTGTAATTGTTGTTCTAGTTCACATTTTCAATGAACAACCTATTTATCTCATCATTTGACAATTTCAACTTTTTCTCATATTCCTTTGCCTCATTTTCCATATTTTCTACAACATTCTTAGTAAAAATTACAGAGTGCATAGTTATAGTTGCAACCTCTGTGGGAGTTGTATCTTTCATAGTCCTCACCATAGTTGACCCCCTCATTTATTGCACCACATCTAAGAGCCTAGGCTCCCTTGTATTTTTTTGCTTTGTCCATAGAGCAAGAGTTTGAGTGGTAGGGCTATACCCATTTCCTGATACACCTTCCTCTGAATCAAATTCTACAAATAACATTGGTTCATATTGTGATCTAATCTGGTCCAAAATAAATACCTTGGAATAATCCATTCCTGCTATATCAACATATCACTTTTCAACACCAATTCTCTTGCTTCCTGGGGGTTGACATTGATATTATCAATATTTAGTTCAGCCAATGTTTGGGCTTGAACTTCAGCCTATTTTGAATCATCAACTCCTATGAGATTTATCCTCAATCTTTCATCAAATTTTCTCATCTTCATTTTGATCTAAAAATATCTAAACTCATTAGTATGAATAAAATTATTATCTTCTATAAACCTTAAAGAGGCAACTACTCTTTCATCATCATGAGTCTCATCTTTTGCATTCTTTGATATCCTGAGTTTGGATTCATGAGGCTCTTGGACTTTTTGTTGTTTTTCTGCCTATTTTTCCTTAGTTAGAGCAAGGAGAACTCCCTCTTTTTCGTCATCATTGTATTCAACCAAAGATTCAATATTTTAGTTCTTGGTATGGGGTTCTTGTGTGGGAGATGAAGGTATTGGGTGTATAGATGATGAAGAAGGAAAATCTGGTGTGGAGGCTTCATGTGATGGTTTTTGGGGTGTAGGAGCTAGAATTAACCCTTCATCTTCGGCCATTTTGATCATTTCATCATATTTTCCAAGGGTTAGTTGCATTGTTTTCAAAAGATTAGGTTTATCTATAAAAAAAACTTTGAAACTCATATCCTTTTGCCTTTTCTGATCTTCCCATTTAAACATTATCATCCATATTTTTCTTGTCTACATAACATCTACAAAATAAACCCAAGTTTCTTATGACATCGTCCTCAGAGTCAAATTCATGTGTGATAGCCCTTTTGGTCAATAGAGTTCTTTTGATCATATTTATGTGGCCCTTTGGGTCACATATCCTTTCCCTCCCATAATTGAGGGAATAATTAACCCTCATGAATCTTTGCAACTCCTCTAACATTTCTGATTCAACAGGAAAATCCTCAAACACTATCAGATCAGGAAAGAATGTGCATTTTCTCTGATTCCTCATTAGGTTGTGCTCCATCCACGACATTTTCCACATAAACTATAAAAAATATAACCTTGTTGGTATGAACTTAGGCAAGATGTGTGGTGCTTGGTTACATCCATACACTCTAATGATCTTGTGTCATGGCATAAAGAACCAATCAACATAATTGTGGGTCAAACCCTAGATTGGTTTACCCTGTATTGGCCTCATCACCTTCATTAAGAACTCAGGAAGTCTTGGTGTGGGGTATCCAAGGGCATCTATTAAACTCACAGAAAAAACATCTCGAAACACCAAAAAATCACTTTCTCTGCATTAGTTGTCCCAGATGTAACACCAATTCTATACGAGAAGCCTAAATCCATCTTCTTATGTACATAATTTCATCCTGAGTCCATTTTTTTTCATGTTGATACAAAATCAAATGACATAACAAACAATATTTTCTAAAAGTAATGGGGGCCTTCACTTCCTTGACCTCCAACAAGCCTTCATGAATTTTCTCTTCAACCACAGATGCAAAATAAAACTCTACATTAGATTCAGGGTGTTGATTTATCATGGCCATCATCATTAACCCTAGCAGCATGTGTTCCTCTACATCTACTCCCAATATTTGAGACAGTGTGAAATAAGTGTTTTTGAAATACACTTGAAATTCTAAGACTTGGAAGGGTTCCAATTTAGAAGTAGGGATTGTGATTTTCCTATTGTCATCACCCCTCTGCATGTGTAGGGGGGTCTTGTCACTCCTATAGGTTCTTCTCAACCTCTTGTACTCCTACTCTAATTTTACTAGATTCACCTCTTTCACAACTTGTTTGTTCAGATTAAAACATTTAACAATGGCCTCTCTATTGATATTCACCAAACACCCACCATTTGGAAGTCTGATATTTTTGATTGGGGCATGGTAACTATGAGCAAGGGCCTCAATTAACTTAGTATCATTGAATACATTGGGCACAATCTACTTGGTCACATCCAGGGTCCACGAATTTGATGTTGGGACCTTGTCATTCCTCTTCTGGTAGAAATACCAGTATAGATTCCAACATGAATGGGGTGTGATTGGGTCCCTATAACCCTGAGCTAAGTCTCTAAAAAAAAAAATTGACCCTTTGTTTACTAAACCAGGTAACGGAGCAAGCAATTGTGATTGTATAGAGGGTTTACTAGGCTTGGCTTCATCTTTCTTAACTCCTACTTTTGTTGTCTTCAATGCCATTATAAAATTTATAGATAGGAGTGTGTAGAACTTACCTAGTGATATAATTCACTTTGAAAAATTCACTTCTCCTCTGCCTTCTGAGCTCGCCCTCAACTCGATATTAGCTGTCATAAATGAAAAACATCCAACTTATTTCATGTGTTTGAATCCCAAGCTGCATTTACTCTTGACTCATAAGTTTGTATGATTCAAATATTTGTATCGAGCTCAATTCATATTTGAAGTTGACTGATGTGACTGATATGCTTTAAATGAATCAATGGCTGCTTTACTGCATTACCTCGTGTCATACTTCTCTCCCCTACAATATTGCAGTCAAATTGTTACCTTTCTTTATTATTCTGCTCTATCATGAGCTATCTTCTTCCCTCCTACAGTACCACGATGTCCTTCAATTCTCCTTTATTTCTTACTGCTCTATCACACATGGCCTTTGGTTCCCATGCGGTACTGCGGTATATCCACCCTAGACATATCGGTATACCACTATACCGTGGGATACCTTTCACCTCCCTGCGGTATGGCAGTTTCCACTCTCACAGTTATTTTCAAGTGTACCGCTCTACCACGGGTCATGTTCTTACCCTTCGCAGTATAGCGGTTTCTCTTCAACACTGTCCTCATCTCACCGCTTTACCGCAAGCCAAACTCCAACCCTCTATGATACAATGGTAGAAATATGTAATGTTAAATTTCTTCACCGTGATATTGTGAGCCATTTTGCAAGAGGTTGTGGTAAGGAGGTATGAATTTACGGTTGTATAAAGTGGCCAATGTGGTAGTGGTACAATAGTAAAAGGATTTTTTGGCTTCATGGAAGGCAACGACATGATTTTTTATGAGAAAGATAGCATGAATTTGGGCTTTAATAGATAAAAACCTTTAGAATATTTTACTAAAATTCTAGCTCTAACATAATGATCTCCTTTCTTCGAAAAGCGTTGGAAAAGCTTTTGTCCATGGTCATTCCATGAGTTGATGGAACTAGGTGTCAAAGATCTATACCAATCTTGGGCTTCCCTTTGAAAGAGGCCACCAACAATCTCATGGTGATATTATCCTCCGCAATATTTTGCACCCTACATACTTCTGCTACATCTTGGAGGTGCTCGGAAGGAGTTTTAAAATCCTCCCCAGAGAATTTTGGAATAGCCTTGAGGGTGCCAAAAGGTATGTTGGGCCAGACATCGAGCAGAGTCGATGGTAGTAGTACACTACCACTATCCCAAGTGAAAATTTTTCTAGGAGTAGGAAGGGGTATGTGGGCCATGGAGAAAAAGTCCATATATATCGGGTAAACTGGTATACTTATTTGGAAACTTCAACATCCAGACGCAATGGATAAGGCTCTGAACTCTAGACTCTTACTCCTTACTCTAATACTTATCAGAGGCGATACAAAACCTATGAACCTTCTTCTACTAGGTAACGAGGAAGATAGCTAGGAGTACTAGAAGTTACCCTTCGAAGATGCTCTTGTTTGAACCATAAGCATGAAACTTCTAGTTTTCTTCCGTGATCTGATTTAGAAATATTTCTAACTTCTAATCAGATCATTGTGGGTTCGAGTCCCACTAGGCATGCTAGGAAAACAATTATTGATCATCAAAGCTTGCACCTCTCCATCATTTTTATGGGAAATTCAGCGAGTGGGGAAACAATATGTGGCTCACTGAATACCTCCAAGATTTTTATAGAAATTTAGCTCTTCTCTGAGTTTAGGAAAAGAGTAGAAAGAAATGCAAACAGATAAACATTAAAAGTGGCAATGCACCAACACTTTTACAACATTTGAAAACCACCATTTTCCTTCTATGAGTGATATGATAGATACAAAACACCACATCCCTTCATTTTTGGGAAGATAATGAACAATAGAGGCTCGATACAGGAACAAATGTAGTCATTCAATCCACCCAATGGAAGTGCGTATTAAGATCCGACCAAACAGAGAAGTTCAAGAATTAATAGAAAACATTCAAAAGCAACATAAACCCCTAATATAGCATATCATGAAGAAATGACAATCCTTAAAGAAAATAGAGAAGTCCAATGACATAGTCTAGTTTGTAGAGATTATAATTTAATCACATACACAAACAACATAGAAGTCCGATAATCAAACTATTCAGATTAAGCAAGACACAATGTTTTATTCTAGACAAAGATATAAAGAAAGAAATATTGACAAAGACTATATCATGCACAATGTCAAATATTTCTTGAAAATAGCTTGTACTTTGAATATAGATGAACTTTAAAATAGAGATCAGATTCCAATATGATAATAGTTTGATCATATAAAATACATAACATGTGGGATTGAAGCAGTATTCTGTAAACTTCAAAATAAAATATTTGTACTAACTTTGAAAGTAAGGGAAAATTTTCCAAAAGGAAAACTTTTGGAACCCTTCCTTCAGGATGTCATTCCCAATTTATAGCCGCCAAGGAGAGAGAAACATCGACCTCATTCAATATTAATGACTACCAGATGTCCACACCTAATATCTTGGAAATAGGATCCTACATCTTTTGTTTAGTCGATGCAATCGTACTCACCAAATTTCAACTGCCGCATTAATATCATTTAGATATTTCATTAGGATTACCCCTCGTAATCGCTCGAATCCCAGAAAGATAGTCTGGTAGAAGTCTTGTCGATCAACCAAGTGGATTTGGTGGCACTGACTTAGATCCCTTTGTTAGAACAAGGAAAATTGCATTCTGATGGTCTCTACATGAAGACTCCCAAGATACATCTTTTCTAGCGCAAAGAGATGATGTGTCACATAGGCGAATAGTCTTAAATTCATGAAAAGAAGATTCAAGAAATCATCCACCAAGTTGACACGTGCTCCAACTCCTATTTCAGAAGAGAGCAATTAATAAAGTGCGAGAAGCCACCATGTGGCAGATTGTGCGCTTGTTGAAAATACAATCTTTTGATGCACGAAACTTTCGGAAGAAAAAAATAAAGCCAAAAACCAAAAGTAGATTAAGGGAGAATTTTACTTCATAGTTTTGGTGACTCACAAGAGGGTTTTGCTTGCGAAGGCATGAACCAATACCTCTAGTCATTCTTGGAGCTTGAGTAAGGTGGAATGCAACATCTCCTAGTTTGCATCAGTTGGTCGAGAAAGGCTATAGAAGGCTTTATACGCCTGATCCATCTCAAAGACTTCTTTGAAAGAAATAAATCTCGATCTCACTAAAACGGCTCCCAAATGATAGTATAGATGATAAAGCTGAAGAATTTCATTCTCAATGTCATTTGCTACTAGTGTTGAACTCAGCTCTGGAAGGTCTGTAAAACTTTGAACCTTGTTTCTGACCTCTTCTATAATCTTCTCGACTGATAATACATCTCCATTTTCTGAAAGGAAGGGAGGCAACCCAAAACTATATAAGACCCTGAATTCCTTGATTTTGTCAACCCTCTTATTTAATACTATTTGGTTGTTCTTGGTCTTCGCCACTACCTTATGACAGTGAGAGAATTCACTTTCTTTACTAGAGGCAACCCTCCAATCTGTAATACTTGCACTTCTTAGGGCCTCATCTGTCACCACACAGAGCTTGGAGATCAAACTCTGCGACTCATCCACTCAAGAAGCGTACTCCTTAAGAATTTGATTAGCCTATGGGCCAAACTTTTCATTTATCTCTCGGGCATCCCTCAAAAATTGTAAGGTCAGTTTTAGAACAATGAGTATGATAATGATCGCTCCCAATAGGCGGATGCCAACTTTCTCTTCATACGAAGGGTCACAGACCTTTGTGTAGATGCTATCTCGTCTTGCAGCTGAGCTTCTTTTATCTTTAATTTATGCTCGAGTTGATCCCTTCTCTCAAGAGCCTCTATTAGTTTGGAGATTAAATTTTTGACCTTTTGATTATGAGCATGCAAGGTACACTCGGCTTCCACTTTCTCCCTTTTTATCTTTTTGGCTTCATCTTGGGTCTTTTGCAAGTTTTTGGAAGCCTTAGCTTAGGCACCATCCAACTCTTTCCTTATACTTTCCTGAACACACTGGTGTTCTAGATTAGATTGGTGCTCGACTCTAAGATCACCTTTCAACTTGTCTATTTCTGTGTACAGCTGGATTCGCTCATCTTGAAGCACTGCAAGAGATCTTGTTGCTTCATCTTGTTGGTCTTGCACCTATAGTATGTAGGTCATTTCATCATTTCGGGCCGTGAGTTTCGATTGCAGTTGATTAACTATTTCGGTTACATTTTCCATCTCACCCTTGCACTTTCTCAACTTCTGATCTAGCTGCACATAATCTGTATATACTAATCTTTGAGTGGTCTTAGCTAGATCTACCTTGTGACAAAAATGAATCTCATTCAAATCTAGACCTAGTGCTTTGATATCATTGTCTTTCATCTACATCTGTCCTTCGGGTCGGGCTACGAGTGGTTTCATAGTAGTGATCCACAAAGAATTTCATTCTTAATTAAAAAAAGTTTGGATCTTCTTTATGGCTAGTAGCTCGGTGTTATTTTCTCTTCTCTTCTTCTTTCTATTTTATTGGGCCAACTTAGTTGCAACAAAATGCTTCTAAAGAGTCTATGGGGAGTCAATGCTTTGTGCCACCAAAGAAGCACCAGGGGGAAGACTAAAAAGAGTGAAATAAGGGGAAACTTTAGATGTATGGGCATGTGGGGAGGCAAATGGGAGAGTAATCATTGAGAATGGTGGAATGGCAAATTGGGATTTGGCAACAGGAGTACTAGTCAAAGTAAAAAGAGTAATGAACAAAACATGTGATTTTTGTCTGAATACGGATGATCCTAGGGTACTAGGTAGCATGGATGACTGAGCTTTCTCAATGGGGGACCTAGATAGGGAAATTAGAGAGTCAATAGGAGCTGAAGTGGATGATGCTTGCTTAGCACACAGGGGAACATTACTTGGCCAGTTAAAAATGGCAGGGGGCTTATTCAAAACCAAAATATCAGGGTCAGTAGGTAGAGGATTATTTTCAATGGGTAGGGGAAAAATATTGACGAAAGTTTTAGAAACAGAATGAAGAGGGGAGAAAACATTACCTCAACCATGATTGTCTAAAAATTATGGAGAGTGGACTCTGCTTCTTCTTTTTTATGAAAAATACATCAAGTATTTCCAGGTCTTGGACTCACCATATCTTCGTTCAACCCAAACTAGATCATTCTAAACCTTTAGCGGATGATCCCAATGAAGCCTGACCTTCTTGTTCTATAGTTGATTCTCTTGGGGGCCGTCAGGTTCTCTTCCCTTTGCTTCAGACACTAGTGGAAGATATAGTCTACAAGTCATTTTTCTTATAAATTCTTCCTCGGTCAGGCTCTTGTGGTTGGGAAGCATGTCGTGGAACTTGCTCTTCAGTTACTTCATAGCTAGACTTTGGGTTATTGTTATCAGAATTAGATTCCTGATCATAAATTTCCTCAAAATATTCATTGTGTGGTTGAAAGTCTCTAAGTAACTTATGAGTACTTCCCATTTCTTGTCGGAACCTCCAAAAATCTGCCATCTTTCGTTCCGACCACCCCTACCATTTCATTTGATTTTTGTGGGTTTTGCTTATTGGAACCTCCCTCTGATATCTTCCTAATGGCATATAGAAACTCATCCACTTTGGCCTTTTGGTCAATATGAGGCCCAATTTGATGTATAATTCCAGTTTCTCCTAAGTCGGATTCTTCTTAGATTCCACATATTCCTATGTCTCATGCTTCAGGGGAAGCTTCTTTGATGGATTATAGTCCCATGTGTCACATATAAGGACTAAGCCCAAAGTTGCCAATAGATTGGTCAATTCCTTTTTTGCTTTATGCTTCTCCACCACTACCTTACTAATTTCAATGCAAAGAGGAAGTGGATATAACTTTGTTTTGTTCCCTCCCTTGCCATACGCGTTGTCGGCTAGAGTTATCTAATGGCATGCCTCCAACATGAAAACTCAATCTGTCACAAATTTGGGGAGTCAAAAAGGTTCTCCTACAAAACCATGATATTTGATAAATGTAAAATCTTCTCTGAACAAATAATCTACTTGGGTTGATGAGTTTTTTATCCATTGCAAAACTTCAGGAGACAAGCAGCTATTTGATCCTAGCAATAATTCTTGCAACATTGGTCAAAAGAAAAGATGGACAAACCAGTAATAGTTAATTTTTCTTGGTAGGACACAAGTCCATACATAAATTGGCTGAATTAAGCCCTCTTCATCTAACCTAGATATAGGAAAATTTCTCTCTAGAAAACCAAAGTTCTGATAAAGAGTTAAGTGAACCAAGAAAGAACAATACCTCAAATTAGACTCAGCTTGGTAATTCTTCAGCTACATCAACATATTTGTAGCTATCAAATCAGAAAAATCAAAATATCTCTACTCCCACTCTTGCTTGAGTATCAAATCCAAAGCCATCTGGAAAGGATGGACCTCTTCATCATCGTCTAGGCTAAAAATCTAGGCCAGCATGGAAAAAAGATCCCCTGTGTTATCTAGAAACTTTCTAAATGCCAAGGGAAAGACAAAACGACCTCTAATCAGCCTCTCCTCTATTTGATGTTGATAGAAATGCTCTCTTTGATTTGATTCCTCCTAGTAGGTTTCCATATCATCTTCAACAAATGGCTGAGAATGTTGGTTGGTAGGGATGTGCAACATCTCTCATATAGCTGGAGCATAAATTGAGACCCTAAACCTGTTGCATATTATGGTTATGGTTTCTTCATTCAATCTTCTAGCACATGTGTCCACTAACTCTAGGCATAGATGTATGGTAGGTAACATGAACTATGGCAAACCAAAATTCCAAAGTCGGGAAGCAAAACCCTTAGAGGTACCATGTTCTTTCAATCTCTGAAGTGCTCCTTCTCTAAGACTTTTAGGGGTTTTTTCCAACCTTGGGTCAAAAATATTATCGACAATATCTTGCACTCCTTCTCTATTAACACTCCTATCTATTAGCACCTTTTTACAGAACTCGAAGGGGTGGTCCTTTGGCACTAGGGCATTAGCAAATGATCTTTACACAAGACATTGGCGAAAACAAGTCTCTTTGGTATAGATTATTCTCTTCTTCTAGTTGTTGATGGTTCTACCATGGTTGCTTCGAAAGTTGCAGAGATTTTTCACTAAAATGGCCACTTGTTTTTTGTTTTCTTTGAAAAAAAACTACCTTTTTTGTTTAATTAACTTCCTCAAGAAGTACGTGCAGTTAAGGCTATGTTGTTACCGCTAGTTCATTAAATGTTGCCAACAAGGAGATACATGTGGGTGGGAGATTTGTATCCCTTTAGAATGCCAAGAACTTTGCAAGAATAGATTTAGTGCGTTCCTTTTGCCACCCCTTTTCCCAAATAAGCTTGTTGCCTTGGGGAGAGTGCCCTTAATTATGCCAATCTTGCTTAGTGATACAAAGTACCTTTGAAAAGATGCGCTCATTAATTTTCTAGATATTCGTGTATTAATCTATTTCCTTTCACTTACATGAATTAGATGATGTTAACAATGGCCAAGGACACATGTCAGCGATTGGCGTTTGTGAGCATTTATTCCCAACGCCCAAAAAATAATTTTGAGACCTTATGTCAGATTTTTTTAATGATTTATTCTCCATTCACTGGCTGCTTTGATATTTTCATGTTACTGTCTGGCCAAAAATAGAACTTCCGTTGTTTAGGTTTACCGACACCTCTTTTCTATAAATAGCTATGCCGCCTCAAGGCTATATCCATTTGAAAAGTAAGACTTTTGAGTTTAGCCAGCTTCTTATCTGTCTGCATATTGTCTTTTGCTCTACTGCTTTAACCATGTTTGTCGGTTGAGGTACTCATGTCTATCTTCTTCCACGAAGGCCACAGTATGCCTTCACTAGGGAGATTATGGCTGATAGAATTAAATGCTTGGTGAAGAGGTGCGACCGGTTGGGGGTAATTTCCTTTTGATGGGTCATTGGCATGGACTTAATTGAAGACAAAAACTAGATGTGGAGCAATTGCAATGTCTTGTCTCGCTTTGTGGCCTCTCTATTGGACCTGAACATCACCAAACACAAGATAGTGGAGTTGTGTTGCCACATGTTCATCGTGTCTCTACTGGAAGGGCTTAGAAAAATTGTGCAAGTTGCCATCCCTAGTGTCAGCATTCCCAACACTATGGACCTTCGACGGTTCATTGATCATGGTGTGGACTTGCCTTGGCTTCCTTTTCTAAGATATTTCCATACCATGGACCTAGAAATCCATTATGCTTTATCTCTACCTCCCGTCACCTACTTCCTTCAGGAGTATGGTGTTGATGAGGCTCCTGGATTTGACTTCAAAACCCACTTCGAGCTTGTGGCCTACAACCGCAGAGACTGAGGTCGAGGTTTGAGTGTCGTGCACTATGTGTTCCCCACTTTCTTGTTTACGAAGAAGAAGAAGACAAAGAAAAGAAAAATGATTATGGGAAACAAGCCCTTGTAACTATGGCTGGAGGCCTATCTTTTTGTGATTTTGTCAAAATGCCTCCATTTTTCTTTTTTTCAATTTTGCTCAAAGACCCTTTATGGGTTTTGCTCGAGAGAGCTTTTCTATTAAAATTTCAGCCTCGGGCTACCACACACTATAAATTTGATGAAAATACAATATATAATATAGTTTTTTGTAGTTCATCTATTTCTTCACTTTATTCCTTCTGGCTTATTCTAAAACTTAAAAACTATTCATAATTTTTTTACATATGGTACATATTTGTGAATTTTTTTAAAGAATGTCGTACTTTAATGGAATAGTTTCAAATAAATATCATTTACCTGTATATCTAAAGAATTACCTTCCATATCCTCCAGCTCATATGCATTCTTCTCCTTTCATGTGTTGATTCAGAAGGGGCCCTTCCACAGTGCTTCAAATTTGGTGTGCTTCCCCAGTTTTGCAGTGCATTCGTCATATTTCAGCACCAGGCTTCCTTCCTAGAAATATGGGTCGGAAGTATTTTTTGTCAAACCATCACTTGATCGTCTACTGGCAGCCAATCATGGCTTCAAAATAATTTTCTCTGTCTTCCTCCAATTTGAGGAATTCGGCTATCCGTACCTCCATTATGTTGCTTTCCTCTATTTCTAGGACTTTCAATAATTGTAAGGCAGGGAGTTCCATAGAGACAAGTAAGACTACTTATATCCCATAAACTAATTCGTAGGGAGATTTCTTTAGGATCTGCTTCGGCATAATCTGATCTGTCCACAAAGCCACTCATGGATGTTTTTGCCATTCTCTTTGTCGTTCAGACCCAATGCGCTTGATTTACCTAATTAGGTTTTTATTTGTCGACTCTACCAACCCATTCCCTTGTGGGTAGTAGTTTGAAGAGGTCTTGAGATAGATCCCATTCCTAATCGCAAAATTTGACACCTTTGAACCTATGAAGGCTCTAGCATTTTTGAATATGATAGTCTTTGGTGAACCAAACCTAGTAACCAGCCCCTCTAGAAAGCTGATAATCTCACTTTTTGTAGCACCTTCTAGCGTGATAGCCTTTGTCCATCTTGTGAAGTAATCGTTTGCTATGAAGATCCACTTATGGCCAGCACTAGAAATAGGGTTTATCATTCTAACAAAGTCTCATCCCCATTGATCAAAAGGCTCTTCAGTTACAATGGGACTTAAAGGTAAAGCAAAATTTTTCCTCTTGCCAACAAAGAATTGGCACTGAGTGCACTTCTACACCAAATGATGTACCTCAGAAAATATTGAGGGCCAATAGTATCCCACTCACATGATTTTCAAAGCAGTAGTTTTAGCAGAAAAATGTCCACCTTCAGGACTACTATGGAATTCTGATAAAACCCTCTCTGCCAGCACTTGTCTAAACATCAGAGCAATACTCTGTCATAGTTTATTTTAAATAAAATTCCTTCAACCAATATGTACTTAGTGCCTTGCAGTCGGTAGTATTTTCATTTGTGGAATGGGAGAGCCATCAGGTAGTGTCCTTTGTACATGTATAGTGTCTAATCCATCACCCAGGAGTCATTGAAATCAAACTAATTTGAAAAAACTTGAGCAATTTCCTTGTTGGATTTGGAACCCGACTCTTGTACAAGATATTCACAGAGGCCTCTTCCCTACACAAGCTTAGGTGATTTGATATCCACATCATACTCCAGGATCTTGGTGATCCAATTGGCTCTCGTTTTTCTTATTTCTCCTTCATTAATGTATTCCCTTACACTAATAATGGTGAAAGCTTTCTTTTCTACAAAGTTATATCTTCTTTTGTAACCTTTGAGGGTCCTTGAATGAAAAGAAATAGGGTGATCCCCATTATACTTTCCACCCCCTCTGAGTGAGCACAAAAGCTATGCTATGCTAACCATTGTACACATATAACAATAAATCTCTAGAAAAATCTGAATTGGCCAGTACCAAAGGAGCGAAAATAGCCTTCTTTATTTTCTCAAAAGCTTCCTTGCGTTCAGGAGTCCATTTGACCATCAAATTCTTCTTGAGCATCAATGTGATGGGCCTTGCGATGCCCACAAAGTCTAAAATAATCCAGATGAAAAAATTGATCTTTCCTAAGAAAGACTATAGTCCCTTTTGATTTAATGGTAAGGGAAAATCCATTATAGATTTCACTCTTTCAAAATCTATTGCAATTCCCTCCTTGGATACTACAAAACCTAGTAGCTTACCCTGAGGCACTCTGAAAACACTTTTTTTTGGGGTTTAAAGAAATCCCTATTCTAGGTGATCAAAATGATCAACCTTCAACTTTTAAAAAAACTATCAGATCATGCAGATAAATCAGAATGATTGAATTGATCAATCCCATGAAAGAAATATCCATGCCCCACTGAAAATTCACACCTTCATTTGAGAGTTTGAATGGAATCTTTCTATACACGAACATTCCCCACTTGGTGGTAAATGTCATTTTATGTTGGTCACCTTCCTTGACAAATACCTGATTGTACCCCAAAAAATTGTCAAGTAATGAGAACATCTCTGAGTCGGCCACTGTTTGCAAGATCTACTCCATGGATGGAAAAGAATGGTGATCTTTTAGTGAGGCCCTATTCATGTCTCAGAAATCAACACAAAGTCAGATGTCACAATTTTTCTTCCAAACTAGTACCAGATTAGACACCCAAGTTGAGTGTTTAATCAAGTAAATGATTTGGGACTCAATTAATTTAGTGAGCTCATGTGCCATCAGTGCCTCAACCTTCATATTGATAGACCTCTACTTTTTTTAGACTGGTTCCGACCCTTCCACCAAGTCAATGGCATGCTAAATTATATACCAAGATTGTATTCTTTGAGATCATCATAGGTCCATGTTATAACTCTTTCATACCTAGAGCACAAATTCCTTAAACTTTCTCTATATTGCCACTCGACATCCCTTTTGAGTTTCAACTTTCTGCCTTTTCCGACATCATTTTCTCCATAATCCTTCTCATCGGTTGAGAACCTTTCCTTACCATTCCTCAAATCTTCACAATCAAAGAGACTCTCAACAGAAATCAAACCCCAAGGGAGCTTATTTCCTTTTAACTGAATGACCTGCCCTTTAGAAGGTCAAACCTCTAGTTCCAAATGGTCGAAAGTTCTTTCTGACTTTTGGATAAAAGTGGTTATCTGGGTGTCATCCTCAAACACTTGTCAATTTTGATCATTGTTGCGAATTGATGGCCGAACAATGATGTGAACATCATTTTGTTTTGAATCAAAATTTGGCTCAAACTGTGACTCGATAGAAGCCATCTGATCCATTGTTGTTCTAGGATTGGGGAATGACTTGCACATTGAAAGCCTCAACGCCTTCAATTGAATCCCATATCCGATGTCTTTAGGCCTTCGTCCTTGTATTTTTAGGTGTTTCTTACCCTTAGACTTGACTCTTTATCAATTCAGAATCTTTGAATACTTGCAACCTCTTTGCGCCCATTTGTTCAACAAGAAACAGACCGTGAATCAGAGCTTCATATTTTGCGTCATTATTAGAGCATGTAAACTAAAATTGATAGGCTTTGAGAGTCTCTTATCCTATTGTAGATATTATTTGAAATCCTTCTCTAGAGTCGGCTTTGCATTTAGCATCATCAAAATACAAAGTTCACGAGCAATTATCCATCGAATCATCATAGATTTCTTGATCTTTCATTATTTTTGGATGAACCATGTCATCATCGAATATTACATATTTACCCAATCCTGTGGCATGGAAATTTTTGAATGGGTCAGAATCGATGAACTGGTTGAGGAGAACTTCTTCTTTAGGGGTCCAGTCACTTGTATCTTCTTCACTTTCCAACATTTCCACACAATATACCTCTTTCTTGTAAAAAGAAGTATGTGATGCTTCAAAACAGAGGACAACATTATCTGCTATGTGTTCAAAGTGTAAAGATTCTGAAAGAATCTTCATCTTTGCCCCATTCTTGGTTCTTAATATCAGATGGGACCCGTCCAGTGCTAAATATCCACCCATCTTTGTGGCGAAATCTCTAGAAAGACACATCCCAAAGACTAGGGGAATGTCTATTACAACTACCTCTTATGAGACTATCTAACTTGGGCACAAAAAGAGGGTTAAGGATAGATCTTTTATGTGACTAACTGTCAAAACCTTCTCTTTGTCTAACTACATGATCCCTTTTTCCAAAGTTTCATACTTGAGCATGAAGGCATCAACCACTTGATTTGGCATGACTGTCGTACTGGCTCTCGAGTCAATCATATTTTTGTGAATTTTTGTATCTCCCATGATTAATGTCAAGAAGAAAGGAGTGGGATTTTGCTTGCTTACCTCTTTCTCTTTTACTCCATCCATGTAATTTTTATAATTTGCAGTCTTCAAAATTTGAGGATCTCACGTAGGCTCTTTATCTTTACTCAAATCACACGGAGGAAATTTTTCTGTCTGCGGTCTTGGCTCTTCATTTTTCAATGCTTCCCAAAGCAATTTATTTTTCTTAGGGATATTGGTGGGCGCCTTCTTCAATTATTCCACCACGTTGAGCATTCTAACTGGCGGGGTCTTTGGTCTGAATGGAAGAATCTCTCTCGGATCTGGAGGAAGATGATCCTTCACAATAGGTTTGATGTCTTATCAGGCAACTTGTTGGGTGACGATGAAATTCATTGTTGTTGAGTTGGCTGAATAGTCGGATGGGGAAGTTGTCCTTCTCATGATGGTGGTTGGTGGGGTTGAGGATGGGGAAGAGCTTGTGGCACATATTCCCCTATGAATATCCTCTTGGACCTTGTAATGTAGTCCAATTGTACCTACAGGGTGTTGGTTGTCAAAGCTTCATTTGCAAAAAATGCATCTTCTTCTTCCATCCAAGAGAAAAGTGCATGATTGGGTGCAGTTTCCAACTCTTGTTCTACAGACATCCCTTGCATTTGTGCTTTGAATTAGGCATTCTCCATCTTGGAAGACTCATATCCTTCCATGTTTGGCAAGGCATTTTTGCTACTTTGCTCCACTATGTTTTGCTGCATATTTCCTTTGTGGCAATTCCGAGGCATATGACTATTATTGTAGGGAAAACACCATGCATTTTCATCATCTGCCAAGTTATTTTCACCTTGAATCAACTCCTTGCTATGGCTATCCTTGACCATCTATAGTGGCATGGTGACCAGAACTATTTGATTGGTAGAAGCTGTTTGCTGACCTCCCCAACCCGAAGGTCATTAGTATGTACTTTGTTGATTCTATTGATAGAAGGGTCTCCCTCCTTGGTAGGTTTGAGTGGCTTGCTTTGGAGCATCTGCTTGATACCATTTGATGAGAGCTAGCTCATTAGCAAAGGACCCCATCAGGATTTTCATATCATTAAGATCTATTGCTACAAAAGAAGAACTCGACATGCTCAGTTGCATGGTAGGGTATACATACATGGACTGGGGAAAAAATGAACCTGACATCTACATCGTAAGATTGTTCAAAGCAGACTCTTCTTGAATTGGTGCACCTGTGATATCCACAAAATAGGCATCGAAGGTTGTGGCATATGCTTTCACACATCTATCAAACTATTCTCTGCACATACTGCCACTTCGTAGGCATCGAGTAGAGTATCTCCTCCCATGGAAGCTATCAAGACTCTGATATCTGAATTGATGGCCTTCAAGTAGAACATGAACACCATGGCAGCTTGAGGTCATATGGTCATTGGGATCCTCTGCCAGGTTTTGTTGAGCTTGGTGTTGAAGTTACTCATGGCTTTTTGTGGGACTCTCTTGATGGTAATGAGTTGGTGTAGTAACAAGGAACAATCCCCTTCCTCTCAAGTGTTCGAAAATATTTTCTCATAGGTCGTCCCACAAGTTGATTAAACCGGACATCAGAGATCTATACTAATCTTGGGTCTTTTTTTTGAAAGAGGCAGCCAACAATCTCATGGCCATATTCTCCTCTGCAATATTGTACACCCTACATACTTTTGCTACGTCTTGGAGGTGCTTGGAAGGATTTTTAAAGTCCTCCCCAGAGAATTTTAGAATAGCCTTGAGGGCGTTAGTGGGTATGGTGAGCTAGACATCAGGTGGAGTAGATGGTGGTAGCGAACTAGCACTATACTAGGTGACAAAGTTTCTAGGAGTAGGAGGGGGTATGTGGGCCATGGAGAAAAAAATCATATATATCGGGTAAACTGGTATTTTTATTTGGAAACTTCGACCTCTAGGCAGAGTGGATAAGGCTCTGAACTTCGGACTCTTACTCCTTACTCTACTACTTCTTACAGGCGACATAGAACCTGCGACTCTTCTTCTCCTAGGTACCGAGGATGATAGCTGGGAGTACTGAAATTTACCCTTTGAAGATGCTCTTGTTTGAATCCTGGGCATGAAAATTCCAGTTTTCTTCATTGGTTTGATTTAGAAATATTTCTGACTTCTGATCAAGTGATTGTGGGTTCGAGTCCCATCAAGTGTTCTAAAAAAATAACTTTTGATCATCAAATCTTATGCATCTCCGACAATCTTATGGAAAATTCAGCGAGTGGCAGAACAATATGCGACTCACTGAATGCCTCCAAGATTTTTATAAAAATTTGACTCTTCTTTGAGTTTAGGAAAAGAGTAGAAAGAAATGAAAATAAAAAAACATTAAAAGTGGCGATGCGCCAACTCTTTTACAATATTTCAAAACCACAAATTTCCTTCTATGAGTGATATGATAGACACATAACACCACATTCATTCATTGTTCGGAAGAGAATGAACAACAGAGACTTGATACAAGCACATATACAATTATTCAACCCACCAGTAGGAAGTGCGTATTAAGATCCAACCAAACATAGAAGTTCAAGAATTAATAGAAAACGTTCAAAAGCAACATAAACCCTTCCTCTTACTATAGCATATCATGAAGAAACAATAATCCTTAAAGAAAATGCAGAAGTGCAATGACATAGTCTAGTTTCTACATATTATAATTTAATCACATACACAAATAGCATAGAAGTCCAATAATCAAACTATTCAAATTAAGCAAGACACAGGGTTCTATTCTGGACAAAGATATAAATAAAAAAATATTGGCAAAGACCATATCATACACAGTTTCAAATATTTCCTTAAAATATCTTGTACTTCGAATATAGATGAACTTTAAAATAGAGATCGGATTCCAATCTGATAATAGTTTGATCATATAAAAGACATAATATGCCAGAGTGAAGCAGTATTCTTTAAACATGAAAAAGAAAATATTTCTACTAACTATGAAACTAAGGAAACATTTTCCAACAGGAAAAATTTTGGAACCCTTCCTTCATGTGGTCGTTCCCAATTTATAGCCACCAAGGAGAGAGAAACGTTGAGCTCATTCAATATTAATGAATGCCAAATGTCCACACCTGATATCTTGGAAATCCAATCCTAGATCTTTTGTTAAGTTGATGCAATCCCACTCACCAAATTTCAACTGCCGCATTAATATTATTTAGATATTTCATCGGGATTACCCCTCATAATCACTCAGATCCCAAAAAGATAGTCTGAAAGAAGTCTTGTTGATCAACCAAGTGGCTTTGGCGGCACCAACCTAGGTCCGTTCATTAGAACAACGAAAAATGCATTCCTACATTCTTTGCATGAAGAGGTGACGTGTCACATAGGCAAATAGTCTTAGATTCACGAAAAGTGGATTCAAGATATCAATTGCCAAGCCAACACGTGGTCCGACTCCTATTTGAGAAGAGAGCGATTAACATAGTGTGCACACCCACCATGTGGTAGATTGCACGCCCATTGGAAATACAATCTTTTCGCATGTGGATTTTTTGAAAGACAAAATTGAAGGCAAAAACCAAAACTGGATTCAGGCAAAATTTTACTTCATAGTAATCAAACCCAAATGAGATGAAATGAAAGGAAGAGATGATTGAATAGTAAAGCAAGTACAAACACTCACCAAATACTTTGTTGTTGAAGTCTGGAACATGCAAGAACCGACTCCAATGGAAGTTTCTTTGAATTTCCTTGTGATTGAATGCTTGTTTGAGAAGCTTGAGTGAAAGAGTGCCTATGAGGATGAAAACGATCTTAGGGGGGATGAAATGAAGGTGAAAACCCTTATTTATACAAGATATTCCCTAATTTCCCAAAAATGACACATGATAGGCCAACCTTAGGGTTTTGGGGGAAAATTCATGTTAGGTTTTTTATTTAATTTTGAACTTTATGCCTAAAGGGACTAGGTCGCCCAAGGTGGCAACCTAGTTCACTTGGACAAATTCAGGTGGTGGTCAGGAATAAAAAGGTGTTAAATGATTTTTATCAGACTTTCCTCCTAAAACACACTTATGGTGAGCCTAAAATTTTATTAAGGGACCAATTTAATATTAAAAAGGGTTTATTTGTCGATGACAAGCCTAGGAAAGTGTGAAAATACATTACAACACTTTACAACACTTTGGCACAAGGCTTGAAAAGGGGTAAAAAGGGGTTGTTTAGGTGAATTGTGTTGAAAGGGTCTTAGAAAAGTGGGGAGGTGTGTTACAGCACTTCACAACACCTTTATAAAACATAGTTAAATTGGTTTTGATTTGCAAGCATTCAAGGCCAAATTAAGGAAAAACAAGGCCAAAATCCAAGGGAAAAAGGCCCAAATGAGTGAAAAAGTTTCAAAGGGTACAATTTTTGGCAACACAATTAGCAAGCTCTATTATTCCAAATCTATGGACTATTTTTCTAATCACAATTTAGGGAGTGCATAAAATTTTAATGTCACAAGGAACTGTTTAGCGTCATAGGGGACGAAAATCACCTTACAGGGATGTACATCAACATCATGGGGAACAAATTGATAACCACACCTTAGGAGGTCTTATAAACTACACTATGACTAAAGGGGTATGTCAATAAGTCAACTCTCATAATATGTCTATAAAAAGGATAGGGTGATATGCCCCCCCTTAAAATGTCAACATACTTGTTATATGTTGGTATTTTAAGGAAGAAACAAGGAAGAGGGGATCCTTTAAAATAATACACAGCTCCCAAAACTAGTTATCCTTGCCCCCTAAGTGTAAATGAAAGAAAAACCATACAAGAGACTATTGTGTTGCTACCATGGAAAGTATGGTATGGTTTCACTGAATATTGTACCACCATGAATGGCAATGAGCAAACATATGAAGCTATACATGCCACATAGCGAGGAGCAACACCATAAATAAAGATCATTATTTCTTAGAAGGATTAGGTGCATCAATACATGGGAGATCACCACAATCACTAAGTTGTATTTTACTACTCAACCTACAACACATTCATTAGTAGAATGACCATGCACTCAATTATATGCACAAAATGCGTTATTGCTATAAAATTTCTTACGTGTTGGAGGAGGAAGAGTAATCAAGCAGGATTTAAGAAGCCTTGACAAAATATTATCTTGCTTGGATATAGGATAAGTAGTAGGAGACATTCTTTTCTCATGTGAAGAAAATCTTGCTCGCTTACCATAAGAAATAATAAGTACAATAGATTATGGAGCATGAGATGAAGATGGGAATTAAGGTTGGAATCCTAAACCATTTTTAGAAAGGTATGGTATATATAATTCACATGATCCCTATCTCTTTGTTTTATGTTTTCATTATATCCACTTTTAGAAACAATTGTATATCCAATCGCATAACACTTTTCCAAATTAGATGAAGAAGTCCTATCCGAATGCTCATGAGAATATTGATTATTTTGCAATAATACACATCTCTTATAAGTTTTTTAATGTTAGGCATCACAAACCCACAAGATGAAAAATCTAAAGAGCCCCCATCACCATCATGGGGTGATGTCTTTAGATTTGTTGATGTAGAACAATATTGAGGAAATGAAACACAAGGTCCTCCTTAAGTTGAGATTTCAATATTTTGTACTCTCATATAAAAATATTGTGTAAATCTAATAAACCCCAATCATCATCTATGAGTTTTGTTATAGGTGAAATAAAATCATGATTATTTTCAATATGTATAGGTTTTACCTTTGAAGTTGGAATCAAATTATTAAGAGTTGGAACTATTATGTTTGACTTTGAATTGTGAATTATAACTTTCTTCATCCACTTTTACTATATGTATCTTGTTATTATATTCATACTTCATATCATGGTAAAGAGTATACATAACTCCCTTCACGGTATGAATCCACGGTCTACCTAGGAGAAGATTATATGAAAGAGGTCTATGCATGATATAGATAGAGGTAGGAAAAACCACATTCCCTACCATGATGGGTAGCATGATTGTCCCTAATGGTTTATGAACTACCAAAAATAAAGACACAAGAAGGGAAAGAGGATTCCCCCATGAGCCTCTAGGGTTTTTCACAAGCTAACTTTTGGATGAATGAATCTCTTTCACCTAGTCGTTTTGGTGTTTGTGGTTGTTCATTCAAAGGAGGGGGTTTAGGGGCTTAATGTGAGTGTGTGTGATTATCTATCTAAATGCTATGAACAGAAAATTAAGGTAACTATTGAATACAAACTATTGAAATCTAATTGCTGGAAAACACACTATGTTATAAAAATAACCTAACTAATGTGAACAAACAACTACGGAAATGAAGGAAAAGGAAGGTGTGCACCTGGATTTGGAAGAGGAATTATTTGGAGGTTTGGAATGTTGCTGGAAATGTTACACAATTTGAGAGGGACACTTGTGCCAATCTAGGTGACCTAGTCCCAGATTCCCGAAAACTGGTCTAGGGCCTGTTTCTGCCAAATGGGTGTCGAGAAATGTCAAAATGACAAAAAGGCCTATCTAGAGGGACTAGGTCACTATTCTTGGTGACTTAGTCCTCTTCAAGATTTTTGAAGTTTTCAAAGAGGAAACGGAAGCCCTACGTTTGCACCCTGGTTGTTCATAGTTTCCCCCTTCTAAAAATCTGCTACTGGAGCCTAAGAGTGATTTTTGGTGGATGATTTGACCTTGCAAGAAAGGTTTGGTCTTCAACAAGTCTTCAATGCCTTCAATGATCTTCAAATTACCTGAACCTGCAATCACACAAGACAAGAAATAGAAAAATGTTGAATGTTAGGGATTACGGGTTTGCCTTAGTCAAACCCCTTTTGGGTAGCTAAATCAAAATCAAATAGAAAGAATGTAATGAAACATGAAACAATGGAATGAGAGAGTTTTTACCTTGCCTTTGATGATTGATCTTCTGTTGTTGCAGTAATCAGCCCTTGAATGCTTTAGAAATGATGTCTTTTTGACTTGGAGGATCAAACCCTACCTTGCTTGAGAGGAAGAGGAGTTGAGAGAGAGAGAGGTGGAGAAGAATGAGGGTACCTTATGGTAAATTAGGGTTTTGGAGGTTATTTATACAAGTTATGTCCTAACTTTCCCGAATTAACTTCATATTGACCGACCTTAGGGTTTTAGAGACCTAAATCCTAATAGATATTAACTTAAAATTGCGTTTTAAGCCATTTAGGACTAGGTCGCCCAAGGTAGCGACCTAGTCCACCTAGGGATTTTTAAGTGTTTATTTATATTTGTCGGGATTGTCTTCTAAAAACACACTAAGAGAAGATATGTATGAGGATTAAGGGGTCATTTTGGCATAATAATGTATTTATCAATTGATGAAAAGCTTAGGAGAGTGTGAATTATTTGCAACACCTTACAACACTTCATTTGAAGGCCTAGAAAGGTGTAAAAATAGACTAAAAATGGTCTGAAGTCCATAGGAAAAGGTCCAAATGAGTGAAAAGTGACAAAGTCCTCCCTTTTTGGTGACACATTTAGCCCCCACTTTAGTGAGAGTATGAACTTGCTTCAAACTCACCCTAAAGTAGCCTAATGGAGATGGAAAAAATGAGAAAGAAGAAGAAGAAGAAGGAGGTGGTCAAGCCCCCAAGGATTCGAGATTCCAAGTCAAGTCGACATCAATGCAAAATACATTCAAGGGTGAATGCATTACAACAAGATGAGATACATAATCATTCAATGACAACATTTAGTGTGAAGAGAATGGAAAGGGTGAAAAAGATATGCTCACTCTAGGGCCACAAAACATTGATCATCTATGGGGTGAGTTCTCCCAAAAGGTGAGAAACATACACATGGTTGGTATGTACTCACAAAGGTGGCTATGGGGAAAATCGTGCCACTTGTTGGGCTTCTCACTCAAACCATACCAAATTTATACCTTGTGATAACTTTGATAAAGCACCACAAAAGAAAGTGATGTTTTTTATGATTTTGTTCAAAGGGATTTTTCTTTGTTCATGCGATGTCTCATCTAAAGGAACATTATTCACAATGTTTCCAAGACAGGAAAAGTGCAAGTGTACTCATCTTGTATGAAAGAGAGGAAAAAAGAAGATGTCTCGATCCTGAAAAACATTGTGTGTAATGTTTTCAAGAGAAGGAATCGCAAGAAAAATGAAGATAGCACAGTGAAATGTGAGTGGTGATGTATGCCCCCACTTTAAAGGAATTGTGAATCATCGTACTATGAACAATTTCTTTAAAGTAGAAGAGTAAAGGGACATGAGAGCTTGTTCGGAAAGCCCTATGTCGAGTCATATGTTTCTGATAAGTTTCATCATGAGAGAGGATTGTATGTCACATGCGAGTCAACTTAAGACATTTCATCCACATCCCAAGCTTTCTCTTATATGTTCATGAGAGGTTAATGACAAGTCGTAAGAGACAATGACAAGTGAAATACGAGGGAGAAAGGCTAATTAACCTCTTCCCCCACTTAGTGCAAGACAAGAGTGGGCCGAAAGAGGTTTAAGGGATGAATGGGAGGGTGAAAATAGGTATCGATTAAGTGAAGGAGGTGTCCCCACAGAAGGAATAACACCACAATCCTTAATATGTTGGATTGTGTTGCTCAAGTCCTTACACTCGTTAGTGTAATGACCATGAATGCAATGGAAGGAAAAAAATAGTTTTTTGTTGAAACATTTCTTTTGAGTGTGAGGAGGAAAGGAGATCAAGTTGTCTTGGAGGAGTCTCAACAACATACCCTCTTGATCAAGGGACAAAGGTGATCCTTTGGTTTGGGACAAGGAAGGGTCCTACTTAGTATAGGATGGCATACCTATGCAAGTCTCTATGGATTGTGAGATATTATACTCTCTGAGAGGAGTGTGTAAAATATGAATATAGAGGAGGGTACGAGATGGCATTGGTGTTAAGCAAAGAATCCTTTATTGGTTGCAAAGGATTACTTTGGAATGTTGGGTTAGGAGGGTGAGGAGGGATAGGTTTGATTTTGGAAGAAGGTTTGATGATTTCGATGAGAGGGAAAAATCCAAGACCATGGGTGGATGTTTGCATGTTAGGCTCTATAGGGTTGTGGATTCCTTGTTCGTTAGCACCACAATCGTATCCACTATAGCCAAGTTGCTTCATGATCCCATATCATTTTCCATAAATATTTTCTAGCTTCTTTGGATCGGGTGAGGGGTCATCATTTGCATTGGCGACTATAGGAGTGGAGGTGGATTCTATCGAAGGATCAACTGAGTCTTGTGTTAACAAGACTATGTTGCCCTTTGGAGAGTCTTTGTTGTTGGTCTTGGAATCTCCTAGTAAAGGAGGGGAGAAGTATAAGGAACCCAAAACATTTTCTAAGGACTTGGGTTGTACGGGTTCCATTGATTTGGTTTGTGTAGTGGTGAAGGGTTTGCATTTGTTTTTCTCAAGGTGTAAGACACTATAAGGCTTAAGATCAGCATCAATGGTGTACACTTTGTTGTTGTAGATGTACTTCATCTTTTGATAAACTATGGAAGGCACACCATTCATTGCATGAATCCATGGTCTACCCAAAATGAGCTTAGATGAAACATCATTTGATTTAACATGGATTGATGTGTTTACTGTGGCCACTCAAGCTATAAGAGGAAAATTGATCACACCAAGAGGCCCTTTTGTCTAATACTGTCAAATCCAGTGAGGGACATGGAGGAAGGTTGGATGGTTGATCTATCGATATGGAGCCTATCCAAGAGATTGAAACTACACACATTGACAACGGATCCATTTTCAACAAGGGTTTTCTTGATCCCTATGCTTTTGTATTGAGATATGATCATCAAGGATTCATCTTTGTTTTGCACTTTGAAAGGAGGGAGCTCACTTTGGTGGAAAACAATGTTAGCGTTCAAGCCTTGGATCATAGCTGCAATGTCAATTTTTTATGCATTGGAAGGGACAAGAGTTTGTTGTAAGGCATTCTGCATCATGTTGTGATAGTGAGGGGAAGCTTGGATAAGGTCTCATAACAATATTTTTACGAGAATATTCCTTAGTTGATCAACAAGGTCATACTCCCAAAGGAAGGAATTGAAGTGAGGGGCAACAAGAAGAATATGAGGGGATGAAGGTAAGGATGTTGAGGTTGATGGTTGGGAATGTAGGTTGTTGTGGGTGTAATGTGTATGATCAATGGTATTATGACTCAATTTCTCCAACACATTAGGCTTAGGTGGGGAGAGAATAAATTCAGGTTTAGAAGGTGGAGAAAGGATGAGTTGAGGTTGAATTATATTAACATCCCCTTGGGAAGGAGATCCAATGTTATCCTCAGTTTGAATAATGATATCCACCCTATGAGTAGAAATTTTAGGAGAATTACAACCCTCATGTTCATGAAATTCAAGGATTGGTTCTTGTAAAATAACTTCATCACTAGAAGGGGAATGATCATTGATGGTTAAGAGGGGAGTCTATTTGATTATCTAGGGTCTCATTCTCTTGTTCCATACCATCTACCCTAGTAGGAGAGCATGGAAGAGGTGCATCACATGCTTCATCACAAGGGATGGAGGCATCAAGAGAAGATCCGCTATGATTTTCAAATAGATTACCCCAAAGGGCAGGAGTATGAGGGAAGGCGGGGTCAATAGTCTCATGACCTTTGGGCAAGGTATCTTCTAACACCAAACTATCCTCTTTGCATCGAGAAGAGGGGAAAGAGTGATCATCATAGTTAAAGAGACTAGGTAAGGTAATGGTTAAGAATGTGTTTATAATTTCATGTGCTTGTGTTAAACTATCTTCCCAAAGGGGATCGGGAGAAGAACAAGCAAGACCGTCATGATGCTCCACGATTGTACCTTCCTTTAATAAGATACCTTCATCACTAGAAGGATAGGTATGAAGAGGGGAACAATTATGATCATTATGATTATCTATGTTTGTATGTACTTCTAACACATCATCCTCACAAAGAGGAGAGATAGTAGGTTGCATATGTTTAGGACCATTATAAACATTTTCATTCACTAGAATCTCATAACTAGGGAATGTATTGAAAGAATCTTTAACATGTTTAAAGATTTTATAAACAATATAAAGAAAAAAATAATATATGAATATGTTTAAAGAATATACAATGCAAGATAAAGGAAATTCCATTTTCATATTGCAAAAGAAGGCAATTTGTTGATTACACTATTGTACACATCTAAAAATGGTCACGGTCGATCGAACCTATTAATTAATTAAATATGAATTATTTAAGTAATGTTCTTAAGTCATCTACATATAAATAAATTTCATTATTTATTTATATTGTTCATTTTCTAATTCTTCTAAATTAATTAAATAAATAAAGTTTATTTAATTAATGCTACCTTCCTCTTAATCAATTAAATAGATTTTACAATTTATTTACATTAATTATCAAAGTTTAAATTTTAAATTTAAATGATTTTCTTCCCTCCAAACTTAATTAAATATTTTCAATATTTAATTAAATCATTTTCCAAATTCCCACTTCTCTCACAAAAATTAAATATTATTAATATTTAATTAAAAGGCTTTTTCTTTTTCCACATAATTAAATATTTACAATATTTAACTAAATCCTTTTCATATTTCTCTCACACATAATTAAATATTTATTTATTTAATTATGAGAGACACCTTTCAATTTGTCTCTTCATTTTGTCTCTCAAAATTCTATCTTCTTTTCGAATTCTCGATCTCTCACCGTTCATTTCAACAGGTTTCAACTCGACCGTCGATCTTGGCCAATCGAATTCCTACCTTCGAAATCTATAAATACAGCTCTTTCATGAGCTAAAAAGGACCTCGAATCTCATATTTTCATGCGTAGTTATTATAGTCACATCTTAAGCATTTCATAGCATTTTAATTCAATAGTTCAATCTCTTAGATGCATATGCATTTTTGATAAATCTCATTCTCTCAAGTGCCATTCTATAAGCTGTTGTTTGCACAACTGAGAGCAAACATCTTAAAGCGAATCCTGAGAGATAGAGGACGATGAAATGAATTTGAAGAAGCTGCTATCTAGAGTTTGCATTTATTTTTATTTATTTAGTTTTCTTCAATCTAATGTTTCATTGGTGTATTAGATTAGATTCAATTTAATTGACATATTCTAATGTACACATTTTTGGTGCCCACCGTGGGGCCAAGCCCTGCATTTAATATTTTTTTTTGCAATTTTTTTTAGAGGTGACGGACTAAAATCATGCTTTGGCGCATATGATAGTTCTTTCGGTGCATCCATAGACTGTTTCGGCGCATCCACAGATTGTTTTTCGTGCATCCACGGACTGTTTTCGCGCATTCGGTGACTATTTTCGCGCATCTGGGGATTGTTTTCGCGCATCCGGTGACTGTTTTCGCGCATATGAGCTCTGTTTTAGTGCATACGAGCTTTCTTTTGGCGCATACGTGCTTTGTTTTAGTGCATACAAGCTCTGTTTTAGCGCATACAGTTTCTGATTTTTTTTTTTTTTGTCAATCTTAAAATGGCCATATCTTGGTCATATTTTGGTCTTTTTCGAAGCTTGTTTTTTTGAAATGGGGTAGAATTTCATAAGCTATCTAATGGTGTAGGTATTTATCAACTTTGATAGAGTTTAAATTTTCAAATTATCACTTCATGTCAAACTACAATGAAACTTGGTCTAAATTTTAGGGTTATTATGCTTAATCATTTATCTAACCCTCATATCTTCATGTTTCTTGATTCCATCTAACATTTGGAGCTTGTATTGAAGATTTTAAAGGACCGTGGAGCATGAAAATTAAAGAAAAATCATTATCACATGATTGTAACAAGTGTTTTTAAACACTTTGGGAGTAATTATAATCTCATTCTTAAATTGTTCTCTGGATCCGACGCAACCACAACCAGAAATTTTATTGATGTGTGGGGAATAAAATGAACCAATCCTAGGATAGACACTTAAATATGAATTAACCAATCCTAGGATAGTCAGTGAACATAAATCTTCTATTGGTTAAAATGAATCCCATGTTTTTAGTGAAGAAACATCTTCACTTAGAATAGAAAATTTGTCAATTTGGGATTTACAATTGAACCATTATTGTTTGTTGTGATTGTGGGTAATAGGTTTATGCTCTCCCCTTAACCGGGTGATCAGAACACCAGACTTACCTTTTATTTTCTATAATTTAATGCTTTATTACATCCTTTAGAAGGCTTGCTCTTGTGGGAAAAAGTACTCACCCAAGAGGAATGACCTAAGTGGGAACACCTAAAGCCAAGGTTTCCAACCCACTTTAATCAAAAGCAAGTTGTTGATGAAAATCCAACTTGACAGTAGTGGCAGGATAACCATCCCCAAAACCTTTGTTCTAAAGGTTGGGAGGTCTCTCGAGGGAGTATATCTATTTGCCACACTGAACGATACCTTACTAAGAACCATAGTGTAGAAAGCCAGCCGTGTCAGTATCCAAACATCATCTTAATCACGGTGCAAGGGGAGGGAAGAATCTGCCCCCAAGACACTCACCATATAGTCGCCACAGGATTGTTTGCTCAAGGGATTCGGTATCCACTTCCGTCACTTTGAGTACGCACCTGGAAAAGACAAAAACACGGGCGCCCTCTAGGGGGTGACATGGCTGTGTGAGTCGACACGATTTTAAGCTGTGGGCTGTGATTACTATGATGACCTATTTGACAAATAAGAGTGAGTCTGCTTGGAATGCTTATTTTGTTCAAAACCTGTGAAAATCTCAAGAACATACACTCTGTTTTAGATTTTGGAGTTAAAAACAATTGTCTTCCTATTGCATGCTGTGTTTTCACATTTAAATCAGATTAAGATCATCCAAAAACTTTAAAACATGGGTCATAGGGAAGAAAATCTTGTTCATAGGCTTTATGGAAATAGTTCAAATCAAGAGATAACAGAAGAAATGCTTCAAGAAGCTGAACAAGATCCACAGTTTCTCTTAGCTATGGAAAAGATCTTAGAGAAAAATAAAGAAGGATATTTTCTTTTATTGGCAAACCAAGGTGCCAAATTGCCCTCTGACTACAATATGGAGAAAATTAAAGAGAATCCTGAAAAGAATGAAACTCCCTTAAACGATCTTAGTACTCTTACCCAACAAGTAAGAGCACTCCAAAGGAAAATCAAGGAAATAAAAGGGGGCACAACTAAAAAATCCTTTGACGGAAATATGAATGTGACCTTTTCTCCTCCAAAAACAACATCAACCAAATTCAATGTTTCTGAATTTTTGCAAAGGTTAAAGGGGAAGCCCAAATCTAAGCCATCAAATAACATTGACCAATCCTGTCATGCCATGCATTTATCTTCATCCCCCATAATTCAAAATGAACCTCATGGTTCTTCCACCCAATTCAATGATCCCATTCAATTACCTTCTTCTATCATATTCTCTACATCCAATGATTCATTTCAATCTACACATCTCGATCAAAACATTCTTTCCACTCCATCCCATGATACCAAAATTCTACAAACCCTTCCAATATTTGATCAAGATCCCATATCTCAAGAATCATATGATGATCCCCTCCTTTCATTATTCACCCATGATAATCCTCTTCCATCTCAAGAACAAAATATTCTTCCAAGTCCTCCCTCCACCCCATCTTATGAATCCATACCCTCTCATGAATCAATCACATCCCAAGAGCATGACAATTCTTCCATCCTATCCAAAGCTTCCCTTCCATCTAATGATCAAGCTACTCCATCTCCTTCATCTAATGATTCTTTTCCAAGTCAAGATCAAAGTATCCCATCATCCTCATGTCAAGGGCTCATCACACCTCTTCAAGAAATGTCAACATCATTTGATCATATGGTTGAAAACATTGACAATTTCTCCACCATAACTGTTGGAGACAATGATCAAAATCAATCCATCAATGAGCACTATGAAGATATGTCTACCCCATCTAGTGATCAAATCAACATTCATCAAGAGCCATTTTTTAGTTATGATCAAGACCCCTCCTACAAAGATCTATTTCAAGGAGTGTTGATGATATTTGATCCTATTGACATAATCCATGATCCATTAACCAATGATCATATTGAAAATGTCTCTACAATGCCTAATGAGTTAGAGGACATATCTCAAGAACATATTTCAAAGCATGATCAACAGCTATCACCAAGGTCTAGCAATGGTCCCTCCCAAGGTATATTGACATCCTTCGATCTCATGGTTGTGAATAGTGAAAGAATCCTCAACTCACCATTTGATCCAAGTCTACTCAAAGATCAAGAGGATATTGAGCCACTTCCCATGCCTTATGACGATGTCCAAAAACCCTTTGAAAGCAATCCATCCTTTGAAATCGACCCATGTCAAGAACTTGATCCAAAACATGTCGAAAGTAATTCCAGAATTAGTCAAGATCAAGGATTTGTATCTCTGAGATACTACAATGATCTAATGGGCACTCTCCTATCTATACAAGATATTGCAAATGATGATCATATCCATATAGCACATACTCCTCCATCTACCATAATATGCTTTCTTTGGATGGACACATAGATGATCGTCATTCAAAACAAGAGTCTCTTACTCTCTTACTCTTAACATTTATACACATGGTCAAAATATAGAGAAATCTAGAGACATGTCAGAAATGGGTCATGAAGAAGGCTTCTACAAAATTTGTGAATCAGAAGCATCATGTGAAAACATATCAAGAATGAATCATGAGGAACACTTTTACAAGGACAGTGAAGCATCAACACCTCTTGAAAGAGCATTACAATCCGATATCTCACAAGATCAAGATAAGCATACCAATCATCCATTCATCCCACTTATGGAAGATCCTATCACTTATAAACTTGGATCACTCACCTTTGTAAGGGAAAATTATCTTATCAATAAGGAAGTTTTCATTTTTGAAGATCCACCACAGAGCAGAGAAGGATTAGCACCTTGTTTCCAAGGTAAATCATATCCTATTGCAAATAGGCTTTTTCAGTAGATGACTTATCAAGGCAGGGGATTAGGCCTACATGAACAAGGCATCCTAGAACCATTACAGATTATTGGAAATCCTAAGAATCAAGGCCTTGGTTATACGACAATCAAGGGATCTCAACATATCAGTAATACTTTCATAAAATTGGGGGCAACTTCGTCTTAAGCAAATGTCAACATAGAGGGCATAAAGAATCTTTATGATGAAACCAATGCCAATACTACAACTAGCCACGCCATGAATCTTCATCCACCCATCAACCCATCCATAAATTGGGACCAACGTTAAAAGAAAGAATTGAATCAAAAAATGAAGAACATTATCAAAGCAAAAGAAGCTAAAAAGCATATCAGACAAATCAAATACACTTGGATACCAAAAAATACAAAGAAAGATTATCCCTATCCAACTCCATCAGTCAAAGAAACTATGGGGAAAAATCAAAAAGGGAAAAGTATCCATCAAAGATGTCCACAAAGGAAAAAGCAAGCTTCTCAAGCAATGTACAAAGTGTATCAAGCAGTTGGTCCAAATTCCATGCACACTTCCATATCCACCCATTATTGCTCATCTTCCCAAGTTTGGAGAGTCAAAGGTTCCAAACTATCGACCAATCCATCTTTTACTCCTAAACATACTCCATCCACGCCTCCACACATGATATCCAATTCTCACATTGACCATGTATTGGCAATGACCCTTCATCATAAGGATTCAGAAGGCACTCTATCGTGATGTGCGCACAAAGATGAAGTTAACTCCAGTATCAACAAAGCAGATCAAGGATCTCAAAAGTTTCATTCAAGTGCATGTATCTTGGCAAAGCAGCTTCTTCAAGCAGGATATCGATGGCACATTATGACAATAGCATCAACATCAGCACCACTAGGTGGTTCAGCATCAACTTAAAATCTCTCAGAAAATATAAGAGAAAAAGTGTTTCCTTGATGAAAACCTGGAAAATAGGCATCTTGGCGACAACAAACAAAAAAATCAAAAATACAAAAATACAAAAATAAAAAAAAATTAGAAAAAGGATTGAAAACAGTAAAGAAAAAATTCGTCCTCTAGCGAAAACCACTTTGGTGGCGCTTTAGACAAGTACCATGATGAAAACCTGGCAAACAGGCATCATGTGTAGAATCGAGCATCTACGTGCACCAATTCAAGAGAAAGCATCTTATTGCATCCATAATAAAGCCAACATTCCATCCATATCATCCGTTCATCCATGAACCATTTATCAAGCCCATTACCATTTATTTACATTACCTGGATCTTGACAAAGTTTGGTAAACACTTTACACTTGTTTATGGTAAACATCTTGACATGGGTCATTTTCATTGAGCCTATCCAATCCAAACATTATCTGAGCCTTGGAGCATTATCCGAATGAACATTCCTCTGTTCGAACACCTTATCTTATTGCAAGATAATCCTTGACATCCTTTGCATGCTTAGAGTATCTATCCATACACCTATTCAAGAATCCACCCATGGTCGTTCAAACATTGCTAGACACTAGGGGCAAATGTTTACATCTTGCTTCAGAAATAAACCTTGATCTATATCCTCCAAATTATGTGGTGATCTGAACATTGGAAGACGTGAAATCAAATTGGTTAAGTGTTGGCGAGCCAAAAGATCCAAATCACTAGCCCATGGCATATTTTGATAGGAAGACACTCCTTATCAAGCTTTATCTTTCATCGAACATCAATCTGAACAATTCATATCAGTCACATCTAACTTGCGTGTCAATGTCACATCAAATCATCAAAATAATTTTTGTTCCAAATCAAGCTTCATCAATCTTGATCAATTGAATCCAATCAATTATTACCTTGTTTGACTTAACACACTTAGTCAAGCTATCATCTTGTGAACGAGTTTACTCTAGGATAACACAACTTCCTTGGGTTTACAAATTCATTATCATTTTTGTTTGGCTTAACACACTTAGCCAAATTAACAAATCCATTATCACCCTGTTTGACTTAACACACTTAGTCAAACTATCAATCCATCAATCTGATCAATCAACCTTAGCTTGGTTTTCAACAAAAATCTCAAAACAAAGCATCGATATTATCATGCATGTCCATATCCAAATCATTAAAATCCCAGAAAATAAAAAAAAAACATCAAAATTCAAAAATAAATAATCAAAATATTCCTAAAATCCAAAGAAAAGTCAATAAATCATATGTTTTCATCAGTAAAATGGTCGTGTCTCACCCTAGACTAGGGGAAAAATCCTAAACTCGTTGGGGGAAATCAACTTCTTTTGAGCAAACAAGCAACATGTGTAAATTATTAAGTATCAGATCAACAATCGAATATCCAATCAAGCCTGGTCAAAACAAATTTGAGACATGTCATACTTTGAAACTGAAACAAACTGGATGATCTTAATCTGAATTAAATGAATGACAAACTTAAAAGCATAAGTTACAATTATTGTTTTGATATTTGATGACATCATATCTTTGGAGTGGTTCAATGATGTACTAAACTAGAATCACAAGGAAGAAGTATGATTTTTCTTTGCTTGTTGTATGTAAGTTAATCCTTAGCATGGTGCAAATTGGTTGTGGGACATGTTTTTCAATGTATCATTGATGACATTTCGAAATTTGCATAGGAAAATGGTTAACTTTTGTCTGTTTATGCAAGCAATACTCAGGTCATCTTGGTTCAATTATACCTCGATGCTTGTATTAACTTGCTACATCAAACATTATGAAAGCAGTACTCAGTTCATCATTGGTGTTAACATACCCTTTGATGCTTGTACTAACTTTCAACATATCAAAAGGCTCAATGATGATAACTAAACACAACAGGAAATGGCAACAAGGAGAATGATTCATTATTTCATTTAGGGTTGCATAATTCATTTGCATTTCGAGGGACTTCTTAATAGATTTTTGAGGGTTGGCCACATTCTTGAATATCTTTTTCAGAGAACGGTTGAGTATGACTAGATATTTGGTACATCTCATTTTCATTATCATTCACATTCATTTCACATCATTTTTCATTATCATTATCATTGCACTTGCATACTTACATCATCATTTCATTTCATTATCATATTCATTATGATCTCATTTTATTCATCATGATCATTATCATATCCATCACATCTCATCTACATCATCTCAATCAATTCATCCAATCATTTCTTCCAATCTCATCGTATCAATCAATTCAATCTAGCACAAATCATTTAATCATACCTTTGGTCTTGTTCCTAGCCTTACTGCAAGCCTCGATCATCATCATCATCATCGGGATGTATCCTTCCCTATCTTTGTGTTGTTCTAGGATGTATCCTTCCCTAATCAACAACACTATCAATATCATCAAGCAATCATGCAAATCAATCAACAATGGATATCATCAATCAATCAGTACATCAAACAAGTTCAAATCAATTTCTATTTGTTTTTCATATCGCATGGAAACAAATTTAATAGTCATTGCGACTCAATCTATTTGACTTTCAATTAGGAAAGCAAATCTATCAATACTATTTGTTTTTCATATCGCATGGAAACAAATTTAACAATCATCGCGACTCAATCTATTTGACTTTCAATCAGGAAAGCAAATCTATCAATACTATTTGTTTTTCATATCACATGGAACAAATTTAACAGTTATCGCGACTCAATCTATTTGACTTTCAATCAAGAAAGCAAATCTATCAATACTATTTGTTTTTCATATCGCATGGAAACAAATTTAACAGTCATCATGACTCAATCTATTTGACTTTCAATCAGGAAAGCAAATCTATCAATACTATTTGTTTTCATATCGCATGGAAGCAAACTTATCAATCAAATCTACTATTTGTTTTCCATATCCCATGGAAGCAAATTTATCAATCAAAAAGCATCATCAATCGGGGCAAAATCAAAGTTCTTCATCTTCATATGAATCTTTCAATAGGGGTTTTCACATCAAATCATTTTTACCGGTCAATGAATCAGATAGAAAATCAGTAAAAATTTCCAAAAATCATCTTTATCTGATTCATCACCCGAGCGGGCATATAGCACCATCAACAATTTTTCAAAGTCAGGGGCAAATTCTTTGAAGCAATGCGTAAAACACATCACTTCAAAGAGGGGCAAAATGTACACATCTAAAAATGGTCACGGTCAATCGAACCTATTAATTAATTAAATTTGAATTATTTAATTAATGTTCTTAAGTAATCTACATATAAATACATTTAATTATTTATTTATATTGTTCATTTTCTAATTCTTTTAAATTAATTAAATAAATAAAGTTTATTTAATTAATACTACCTTCCTCTTAATTAATTAAATAGATTTTACAATTTATTTACATTAATTATCAAAGTTTAAATTCTAAATTTAAATGATTTTCTTCCCTCCAAACTTAATTAAATATTTTCGATATTTAATTAAATCATTTTCCAAATTCCCACTTCTCTCACAAAAATTAAATATTATTAATATTTAATTAAAAGGCTTTTTTTTTTCACATAATTAAATATTTACATTATTTAATTAAAGCCTTTTCATATTTCTCTCACTCATAATTAAATATTTATTTATTTAATTATGAGAGACACCTTTCAATTTGTCTCTTCATTTTCTGTCTCTCAAAATTCTATCTTCTTTTCGAATTCTCGATCTCTCACCATTTATTTCAACAGGTTTCAACTCGACCGTCGATCTTGGCCAATCGAATTCCTACCTTCGAAAATCTATAAATACAGCTCTTTCATGAGCTAAAAAGGACCTCGAATCTCATATTTTCATGCATAGTTATTATAGTCACATCTTAAGCATTTCATAGCATTTTAATTCAATAGTTCAATCTTTTAGATGCATATGCATTTTTGATAAATCTCATTCTCTCGAGTGTCATTCTATAAGTTGTTGTTTGCACAACTGAGAGCAAACATCTTAAAACGAATCCTGAGAGATAAAGGACGATGAAATGCATTTGAAGAAGCTGCTATCTAGAGTTTGCATTTATTTTTATTTATTTAGTTTTCTTAAATCTAATGTTTCATTGGTGTATTAGATTAGATTCAATTTAATTGACATATTCTAATGTACACAACTATCAATGATCTGGAAATGAAACTTTGTAAATATAAAATTAAAAATTATACAATTCACAAAATGAGCTAATTTATGTTAATTTTATTAAAATGCATGTAACAAAAACACAACCTATTAATACAGTTATGTAATGGCACAAAATAGAAGCTCAAAAACAAGGTTTTCATCTCTATAAAGGGCAGTTTCAGAACCCTGAAGAGACTAGGTCGCCGAGGATGGCGACCTAGTCCTCTTGATGATTTTTTTGAGATTTTGCAGGAGTTTTGGGTTGGTGCGGGTGGTTTTTGTGTTGTACAGTGTAGGTCAAAAGAGAAAATGGAAAATTTCAGATAGTTGATAATGATTTACGTGCAAAAATGTAACCTACATGAAATTTTCACTAATGCAAATTTTAAAACCCTAGGATGCAACTTTCACTAATGCAATATGCAATGCAAGATAATTCTAGGACAATGATTCACTCTAAACCATAAAGGAAGGGTGTAAGGATGTCAGGTTCACCAAAATGAACCACCAAAAACAAAGACACGAGAAGGGATTGTGGATTCCCCAATGAGCCTCTAGGGTTTTTCACCCTAGAAGCTAACTTTTGGATGAATGGCTCTCTTTCACCTAGTGGTTTTGGTGTTTTTGGGTGTTCATTCAAAGGAGGGGGTTTAGAGGCTTAATGTGAGTGTATGTGAATATGTATCTAAATGCTATGAACAAAAAATGAAGCTAAATAGAATACAAACTATTGAAATCTAATTGCTAGAAAACACACTATGTTATACAAATAACCTAAGTAATGTAAACAAACAACTACGAAAATGAAGGGAAAGCAAGGTTTGCACCTGGAATTCAAAGAGGAATGATTTGGAGGTCTAGAATGCTGCTGGAAATTTGCAGAAGTTGAGAGGGACACTTGTGTCAATCTAGGCGACCTAGTCCCAAATTCCCAAAAATTGGTTTGAGGCCCATTTCTGCCAAATGGGTGTCCAGAAATGTCATAATCAAAAAAAGGCCTATCCAGAGGGACTAGGTCGCCATTCTTGGTGACTTAGTCCTCTTCAGGATTTTTGAAGTTTTTGAAAAGGAAACGGAAGCCCTAGGTTTGCACCTTGGTTCTTCACAGTTTCCCGCTTCTAAAACTCTGATATCTGGGCCTGGGAGTGATTTTTGGTGGATGATTTGACCTTGCCTTGCAAGAAAGGGTTGGTGTTCAATAATTCTTCAATGCCTTCAATGATCTTCAAAGTACCTGAACCTGCAATCACACAAGACAAGAAAGAGAAAAATGTTGAATGTTAGGGATTAGGGGTTTGCCTTAGTCAAACCCCTTTTAGGTAGCTAAACCAAAATGAAAAGGAAAGAATTTAATGAAACATGAAATAATGGAATGAGAGAGTTGTTACCTTGTCTTTGATGATTTATCTTGTGTTGTTGTAGCAATTAGCCCTTGAATGCTTTAGAAATGGTGTCTTGTTGACTTGGAGGATCAAACCCTAGCTTGCTTGAGAGGAAGAGGAGTTGAGAGAGAGAGAGGTGGAGAAGAATGAGGGTGTACCTTATGAGAAATTAGGGTTTTGGAGGTTATTTATACAATTTATGCCCTAACTTTCTCAAAATAACTACATACTGACCGACGTTAGGGTTTTAGAGACCTAAATCCTGACAAATATTAACTTAAAATTGCATTTTAAGCCACATAGGACTAGGTCACCCAAGGTGGCGACCTAGTCCACCTGGGCATTATTAAGTATTTATGGGTAATTAGAATGTGTTTATTTATGTTTTTCAAGATTGTCTTCTAAAAATACACTAAGATAAGATATGTATGAGGATTAAGGGGTCATTTTGGCATAATAATGCATTAATTAAGTGATGAAAAGCCTAGGAGAGTGTGAAAATGATTTGCAACACCTTACAACACTTCGTCTCAAGACTTGGAAAGGTGTAAAAATAGACTGAAAATGGTCCAAATTCCATAGGAAAAGGTCCAAATGAGTGAAAAGTGACAAATTCCTCACTTTTTGGCGATAGTTTCCTACTAAAATTACCAAATCCATTAATAGAAAGACCATTAGGTTCTATGAGATTCTTATCCAGCACAATTTTAACTAGAAGATCAATGCTACAAATATTAACACTTGATCTATTATTTATGAGAGTACACCTAACCCCAACTTTATTAATGACCACCATTATCATTAATGCTTCATGTTTGTTTTGAATCTCAAGCGAGGATAATTCATGCTAGGGGAAAGTAATATCCAACTTTTTTGCTTGTTTACAACCAAACAAGGTTGCTATATCATTCAATTTGATAGAAGGTGAGACATCAATATTATGCAAAGACTCTTAGAACATTCTATGGTATCTAGGTGATGTTTGGATCAAGTCCCAAAGGGACATCTTAGCTGGAGTATTACAAAGTTTCTCAATAAGATCATATTCCTTACCACTATGTTGAGAAAGGCTAGGTGGGGGTAAGAGATATGTTTGAGCTAATGGAATGGATGTTGTTTTTTATTATTTCTTATTACTTATAGTGTTATATGTGTGAGCAACTTCATCCTAACTTGGTTCCTATATACAACAAATCTTGTTGCACATCATGACTAGTTAGTTATTTTGTAAAGTTTAGGATATAGCTATGAGGTTGAGGAAGACATATAATGAGAGGTGATTTAGGAGGTTTAATAATTAAAGGATTTTTAGGAGGCCCAATAATTAAGGGAGGTCTAATAGTCAATTTTTTATTCACAACCTCAACTAATTTAACTACTTTTTGGAGATCTTCTATCGATGGGGGATCTAATGATAATTTGGCATCTTCATCTATGCAATCCATTTATTTTCTTTTGAAATAATTGTATCAATCATGTCATCCTCTTGTCCCACGAATTCTTCCAAAGTAGAAGAGATAGAGGGAGAGAAACAAACATGATTTTCATGACTCAATGATTTGATCCTCTTGCACCAAGATAATCTCACAAGTAGGAGAGATATTGGGAGAAAAAAATATATGATTTTCAATGATTGTATCCTCTTGTACCAAAATAATCTCATAATTAGGAAAGATAGTGGGACAGGGATCAAATCAAAATAACAAAAATGGAGATAGAAACTCATTTTTGCATGCTTCTAACATATATTCTTTAAATTACTTAACAAGATATGACAATAGAATATGAATTATGACGACACAATATTTTTGCATTGAAAAAATTATGATTTTTTATAAATCAAATAGTTGCAGGACTGAACTTCAGAAACTAAGACCAGATATGGGCAAAGACCACATGCAAGATTCTACAAAAAAAAATTAGCCAAAACTAACTTGATAGGGGTGTTAGGAACCCTACACCAAAGAGGAAAATTTAAAAAACTCAAAATCTGAGAATCACTTATAGTGTCTAAGGGTCCTATGTTTGATAGGTTTAGGTGTGGATGGAAAAAAAATTTGGGAAATGCACCAAAACCTAATTTTGCTATATGAATCACATACATGCATAAATTTTTGGATATTTTGAAGGTAATTGAATATGTTCAAGTGATAATTTTTAGAAATTGAATACTTTGATTGACTAATTTTCCAAAAAATATAAAAAAGCATTTTTTTTAATCTTTTGAAATAAAAATACTATGCAATCTTGTCCCTTTTCAACATTTTTCACTAAAATATGCATGCATAAATGATAGAATAATTTTGCAATTAATTTTCTCACTAAAAATTAGATTTGAAAATTTATGCAATTTAATTCAAATTATTTTTCAATTTTTATGATAAACAATGAATGGAAATGGATAGGTTTATTTTTTTGAAATAAATGCAAATTAATATTACATATTCAAAGCACCTAGGTTTCAAATTTAATTTTCATATTTTATGCAATGAAAACTTAGAAAAATTACAAGTGTAAGATATTTTAGGTTCACCAAAAATGTTTTGCAGGAAACATGATCCTAGATCCAATTAGGATTAACATTTAAACAAAGTGAAGTAGGGTTTTATTATTATATTAATGTCACAATGGGGAGAAAATCCCCTATTAATTTATTTTTGTGATGTGTTGTGTGGATGATAAATTTGATGTGTGATATAATTGGCCTATTTGACATGCAACCCTAGATCTAAAAACATAATTTATCATAGAAATGATAATGGGAAGTAAAAGTATAGACCAAAAAATGATGATAGAAAGGAACACTTGATTGAAATATGAGCTAGTATTTTCTTGTCTATGTGCCCTAGACTAAGTTTCTTCTTCTTGGATCGAAAAATTATGAGATGTCAAACTCTGTCTGCTCTATATTTTCCTAGATTGTCTTCTATTGAAACTCCCAGATCTGACCTACACATGAAAATAGGGGAAAGGTTGTACTATATAGGGTCTTTCCTAATTCAAACCCTAGCTTTGGTATTTTTATCTCCACTTATAGTGATTGATGATGATCAAGAGAGCATACCCTAGGTCGGGTAGAGGCTTAAAAATAATGATTGACTGAAATTGATAAATGACAAATGATAGTATTACCTTGATGTGATAACCCTTGAATAAAATATGCTACACACAAGTTGATTGTTGGATACCTTGATTTCTTAATAGACCTGCAAAATATTAGCTCATATACACCATAGATTGCTAAAGCTAGCATGTAGAGGATAACTCAATCCTTCTCCATAATTGAAGATCATAATCACTTCTCATTCATAATAACCTCCTTCTTATGCTCAAAATGAGAGGAATGTATTCTTATATATGAATTTTAATGAATCCTTTTGGGTAAGGGCTGACCTAGGGTCATTAGTCAGCCAATAAAAATTTCACATTCAAAATATTGCTTTTTGGTCTAGGGCGCCCTACACCCTAGAATGGTACTTTTTGGCCCAAAATTGTCAGGATGATGGGTATTTAAATATATTTTATTAATATCCTCGAAATGAATAAATATCATTAAAATTAATGTTATAATAAAAATAGGGTGTCAAGGTAGTGTAAAATTGACAAGGGTGAGTTTTTTATGCTACATCATATAATCATATAATCCCAACAAAATAATTCTTTATGGACTATACAAGAAATTATGAAATAGGGAATGGGGTGAAGATAAAATCAAGGCTTACTAGAAGTACAAGTAGGAGATTGTAGAACTAGAAAAATGATTTGAGTAGCTCCCTATAGATGAAATATGGGAAATGATATGGGATAGGAATCATGGCTCTCTCTAGTTCAAGCTATGACAGAAGAAACATCCCACATGAAGGTGCAGTAGCTAGTCCAAAAGAGAATAAGGAAGTTAAGATGAGATCATAAAAGAATGAAGCTAGTCGTAGTTTTGTTGAGAATATCTTCATGAGCTACCTTTAAGTCATGTCCCTTGGCCATCACCACTTTATAGTGTACTTGATAAATCATAAAAATATCTTACCTCTTCATTATATAAATTGGGAGTTTTCAAGAAAAAAATAGAAAAAACTATGAAGAGGTTAAAACTATACTCCAACAAGGATCAGAGAGAAATAAAATGTTGGATAAGTAGCCTCGTTTATTTAATTTACAAGTAAAAACAATGTGAGAATAAATAATATCAAAAAAATCCACTATAACATGGAAATCAATTGCTAAGGTGGCATAAAAAGTAACTATGAAGTAGGCCCTTCTAGAGTAGGGCCAAAGATAATCTCTAATAGATGAGCCTACATAAAAAAATAGGAAGCTAAAACTACCACAAGAATCATACTCTAAGGATTAGGAAGCACTATAAAAACTAGTGATCACCTTTCATATTTCAACCACCTAGCTATGTGATTATCCACCCTCTTCTCCTCCTCATAGTATATCTATTTCTTCACTACTTTCACAAGTTCAAGACCTCAATGCTCCTTTTCCCATGTCTCATATTGAGGTTTTTCCACTCTCATATATCCCTATTATGGTAATCACTCTTCCACTAGCTATCATTGCTCCACTCCCATCCCATTATTCAATTTGCACTCAAAATTAAATTATGGCATATCCCCTCCAAATCTTTCTATCCCTCACAATTAATTTATCATATGTTATCTATTCTCTAATAATGATTATAACCAAATTATTGAGCATATGTAAATAATCATATCATCATACCTATCGTCCATAGCACATAATCAATACATCCATAAATAGTAAATACATCATCAAATAAGAATAATTATCCATAACATATAATCAATGCATCCATATTTATCATAGATACATCATCAAATATTAATCACTATTCATAACACATAAAAATAAAAATAGATGCATTGTTTAATCCATCATCATAACCTTGCATCATAATAATTGATTCATATCACCTCCATAATGAATAAATATAACATCACATCATTGTCATATATCAACATCATTTTTGCATCATAATCATCATAAAAATCATAAAAATATTGATCATCATAAATAAAACATCATGTTAATCATGAAATTATAAGAATGTGTATTTATCAAATCATCTCCATCAAATATATAAATTGAAAATGATGGTACAACATCTCTCATCTTATATAATCAAAATCACTATGTAAATCAATAGGGGTACATCGAGCTTTCAAAGCATCAAAATTAGTATATACATAAAAAACATCAAATCATAGAATGCAGTGCAAGCCTTGATAGATATAGCTAGCACTATCATCTTCTTTCCCTAGATATAGTTATCTTGACAATGGCAATGGTTGTGACTACAAAATTGTAACTAACCTACATGATCTAGCTATCTATTAGCACTCAATGTATATTTTATCTAAATATGATGTATCTCTACTCAAGTGGCATGACTCTCTTATATAGCACAACCTATAATATATGGCATCTCGCCCTACTCACCCTACCTCTATATAAGCTTAACTTAATCCCTATAGTGCTAACAATGCATATTTGTAGTCTTACTCACTACAAATCCTTTATTTACCATGTAGGGCCTACTATATCAATACCTAAAATCCATCTCTCTATATCCAACATACATACTATTTATCCTATAGGGAGGCTCTTTCTTCAGAAGAAAGTGAGTCTTGGATGAAAACCATACAGGAGGAGATGATGACTTTGGATAGTTGTGATACCTAGGATCTTGTCAGTTTTCCCAAAGGAAGGAAGCCCATTGGATGCAAGTGGGTATTTAAAAATAAATTTGGTGCAAATGGTCAGTTAGAGTGATACAAGGCCAGATTGGTGGCCAATGGCTACTCCCACAGAGAGGGAGTTGATTTCAATAGAATTTTCTCTCACATTGATAAGTTAACTTCTATTAGATTCATATTATCTATTGTTGTTGGTTATGATATTTAAATAGAGAAAATGGATGTTAAACCTGTTTTCTTTCATGGTGATCTTGAGGAAGAAATTTATCTGTAACAGCCTGATGGTTTTGTTGTGAAAGGAAAAGGACACCTAGTTTTAAATAGTCACCTTGGATGTGGCACCATAAGTTTGATGTATTTGAATTGAAGTTGGGTTTTGTTAGAAGTGAAGAGGATTGCATTGCATTTATATTAAGGTTATTGATGATCAAATAATAATAATTTTCTTGTATGTTTATGATATGTTGTTTATGGGTAATAGCAAGCTAATGATTAGGGAGCTTAAGAATCCGATTTCTGGCACATTTTTTATGAAGTATTTTGGGGCTACAAAATATATTTGTTGGATGGAGATCAGTAGAGACAGGTTCATAGAAAGCTTTGGTAAAGTCAAAGTAAGTATGTTGATACCATTTTGTAGAGGTTTAGTATGGATGACTATAAACTAGTAAATATTCCATTTTCGGTTGGTACTAAGTTCAGTTTAGACATGTGTCCTAATTTTAATGATTATTTGAAGAGATGTCTAAATTTCCTTATGCTAGTGTCATTGGTAGTTTTGTGTATGTAATTATTGGCACTAGACCAGATATAGCACAAGCGGTGGGAGTTTTAAGCAAGTTCATGTCTAACCCTAGTAGAAAGCATTGGAATTTTATTAAGAGGGTGTTTAGATATTTGTGTGGTACTTCAATTTACTATTTTGGTTTATCATGGTAGTTATTATGTGGTTAAGTCATTGGACATACACTATTTTTTTGATGTAGATTGGGTAGGTGACTTGGACAGTCGAAGGTCCACTAATGGCTATGTTTTTACATTCTTTAGAGGTGCAGTTCTTTGGATGAGTAAATGAAAATATATCGTTGCATTGTCCACCATTGAAGCAGAGTATATGGTTTCTACACATGCCTCTAAAGAGAGGGTTTGGTTATAAAGAATTGGTAAAGATATTGGTTTTGATTGTAGGATAGTGAGGATTGGATGTGATAGTCAGAGTGCCATATGTTTAGCAAAAAATCATATGTATCATGCTTGTACTAAGCATCTTGAGTTCAATATCAATTTGTGTGAGAGATGGTTGAGAACGGTAAGGTCTTGATTGAGAAGGTTGAAACTTTAGAAAATGTTGCAAATTATTTCATAAAGCTAGTGATCATGGATAAGTTCTCTTAGTGTAGGAAGGCCATGGGCCTTGATCACTGTAATTGATTATATTTTATTTGGATCTGATGGATGTAATAGCAATGTATAATGTCAAGTGGTAGAATGTTAGGAAATGTTACATTATAATTTTTATCATAAGTTGATAATTGTGTTTCTCCAGGTTCTTTGGAAAGTGTTCTAGAGGACATGAGGGAGAAAATATTTATTATTTATTTTCCTATGACAAATTGTAATCGCATTCAAAGAGGTGGACCCATTACGGTGATAGTTATAGAGAATCTCAGGAGCATATTCCTTTTGGGCATCCAAATTCTAGGTGGGGACCACTCATAAGTGCATGCTCTTACATGTTTCTTGCATGTTATCTTGGGTTGGGTGCCCAAGCTTACATGTTCTAGGTTTGAGCCATCGAAGCTATTAGAGAGTTCTGGAGCACTCAATATTGACCATTTTTTATTGGCTATGGGTTTGGCAGCCATGTGAAGGCCATGTGAGAATTTAATATTTTTATCCATGTTTTTGGGTTGTCCACTAAGGGGGGAGTCATGGGTTTTTCCAAGTGGTTTTACTTTTTTATTTATATAGCATTTATGGTATTTCTCCCACAGTTTTATATATTTGAGTATTGAGATGGTGGTTTGTAGAGTTTGTTTGCAAATTGATAGAGTAAGGAAGTTCTACCGAAATGGAGAGATGCGTGTTGTATTGTTGTATCTCATTTGAATATTAATACAAATATTGGATATCTTTGGGTGTAGATTTTTTTCCTGTAAGGGTTTCTCCACGTATATCTTGTGTCACTTGTGTATCTCAACTTGTGGAATTGCTGATTTTTCTTTTATTTTTGTAATTGCTAATCACATATCATAATATTGGTAATCTTGGATACATAATTTAGGATTTTCAAACACATACTTAAGTTCATCTGCAAGTTTCACCTTGATTTACAATATTTAGTCCTCAATATTTGAGGGGAAAGCTACTCGAGGGGGTTGGAATGATATGTACCTAAGGCCATGATATTATAACTTATTCGATAGTAATAAATAAAGGTGTGGATATAAATGCTTTGTAAGTAATCCCATTAGCTAATAAGAATAAATATATTTATCCCATACATGTAGAGGGAAGTGGAAGTGGTAGATAGTTAAGTGTTATATATTGTGGGGCTTAAGGAAGAGATAATATGTGAAAATAATTAGTTATATTTGGAATATCATAATGGAGATATAGTGTGGGTGGATTCTTCTTATAAGTAACATTGTATGCGAAAGGAAATTTGTAGCAATAATATACTATTTCCACATAACCCTCATAAGAGAAATAAATGCAAAATAATTATTCAAAATTTATATTCTAAAATAATGATAATTATACCACAAGATAAGGCTACATGCATCCTAAGAAAGCACTCTCAAATAAAAATCTACCCTCCAAAAGTAGCCACAAAACTTAATACATTATCTCAAGAGACAAAAGTACAATACATTAGTAGAGTCTCCATACAAGATTTCTAAACCATCAAGAAAATGAGAACCATTTAGGTACACATCTCAATCCATGCTTCCTCTAATCACATATACAACTAATAAGAGATGTGCAATTCATCTTTATCTAATAAGCTTAAGGTTGTACAAGACAACCTTAACATCTATTCATGTTCTTTATTTTATAAGACAAGTTCTACATAAAATCATTATGGCATTACATAAACAAGGATCTCACTAAACCATGACCCCAAGTTAAATATTTGGCACTAATTTTTCTCAATATTAGATATTTCCCAATTTGGCACCCACATTAAATATTTACCCCAATGTCACATATAATATACAAGTATCCCCAAGAATATCTAACCCATGCAATATATACATCTCTAGGATATACCACAATTAAATATTTATTTTAAATATATTATAAGGATTACAATGTGCAAAAGAGGAAAATGTGGTGTGAGCAGGCACAAATGACCTATTTTCTTGATTTCATTCAAAATGTATGCTATAAAATAAAAATGAAGGACAATAATCAAATCTAACAGAAACAACATTCAAAAGACAGGTCTAGAAAGGGGAAAAGGATGTGTACCTTTCACCAAAAGTCACCTTTTGAATCTCAATGAGGAATCATTCACCCTATGGCGAATGGTTCTTGGCTAGTGGTTATGGAAATTGCTTATAGGTTCTCTTTTGCTAGGTCTGCACTCCCATATTCTAGGTGTTCACTTTCAGATAGTCGTAAATAAAATCTATAGAGGAGTTTCAGTGATTTGACAACTTTTCTTGCAACTTTCTTAAATCTTGCTCTTCAAATGATCTTCAACCTAAAATCTCCAATCACACATCAAAGAGAGAAAATTGTTGTTTTTTTAGGGAATGGGGGTTTTCCTTGGTCAAACCCCGTTTTGGTAATTAAACCTTGAAATAAAATAGAAAAACATGAAGGAATGATGAATGAACAAATCTACGTAACAACTCACCAAACCTTATTTGAAACATTGGAGTACAAATCTGCAAAAAATCATGAAGTGGTGTCAATAAATGTAGATCTTAATCATGAAACTTGATGTGAGACAATATTTTTGAACACTTGCATAGATCTTGAACTCAACATCATCATATTAGCTCAAATAACATGCATGTTGCAATACACCTATGACATGATCAAAGGAATCTTGATTGCTGCAATAATCTTGTATAAATTTGTCCTTGGAATGCCTTTAAATTTCTCTTGACCATAAACTTTTCTCTAGGATTTGAACACTTAAAAATATAGGATGAATTTAGTGAAATGGCCTCATATTTATACATATCTTAACATTAATTCTCAAAATTCAAATATCACAAGCCAACATTGAATTGTGGATTTGAAATCATTAAAATACCACCAAAAACATATTTTAAAGGGGGGTCCTCAGTCTAAGTGAGGTTTAGACCGAGGACCCATTCACCATAGGATGAATAGGTCCTAGGTCACCTACCTAGGACACACATTGCTCAGTGTTAAACAATATGTTAAATTAAGGTCCTAGATCTAAGTAAGGACCCATTCGCCCTATGGTGAATGGGTCCTAGGTCACTTACCTAGGACATACATCTTCCAAAGTTAAGTGTTGTGTAATGGAATTTATGAATGTCGAGTTCTATCCTTCAAAATTTGTATTTAGTTAGGCTTGGGTTTGAATTAAAAGGGCCAATTATGGAAAATTAACCTCAATCAATTAATAAAGCCCTATATTTTAATGTGAAAGTGTAAAGGTACACCTTACAACATCAAAAATAAGGTGCAATGAAGTCCATTTTATTTAAAAGGGCCCTAAGCTTAATGTGAATATGAAAAACATATTCCAACACTAAATCAAGGCATCATTAATCTCATTATATTATTAATTATTTCTAAATTAAGTGTTAAAAAGGGATACTTTTTTGTACACTACACAATGCAAGGTGCATAACTCACTTTTCCCAACACTATTATGTTTCCCTTTATCAAGAATTTAATTTATTTCTAAATATGTAAGAATGTGTCTATATTCTTGTATTCATGTTCATAATACACCTTCAATACAATAGGATAATTTATCTTAAAGGAGTTGATCTTATATGTAGTATGTATATACTCTTTTTTAGTATCATTAGTGAGATGTTAGGAAAGATCTATACCCTTCACTAGTTTGTTAGATTTGATTTAGAGATCATAACCAATTGAATAAGATATATATCCACCCCTTTCCTAAAAAAATATCATTATAGATTATATTCTCATTTGAGTGAAGCACAAAATAATTATCCTATTGTATGAGATAAATGTTGGAATTTTTCAAGTTTTTCATGAGGAAATATATTTATCTTTCTTCAAAGTTGTATTTATCTGTTTTCTTCTTATGGAATTGGTTGACAAAAAAGTAGGGTTTTCATCACTCTTCTTATCCTTTTGAAATAGTATGGATGTAGTGTTGTAGTCATATACCTAGGGAGTATAGTTTTAATAATTTAAATGTATGTGGGTTGTTTAGTTTTGGAGCTTTGGCAATTACCTACTTGATAAGTTCAAAGGCCCTTCTACCTTCATCTAACAACTTGAATTATTTATCATTCTATGTGATATCCCTAACTAGATTGAAAACATTAGTTATAAATTTCTAAACAAAATTATATGGATTCGTCCTCTTAAAATTTTAAAAAATTGAACTTCAAATTTGTGCTCGCTATAAAAATGTTTAACTTCTTCAAAAATTAAATTATTAATTAGTGCACAACATTTAGATATTTAATCTTGGTAGACATTTGTGAAAGCTAATTAAATTTCTTTACTTTTATTGCATACATATATTTCAATATTAATAAGCTTTTTTTTTGTGTCTAGATATAAGAATCAAGGTATAATTACACAAGGATATGACTCCTTGTAAGCTCTACTACACTCAAATTTACAATATCCAGTATACTTTTGATTGCTTCATTTTCTATCAATGTAATAAGTGGTGGTCACATTATAAATACAATTTTTTCTTCATTTGAACAAATCTATCACAATTCTTTTTTTCCGTTTGATCTTAACACAATTCATATTAAACATTAACTTATGTGTAATTTGACTTGTACTTTTATAATTTTTATAGATAGTTTTTGAGATTAACTTTTAAGTATTATATATTCGAAAAACATTAAGATAGATGACTGAAAAAATAAATATAAATTAATTTACTATTCCTCTCCATATTATAAATGTTTAAAATATTGAACTATTACATAAATCCCTTTAACTTTATTTTTAAAAATATGGAAAAATAAAATTAATAACGACAGGTGGGAAGCACAAGTGGGTGGTCCCATAATAATGGGTTACACTTGTTGGCCAAACTTGACATTGAAATCAGCATTTTTCACCAGATCTTCACTTTCTTACACCTATAGCAGCTAAACCATTAAGAATTTGAAGATGAATTAAAAGAGTGATTTGTGAGATTTTGTGTGTAGATTATAATTATATATATATTTTTTTAAATTAAAAAAAAATTGAATCTTTTTATGTAATTTTTAATAACTTATTTTTTCTACTAACCAACATTTTTAAAAAGTGATGTTTACTTCGACCCACATAACTTTTTTTATAGAAAGGATACAATTCTAATTTTTAAAATATAGATTTGTCACACCAATATATAGTGAATGGATGTTTTTTCATAATTTTTTGTTACATATTTCTTTTTTAATTAATTTATCAAGTCAAAGTAATTATAATTTGGACAAAGGTGTACTTCGGACCGCATAACTTTTTTTTTATGCATTTGAATTAACTTTTTTTTTTGTTGGAATAAGGACATCAATACCTAGTGCACATGTATTTTTTACAAAAAAACATCTCTATTTTACTATTTTTTTGTATGTGTCAAACAAAGAACTTTATGTTCATTGAAAAACCTACATTCACAAGAAATAAAAAATAAATATAATAATCAAATTAAATATATTTAAAATTATACTTTTTGGGAATCTTATAATAAGGGCTACATACATACAAAATATAAATTTTAAATGAATTCATTTGATCACCCAAAAGGTAATTCAAAAGTGGTTTTTTATCAGCATTTTGAGAGGTGTAGAGGAGAATCCATTATAGGTATGGTTTAAAACTAATGGGGTTCTATCCAAGAGGGTTTGATGTAAGTGTGTTTGATCAAACCTTTTTAATTAAAATAATTTAAATGGAACCTTTAAAGGGTTAAATCATTATATTTTCCAAAAAATATGTGACTTCAGACAAAACTCAGGATGTCCTAGAAAGTGTAACCCATTATTGTGGCAGCACCCAAGTTGGGTGGGAAGAGGAGCCAGGGGGTGGGAGGGGCCGGCGAGGCATTTCAAATTCTTCTCTAAATGGCATTGTGGCTTCTACGGATAGCAATGAAGGAGGCGACGAGCTGGATGAAGAAGGGCATGCAATGAAGTCTCCCCTACTGGTGTCTTTCGTAGGGGTTGAAGATGGCCCTGCATTGTTTTCTTGAGTTCCTATAGCTTTGACAGAGAGTGGAATGAAGATTCAATAATTTTATTATGGTGTTGTTGATGGCAGGTTGCTTGGAGCTAATGTTCTTGTTTTTGGTCAAATCTTTGTGTTGGGTGGGTCGGTTTTGTAGGGGGGATCCCATGTTTATCACTTAGGGGCAACTGGGGGTGGCTCTCCTTCACATAATTTTGTTGATGGTAGTGCACTTTCTCAAAGTGCTAAATTTTTCCCTAATTCCTTGGTTGTTGACTTGTTGGCTCAAGAGTGGGATGAGGAAGATTTCCAGTCCTCTGATTATGAAGACCTTGTTGATGGTTCTTCTTTTGTTGATACTAGTCATCCTAAGGATTGGTTTTGTGAGGGGTTCATTGAGGAGGATGAGCTTCTCCTTGATATCCTTCTTGAAGCCTTTCTAGAGGCTCAGAGGAGCTCAGTTGCAGGTTTTGTAGAAAAAACTAGTGATAATGCTCTATTTTCTGGTCTCAAAAAGGGATTACTTCCCCCTGCTATTGCTAAGGAGAGTTCTCCTTTTTCTTTTGAAGTCCATGTTGTTTCCCCTTTGACCCCTATAGTTGTGGAGCTTCCCATTGATGGGTTAGCCTATAGGGTTGAGGGTTTGAGCACTATCTAGACTGTTATTTCTAACTCCCCCATGGATGCTTTGGAGGAGCTTCGTGCTATGGAGGTTGGTGGTGGGTCTAACCAACTGATTGATCTTGACTATGTGGTAACTGATGGAAACTCCTTTACTGCTATGGATGGTGGAAAAGCTCAAATTGGCATTCCTGACTCTTATCTTTTCTGAGTCTTTGGCTTGGCTTAAGAGCTCCTTGGTTGGGAGATTTTGTGGCCTTCGTCCCAACAAAGATCTTGTTAGAAGATGGGTCGATCAGGTCTCGAAGTTCTACGATTAGGTTAAGGTAACTATCATGATAAATTGTTTCTTTCTCTTTTCATTTCCTTGCAAAGAAAGTTGCTCTAAGGTCCTTCTTGATGTCCCTTGGTTTCTTGGCTAGCACAACCTCTACCTTCAAAGGTGGTATCCTTGTTTCAACCCTATGACACACTCTTGAGTTTCCTTTTTGGGTTTGTCTACCAAGACTTCCTTTCGAGTTTTGGAATAAAAATATTTTTATGAGTATTGTTATTTTTTTGGGCATTTTTGTACTACAAATAAGATCACCAAATCTATGAAGCAATTGTTGTCTGCTAGGATTTGTGTGTTAGTGGAGAATAATTGTATCCTCCCTACTTAGATAACCTTATCTTCAAATTTTGGTAAGTGGGTGCAACATATTGAATATGAAAATTCTCTGGTTATTTGTCATTCTTATGGTAAAGTATGCCATGCCTCCTTTAGTTGCTTAAGAAAAAAGAAACAACACCTTGTTTGGAAGTGAAAGGAGAAGATGTATGTTGTTGCGGAAGATCACACTACTCCCTTTCAGTAGCTTCAGAAAGAAGATTCTAATGGTTATTTAACTAACCCTTTGTTGATCTTCTTGACTTGGTTGGTCCAGTGAGTGGTCCTATTTCTTCTCCCTATAAAAAAATGATGAAAATATTTATGGAAAAAAAACCCTTCTATAAGGGTTCAACAAAAATCTTTGGAACAATTTTTAAAACCACCTTCAACTGGTTGGATGGTGTTATGCTCTGTTTTTGATGGAGTTGTTGTAGTTCTTTTTTATTGTTGTTTAATCATGTCTTGTTATTGTTTCTTTTTAGTTTTTTGCTGACCCTTTCAAAATCCTTACTATTTTAATCAAAAACATTATATCTTTATATCATATTTTTAATTCTTATAACATACTCAGTTATATAATAATGTTTATAAAAAATCATATCTATACAAAGAGAATGTCACAGTTTTATTTAAGAGAAGAAAAACAAATTAACACATGACTTCTTTACATTCTTTTATATTATTTTTGTGTTGATCGAAGTTAAAAGAATTAAAAAAGAACAAATCACAGTAGCAGTCTAATAAAAGAACTGCCAAGGACAAATAAAATAAACTAAAGAGAGCATGAGAACAAACAAATCACAATATTAAGCAGCTTACATTCTCTTACATCAAGTATCACCAGCACCGTGAAACGCATCGAACGAGGCATGGAGTCCAAACAGAGCATAATACACCAACATCACCATGGTGCAAATCCCAAATCTGACAAACGACTCATAATCCAGCGACCCCATCAGAAACACGTTGATAAAAATCGACAAGGAAGGAACCCACGGAACCATTGGCACTCCCCACACTTTGGCCTCTCTACACTGCGGAACAAACACAGCCAAACCCGCAGTGGCCAGAAACCAGACAGGAACTGTAATGCAATACCCAATTAATCCGCTGGACAGCCCGCAGTATGCGGAAGTCCCTATGGACGAGCATATAATTACAACAATGAACGTTGTCAAAAGAAAAACGTGACTTGCGGAAGTTTTCCCTCTAAGATAATGTCTTCTCACAAGCAGAGCAACAGACAAGAGCGCGTAAATGAACAATTTACTGATAGAAAGAAGATTAGAGAGCACATTCAGCTTTGAAAAGAAGGCCACCGATGCAGAGGCGATTGCCATGAATGCCGTTCCATTGATAGGTGTTCCGGTCTTCTCGCTCACTAAGCCAAACCAAGGCGGAATCATGTGCGTTCGGGCAATATGTGTTAAATACCTTCCCCGTTTAACTGCGCCCACCAATAAAACAGTGGTGATTCCTTTCAGAGATCCCAGCGCCACAACATATTTCGCCCATTTCCATCCGATGCTTTGAAATGCTAAGGAATAGGCAGCATTGACGTCCAGTACAGTGTAACTCTGCATGAGAACGAGAGCCAATGCCATGAGACAGTATATCACGGTTATGGCCGACATGGAGCCGAGCAAGCCCAGGGGAATGTCTTTAGACGGGTTTTTCGTCTCTTCCGCCATGGTGGCAATGACGTCGAAGCCTCCGTATGCGAAGTAGACTACAGCTGTGGCTCGCAAGACGCCCTTGACGCCGTAGGGAAGGAAAGGACTGAGATTAGATGGGTTACCTTTGATGAAGCCAGCGACGATGATGAAAATGATGATGACGGTGTTGACGGCAGAGGAGATCCAGTTGAGTTGGGAGGTTAGTCGTGTGCTCACAACGGCGGTGAGATAGGCCAAAAGGACGACCGCGACGGCAATGGGGTCCAGAAGGTTGAAACCTGACGCCAGGTTTGTGTGAATGCGAAAGTCATCGGGAGAGTAGTTGAGGAGCGTGGCAAAATAAGAGGTCCACGATCGAGCCACCATGGCTCCGCCCACAATGCATTCCAAGATTATGTTTCCTGCGGCTATGAAGGCTACCAGATCTCCCAACTCGACCCGGAAGTATGCAAACGAACCGCCTGCCACAGGATAATTTATAATCAAAGATGGCGACGTAACGATTATAATGGTATAATAATAATCTAATTTTTATTCTGATTGAAGGGGGTAATTCGAAAAAGGTTTAAATAGACGGTTCATTGTAGTCAATGTATGGGTTGTTTAAGGTGAGAGTAGCAATGGGTGTTTTAAGTAGAACACAATTGTTGTTTATGAAAGACATATATCTTGATATTCAAAATATACATTCTTTTTATCATTAAGTTTATTTAAGTAATAAAGTTTAAGTGAAATAGATATTTGTTGATAAATAGTATTTATGGATTCAATTGTGTTGGAGCTTTTACATCATCATTTTAGATCATACTCCGTGATCCATCATCAAGATAATAGAGAGTTCGAGAAGAAGATATGATTTTTTGCAGACTTGAACTAGCTAAAAGGAAAGAGGGGAGAAGAGAGGGGAAAGGTAGCACATGATATTAAATAGCTAAGGTCTGCAACAAATCATTTATTTTCTTCCAGCTCTCTATAATCCTGATAATGGATCATGAAGTGTGATCTGAAACATTGATATAAAAACTCCTTAACACAGTCAAATTCAAAAACAATATTTATCAACATTATCAATTGTAAAAACTTAATATCATTAATAGATATTTATACTTGTATTTACCATATCTTTCAAATTGTTTAAAATCATTAAATTGATCAGATAATTTGAATACAGTAAAAAATTGAAGAATACATTGTCTTTCCTAAATAAACCACAAACGCTATCACTATATGTCAAACGCTAGAAGTAAACATATTCTTAATGATCAAAAATTCAAAGATGAAGCTGTCTATGTTTTTCATTCAATGTTTCGGATCACACTCAATGATCCATCATCAGGAAGAGATCCGAAACGTTGAATGAAAAACATGCACAGCTGTATTCAAAAGCTTACTCTCTAGCATGAAATATAACCCAAAAAAAAAATCTGACGAAGTGTAATTTAGCCAGAGTCGTATCTAGACTGAAAAATTGATTAATTAATTGAAATGGACAATCGATTAGCACCAGCATTAATCTAAACAATCAAAATTTAATCGATTGATAGTTTATTATCCCTTTCTCCTCTGCCCCCTTTTTTCTCAGATGATCCTAAATCACTAAACATCGAAATTGAAAAAAATTATGGGTGTGAAGGAGATTACAAATTACCTGCTACAGGAATCTCGACTGCAAATTCGGTGAAACAGAAAACAGAAAGCATGACAGAAAATCCCGAGAGAGCATAACAGAGAACAATAGCAGGGCCTGCGTCGTTATGGGCTTCCTGCCCAGTGAGCACAAAAATCCCTGTTCCGATGACGGCGCCGAATCCAAACCAGGTTAAATCCCACCAATCGAGCGTCCTCCTCATATCATTTTCACTCCTCTTTCTGATCTCTCCCGCCTCTTTCCTCTCGTCTGCCCTCGAAAGCGCACGGTCTTTGAAGCGTCGGGGCGTTTGCCAAAGAGCTTTTCCATAATTCGTCCAGCTCTTGAACGACTCTCCCGGCAGGAAATATTTCTTTACGCCATCCCCTGTATCTGTTCCTTCAGTCAGGCCACCATCTAAAAGAGAAACAATCTCACTCTTCACCTCTCCCTTAGGCATCTTTATCATATAATTTTGCCAGATTGATTAAAACGCAAGGAACATTTCAGTTGAAGAACCCAACAAAGCGTTATCAGAAGCATTCGTGATTTGTTGATCAACCCAAACATTCCCCCAAAGCAAAGAGGTCCCTGGGGGAAGGGGATCAGACCTGTAAAACCCCTGATTCCCTACCTGCAAAACCCTTGGTTTCCTCCGTCCCAAGTTCAAGAAATTCCTTCTGACTAAACAATTAAAAAATAAATGCTGAAAGGGCACTTGGTTTAATGGCAGGGTCATTGTCGTAAGTTCGAATCTTTTCAATATTGAAAAACAAAATTATACAATTAAAAAAAAAGTTATTATTCATTATTTGAATGACTAGGTTCAATGAACCTTTAAAGGACCCTCGTATCTGTTGGCTCTCACTATTGATTGCCTATTTTATTACTTGAAAACAAATAGAATGGTACTTTTAAAATAAATTTATAGTATATAAAATAATAATTAAATTAAATTATAATTAAGAGAAGTGATAACTAGTCAAGGAACTGGTTAACTGTTAGACAAAATTCACCTATGTACATTCAAAAACACATAAAAACATGCATGCAAACATAGATGCAACATACCATCGTTCGAGGGGCCCACCAAAATAAGAAATGGCAAAATAGACAGCAATGATTGACGGGAGAAGCTAACGACATACAACAAACGGAAGTGACGCTAACTGCGGAGGTAAACGAACGGAGGAAAAGTTGTAAAAAAGTGCAGTAGTTTTTAAAAAGTAAAAGTGCAAGAGTTTTTAAAAAGTAAAAGTGCGGGAGAGAAAATTAACCACAGATCGGACATGATAGTTTGATGGACAGATAGGGGGTTTTCATGGCAGGCAATCTGATTGATTCAATGCATTACGTCAAACAACTCGTTGCCTTCCCACAGTCTGTAAATGACACCCTTGGTTGATAATCACTCTCCTATGTCCAATAGCTACTATGGCAGATGCATGAAATTACATCTCTCCGACATTTTATCCAGCATTTCGCATTTTAAGAGTCTTTCCATCAAGTCCAGTTTGTGCATATCCATTGCAATCATGGCATCTATTGGAATGACACCTCCTTTAAACAGTTCACATGCCTTGTATACGTCTACACCTCCTGCATATGCTTCCAAATTTTGCAATAATATTTATCAATTTGATTGCTCACAATGGTTGTAGACTTTGGCTTTTAACTGCCAATTTGCATTTGCTTGAAGTTTCGAAGACCTTTCATTAAAATGTTTGGTGCATTTTCTGCAATGATTTCACTACCTTTAAAATCACCTCCCCTTTTGTGCAAGATGACGTTGGTAAAGATTGAGGCATTTGGCCTCAACAGCCGATTGCATTTGCTCGAAAGTTTCTGAACGTTTTCAACAAATCCATTATGTACATACCCTACAGTCACCATACTCCATGTGATTACATCTCATTTGAAGCAATTTGTTAAACAGTTCACTTGTTCTGTGTATGCTTACTTGAGGTGAATTTGTATATAGTTAGGATATAACAATTGCCAAATGGGAAGAACTAGTATACAAAGCTAAGAGGTATCTCTGCAAATATTAGTTCAGGTAAACTATTAAGATCTTGCATCACAACATCTTAGTTTTGACACCTTATTATATAATGATGATCACATTTGAGTTATAATTTTTTTAAACCCTTACTTTTGTAGTGGAAAATGATGTTGGGTTAAAACAAACTTGCTCCTTCTCTTGTATTGATAAATGCGTGAGAAGAGAAAGTAGTGGGAATGCATTTTGTCACAAATCTTAACTTGTGAGCTTCCATTTTGATACCAAAACATGTTTCAATGTTTGAGAATCTTCTATTTGTATGGGAGAATGAGTGACATTTTGGATGTTTGGAAACTATTTGTAGGGTTAATAGCTTTATATGAACATTGTATGGATTTCAACTCAGTTAAGTGTATGCAAAGCTAGTTGGTTTGGTTTTAGTCCATTGTAATGAATCCATTATATTTTCTTGCTTTAGTGATATTACAAGTCGATCATATGTATGATATGAAACCATCTTGCCTTTTCCTACTTAGATTCAATTCATCCTTTGATCAATTGATTATTATGGGTGGTCACCTTTTAGTTATTTCCAATGTTGGAAAACACACTGTCCCCTGTTAGTTATTTCCAATGTTGGAAAACACACTGTCCCCTGTTAGTTATTTCCAATGTTGGAAAACACACTGTCCCTTATTGGAAAACACACTGTCCCCTGTTAGTTTTTTCCAATGTTGGAAAACGTCCCTTTCTTGGATAGAGCTTTCAATGTCTTGAATACTTTTATGTAGCTTTCTAGCCACTTTTTTCTTAGCTTTGAGAGTGTCTTTACGATTAGAGAATGTAGATGTTTCTTTTAACAAATTATTTACAAGACTTTTCTACCTTTTTAGATAAGTCTTTCATGTCTAACCTCTTGACTTTATCCACTTCTGCGTTGTCATTTTCCCATTGCACATACTACACATGCACCTTCCTCAACTTCTCAAGAGTGGGAAGAATCTCTTCAATCAATACACTATCTATCTCATTCACTTTGGTCTATAGACTTCTTTAGATTCCTTTTCCATTTCAACTTCTCAAGATAATAATGGATGCATTTTAATGCTTCTGATATGATAAAGTAAGCTATCAGGGGTATAAAACTAATCTCTTAAGTAAATAAATTATCTATTACCATTCTTCTAAACCATTCTCACCATCCCCCTCCATCATACCAACCCAAAAACATTTTGTGTATCCCTCATCTATGCTATAAATCCATTTTGGGTACCTATTTCACACAATCCACCATCACATCTCCCCCTCCTACTAAGTCCATTTTGGGTCCTTCTATCCCTCCCACCCAACCACTCCCTATCTCCCTCCTTCCCTCTCTCTCTCCCTCCTCTCTCTCCCTCACACACACAACCTCTCTCCACCTATCCCTCCCTCTCTTCTTAACTCTCTACACCTACCTCTCCTACCTTATCTTTCTCTCTCTCTTCCTCCTTTCCTCTTTCTCTCCCTCCCTCTGTTTCTCCCAACCTACCACTCCCTGTCTCCCTCTACCCCTCTATCTCTTCCTCCCTTTATCCCTCTCACACACACAACCTCTCTCCACCTACCCCTCCCTCCATCCCTCCCTAACTCTCTTCGTACTTATCCCTCCCACCCTACCACTCCCTATCTCCCTATCTCCATCCTTCCCTCTTTCTCTCCCTCCCTCTATCCCTCCCACCCTACCACTTCCTATCTCCCTCATTCCCCCTCTCCTTCCTATCTTAGAAATATATACAAGACTAAATATAATTATCTTTAGAGTATCCAAATCAATATAAAAACTAGCACAATTGTAGAAATCCCATAAGGTACTAGTAAGTGACAAATGTTTGTTAAAATTTAAGATATGTACATATCATGAGGAATTATTGCATCATGTTAAAGGATATATGCCATTTATTTTTGGGAATCTTGACCATGGTAGTATGAGAATAAATTCATACATTTGTATAAAGAGAATACTTACACTATGATGGGCATAAAGAAGCTATGGTTAAACTAGAGGAATTATCTTGAGACTATTCTATAGTAGTTCGACATACACAATGATAATCCTATAAGTATCTCTTTACCAATATCCACTAAGTTGAGCCTACAATAATTCCCTAAATCTATGGAGGGAAGGAGGGATCTAGGGAGTGGTAGGGTGGGAGGGATAGGTATAGAGAGAGAGAGAGGGAGGGATGGTAGGTGGGGAGAGGTTGTGTGTGTGTGTGTGAGGGAGAGAGAGAGGAGGAAGGAGGGAGATAGGAAGTGGTAGGGTGGGAGGGTTAGAGAGAGGGAGATAAAGAAAGAAGAATGGAGATAGGGAGTGGTAGGGTGGGAGGGATAGAAGGAGGGAGAGAAAGAGGGAAGGAGGGAGATAGGGAGTGGTAGGGGGAGAGGGATATGTACAAAGAGAGTTATGGAGGGATGAATGGAGAGGTAGGTAGAGATAGGTTTTATGTGTGTGTGAGGGAGAGAGGGAGGGAGAGAGAGGGGGAAGGAGGGAGATAGGAAGTGGTAGGGTGGGAGGGATAGAGGGAGGGAGAAAAATATGGAAGTATGGAGATAGGGAGTGGTATTGTGGGAGGGATAGAGGGAGGGAGAGAAGGAGGTATATATGGAGTGGTAGGTTGGGAGGGATAGGAATGGATATAGTTAATGAGGGGTAGGTGGAGATAGGTGTGTGTATGTTTGAGCAAGAGAGGGAGGGAGATAAAGAGGAAAGGAAGGAGATAGGGAGTGGTAGGGTGGATGGATAGATGAAGGGAGAGGAGGGAAGGAGTGAGATAGGGAGTGGTGAAATTTTTTGTTTTATATGATAAGGAAAAGGAAAACTTAGATAAAGGTAAAGAGAGTAAATAAGGGAGACATGGAGAAGTAGGTAGAGAGAGGTAAGGTTGAAGGAATAGAGGGAGAGGTACAGGTAGAGAGAGTGAGGAAAATATGCAAGAAAATTTTGTTCTCATCTCCATTTCTCTTACTTGTTAACACCCCCTACTATTCATTGTCATGATCTTCTAACTTTTTTTTCATATCTTTTACTTGAATCTTTAGATCATCTACTCCCTCATAAATCCTTAGGATAGAAACATCCCTTTCTGGGATAGAGTTTTCAATGTCTTGAATACTTTTATGTAGATTTCTATCCACCTTTTTCTCAGCTTTGAGAGTGTCTTTACGATTAGAGAATGTAGATGTTTCTTTTAACAAGTTCTTTACAAGTCTTGTCTACCTTTTTAGATAAGACTTTCATGTCTCCACCCAACTGATTCTCTTTTTTTCCACTTAGATTTGATTTTTCCTTTTCCTTTTCATCTATTTCCAATTGTATTTGTTCCATGGAATTCTTAAGCTCAAGAATCTTTGAGTTCATTTGTTCAACTCCACTTATAGCATCATCTCTCACTTTCTTTGCTTGCACAAATTCATATGCACCTATTCCATTGCATGAAACTATAAATGATTAATGTTATCCATATTTACAACATAATCAAGATTAATTGAACAATTGAAGGCTCACTTTTACCATGTAATTGATGCAATCATAATAATTAATCATTCAAAATTTTCCTCAAATATGTTTGTAAGGCATGTGGATAAGAGTTTGAAATATTTAAATTCCTTATAAAAGATATGAATTATTAAAGAAGAAAGTGATAGAGCAACTAGAGTTTTTTTTAAATAGTGATGGTATTGATAAAGAACTAGTACAAAGGAGAAGTCTCTTTAGAAATATATACAAGACTAAATATAAGTGCTATAAATTCAAAAACTTGTAGTAAATATATTTTAGCACCAAAAGAGATGGTTGATAAGTTAAAATTGAAAAGGTTATAATATCAAAGTCCATATAAAATTTCACAATTATAGAAATAACATAAGGTACTAGTCAGTGAGCGAGGGAGGGAGAGATAGATTTGAAAAGTAGTTATCACTAGATCATTATAGAGGGAGGGACAGATAGATTTGAAAAGTAGGTATCTACCTCTCCCTCCCCCCTCTTTCTCTCTCACAAGATCTCTCTCTTTATACCTCTCCCACCCTACCTATGTATCTAGATTTACCTACATTTTTATTTGTTCCTTTCACCTTAACTCTATGTACCTACACCTCTCTCCCTCCCTCTTTCCCTCTCTCTCTCCCTCCCTCCCTCTCTCTATCTGCACTTACCCTCTCCCTCTTGACTTACATTTCCCTCAATCCATCCCACCCACCTCTCTTTCTACCTACTTCTCCTTCCTTCCCAACTTCCCCCCTCTATCTTCTTCTATCTCCTATTCCCTATCTAATTTTCCTTTATGCATAGATAGTATGATTTTAATGAAAACATTTTATTATTTAGAGAGTAAAAATTTAATAAAAGGCACCTTAAAAATTTACATCTATTATTGAGAGGTTTTGTATTGCATATGAATTTGTGCAAGCAAAGAAAGTGAGAGATGGTGCTATAAGTGGATTTGAACAAATGAAATCAAATATTCTTGAACTTAATAATTTCATGGAACAAATACAACTGGAAATAGATGACAAGGAAAAGGAAAAATTAGATCTAAGTGCAAAAAAGAGAATCAGCTGGCTAGAGACATGAAAGTCTTATCTAAAAAGGTAGACAAGTCTTGTAAAGAACTTGTTAAAAGAATTATGAGATAGATAGTGTATAGAAATGTATGATGTAAACCCCATCATATATCTATCAATCCCCATAAACCAATAATTTCTTGATTATGTGTCAATCCATCCCATCCTAGGTTACCTTACCACATCTTCACCTCCTACCCTTCCATATCACAAACTGTATATTTGGGGTACATATCTACATCTAACTTTTTTATTTAGATCTTATCATGTAGTGTAAGTATTCTTTTTATACAAACTTATAAATTTATTCTCATATTAGTATGCCTTTATACTTGACCTCCCTCAATACTTGAAATTATACTTCATATTCAACATGGAACTCCTTGGCTCTTTCTATTCCTACCTCTATGTTTGACTTCATTTGTACAACTCCACTTGTAGAATCATCTCTCATTGATGCAACCAATGCTTTCATGAAATTCTCACCTCCCTAAAACATAAAGGCTAGGGACAAGGTTCTAGTGCGTGTTATTTAAAAAATGCTTCATGATAATAGATGTGAGAGTGAGATAGGAATTCCAAACTTAATTAAATTTACCACATAGTGAAAGAGAAGGTACATAAGGAGATTATGTTGAAGATGAATGCAATACAAAAAAACACTCAAATAAAGTAAGTTATTGGATTGATAGAACTAACTAATACATGAAATTGATGAAACTATAAATGATTAATGTTGTCCATATTTACACTATTATTGATTAATTAAAAATTTGAAGAAGTCTCAATTGATTAATATTATACATATTTTGGTTCCTATTTCCCACAATCCACCATCACATCTCCCCCTCCTACTAAGTCCATTTTGGGTTCTTCTATCCCTCCCACCCTAAAACTTCCTATCTCCCTCCTTCCCTCTTTCTCTCCCTCCCTCTATCCCTCCCACCTACCACTTCATATCTCCCTCCTTCCCTCTCCCTCTCCCTCACAAACACACACAAAAGTGGATAAAAGTGTAGTATGTGCAATGGGAAAATGGAAATACAAAAGTGGATAAATTCAAGAGGTTTTGTACTACATATGAAATTGTGCAAGAAAAGAAAGTGAGAGATGATTCTATAAGTGGAGTTGAACAAATAAACTCAAATATTATTGAACAAAAATGATATTCAAATTAATTTAATTACTAGCCATATTAATAAACTCAAATTAATATAATTACTAGCCATATTAATAAACCATATAGGTTAGACAAAAATGATATTCAAAACTAAATAAAAATTTCACCCAATACCATTGAAATCTCTTGATGTGTCCATGATTTGCATGATTTTAAATATATAAGAACTCAAATAAGAAAAACATCAAGCTCTACCTACCTCCCTTCCTCTCTCTATCTCCACTCACCCTCTCCCTCTCTACCTACCTTCCCCTCAATACATCCCATCCCACTTCTCTTTCTGCCTATCTCTCCTCCCCAACTTCACCTCTCTATCTACTTATCTCTCCCCTTCCCTCTATCCTTTCCTTATCTCCCCTCACTCTCTCTACTTTCATATTCTAGTACCTACTATGAAGGATACCCTGTGAAATCCTTATGAATTATATGAAGCAATTTCTTATATTAAGCAACACACACTTTGGTCTTCTTTTGCATAATGAGAAAATGTTGGTTATTGACATTGACAAATTTCTTATATGAAGCAACATGTACAACGTGAAGTGTGTACTATTAAGGAAGGCTAAGAGGGATGGTGAGAGAGGAGTGATAGAGAAAATTATAGAGGAATGGGGGGAGGGAGAGGTCTAGCGAGGTAGCATGGTAGGGATAATGGGAGAGAGAGAGGAAAGAAGGGAGACATGGAGAGGTAGGTAGAGAGAAGTAGAGAGGTGGGATGGGATGGATTAAGGGAAAGGTAGGTAGAGAGGGAGAGGATGAATGGAGATAGAGATAGATAGTGTATTGACCGAAAAACATTATCCCTATCCCTCCTCCATCCTATAAGTCCATTTTGGGTACCTATTTCCCACAATAAACCATCACATCTCCCCCTCATACTAAGTCCATTTTGGGCCCTTCTATCCCTCCCACCCTACCACTTCCTATCTCTTACCTTCCCTCTTTTAGCTAGTGTAATGGAGGGGGATGGTGACAAATGGTTTGGAAGAATGATAACACATAATGTATTGACTTAAGAGATTCTTCCTTCTCTTGAGAAGTTGAAATGGAAAAGGAATCTAAAGAAGTAGACCAAAGTGAATAAGATAGATAGTGTATTGATTGAAGAGATTCTTCCCACTCTTGAGAAGTTGAGGAAGGTGCACGTGTAGTATGTGCAATGGGTGAATGGAAATGTATAAGTGGATAAAGTCAAGAGGCTTTGTATTACATATGAATTTGTGCAAGTAAAGAATGTAAGAGATGATGTTATAAGTGAAGTTGAACAAATGAAGTCAAAGATTCTTGAACATAATAATTTCATGGAACAAATACTATTGGAAATAAATGATAAGGAAAATGAAAAATTAAATCTAAGCATAGAAAAAGAAATAGTTGAAAGTGTTGAAACTATAGAAAAAGAATAGAAGAATAAAATTAACCACTTAGAAAAGGAAGTAAAAGATAAGAATAATATTTTATCATCAAAAAGAATAGGAGGTTCATGTTGTTGAGAGAGTTGCAATATAAAAGACATGAAGTTGACAAAATAAATACAACAATGTCCAAGGTGTTGCTTATAAAGAAGGTTGCATGTAGACATTAGAAAAAGAGTGTTTGCAAGAAATTAAGGCAGTTCAAAAGTTGAAGACTGATATTAGGCACCTTGATTCTACATTCTCTATCTCACCTCTCTCTCTCTCCATCTCTCCCTCACACACATTCAACCTCTCTCCACCTACCCCTCACATTATCCCTCCCTCCCTCCCTCCCTCCCTCCCTCTCTCTATGCATACCTCTCCCATACCCTCTCTATATGTATACCTCTATCCCTCCCACCTTAATATTAAATATCTCTCTCCTTCCTCTATTTATCTCTCCATTAGGTTAAACCTTAAACCCTTAACCCTAAACCTAACATATATCATCATTGAATTAATTCATTAGGTTAATTTTAGACTAATATAAATTTATTAATGTAAGGGAGAGAGAGGGATGCAGGGAAATAGGAAGTGGTAGGGTGGGAGGGATAAAGGGAGGGAGAGAAAGAGGGAAGGATTGATATAGGGAGTTGTAGGGTGGGAGGGATAGAGTGAGAGAAAGAGGCAAGGAGGGAGATAGAGAGTGGTAGGGTGGGAGGGAATTGAAGTAGGAATTGCAACATTGTTGCCATTGCAAAAGAAGTTTTCACATTTGAAATCTCAAGTAGAGTTGCATTCGTAAGATCTTTCTCTATTTCAAAATAGAGTTGAGTAGAATGAGCACCATACGTTGAAATAATCAAATTATATAGGAGAAGGCATCTTAAATAGTATAGGAGAAGGAGGCACTAATGATGAATCAACCTTACTTCTCTCTCTCTCTATACAACCTTAATTCTATGATGAATGTTCTTTCACCACATCTACCATATCATCCTCCATCTATCTAATACTCATCTATCTAAACTATAAATGATCAATTTTATCCATATTTACACTATAATTGATTAATTGAACAATTGAAGGATCACTTTTACCATGTAATTGATGCAATCATCATAATTAATCATTCAAAATTTCCCTCAAATGTGTTTATAAGGCATGTAGATGAGAGTTTGAAATATTCAAATTCCTTATAAAAGCTATGAATTAGTAAAGAAGAAAGTGATAGAGCAACTAGAGTTTTTTTAAATAGTGATGGTATCGATAAAGAACTAGTACAAAGGAGAAGTCTCTTTAGAAATATATACAAGACTAAAAATAATTGTTATAAATTCAAAAAACGGTAGTAAATATATTTTAGCACCAAAAGAGATGGTATAAATTCAAACAGTGTGTTTTCCAATAGGGGACAGTGTGTTTTCCTAAAAGGACAGTGTGTTTTCCAATAGGAGACAGTGTATTTTTCAATAGGAGACAGTGTGTTTTCCTATGGGGAAATAACTAACAGGGGATAGTGTGTTTTCCAACATTATTTGCAATGTTGGAAAACACACTATCCCTTGTCAATTATTTCCACAAGGGACAATGTGTTTTCCAACACTGCAAATAATGTTGGAAAACACATTGCCCCATGTTAGTTATTTCCAATTAGTTATTTCCCTTATGGAAAACACACTATCCTCTATTGGAAAACACACTAGTCCCTATTGGAAAACACACAGTCCCCTTTTGGAAAACACATTGTCCCCTGATTGGAAAACACACTGTGTTCACCTTCAAATTTTAGAACAACTCTTTGGTTATAGTGAAAATGGCATTTCATTTTCTTGATATGATTGGAACAAAAAAATGGTCACATTGTTTGCAATGTTGGAAAACACATGCCCCCTGTGTAAGAAAAGTGGACAAAAGACATCATTATAATGTAAGATGTCTAGAAATAACTAACAAGGGACAATGTGTTTTCCAACATTGGGAAGAACTAATAGGGGACAATGTGTCATCACTGTATTCTAATGATGTACCCCTTGTTCATATGATGAGGACATTAATTTGGTAGATGAACCCAAAAAATTTGTGGCTCAGCTTTTGTTAATAATACAAATGTTATTGTCTACCTATTACATAGACTTTGTGTTAATGTATACACATCTTATTAATACTTTAGGTGATTTATAACCACTAGGTATGTTTAAAGTACATATTTGTATATTTGAAGATGATGCATAAAATTAAAAATTACCACTATCTTGTGAATCCAACATTTTAGAATTTCAATTTCTTCATAATATTTTGGATACTAGTGCATGACATTGAGACTATTTTTTCACCCATGGTTTCATATTGTTTTAGATGTTGATATAGAACATAAAGTAGATTGGGAAAAATACATTTGATCTATTCTTGAAGAAGATAAAATTTTGTACATGAAAAGTTTATCTATTGATAACATCAACTTTACATAGATTAGATGTAAAAATCTATGCTACATGGAAGGGTTGTCATCCCCAAAGATTTTATACAATTCAAGATCATGGAAATGAGGAAGATGGTCCTCTAATAGAAATACAAAAACCCTAAATGATAGTGATGCATTCTCTACAATGAGATATTTTATGCATTTACAATAGTTTCAATAGCAACTACTCTTCCTAAGCACTCAACGTTTTCAAAGTTATCATTTTCCTCTCAAATCTCAAGCATGGATTTCTTTATATTGTGAATTCTTTCGAGTGTGAATTTTTCTCCCTCTATCCAAATTGAGTGCCAACCTTTTAAGACATAAAATCCATAACAATGGAGAGTATGGGGGGTTATAGTTTAGGGATACATAAAAAATAACCAAATTGATACAACATACATGGTGACTACTTTAATCCATACAAAGACCCTTATCTAGTTTAAAATCCAAATATTCTATACCCCTTATCTAAAATTATGTACCCTTTTAAGCCATCTCCTATTTATAAAACTATTTTTCTCACATGACACATAATTTAAGTCAAGGATCTTGTATATCCCCTTAATCCATCCTCTTAGGAATAGAGGTATAGAGGGATAGAGGGATAGGGGGAGGGAGAAACATGGAGAGGTAGGTAAAGAGAGGTAAGGTTGAAGGTACAAGGTACAAGGTTCTAGTGCATGTTATTCCCCTCACTCTCTCTACCTACCTCTCGCTCTATTCCTTCAGCCTTACCTCTCTCTACCTACCTCCCCATATCTCTCTCATTTCCTCTCTCTACCTTTATCCCTCCCATGCCACCTCTCTAGACCTCTCCCTCCCATCATACCTATATTATTTTATGTATCTCTCATCTCTCACCATCCCTCCTAACCTTTCTCTCCTCCCTTTCTCCCTTGTTCTCCCCTCTCTCTTTCCACCTACCCCTCCCTTTATCTCTATTTTTTACTTTATCTCACCTCTCTCTCCCTCCACCCTCTCTCTCTCTCCTCCTTTAACCCACCTTCTTTCTCTACTTCTTGCTATCTAGCATGTCACTATATACCTCTTTCTCTCTCCCTCCTTCCTTCCCTCTCTCAATCTCTCCACCTTCCTCCTCACCTCTCTACTTCTCTCTCTATCACCCCTCTCACTTCTCTCTCTCTCCCCTTCCCTCTCTACTCTCTTAGTAGGAGGGGGAGATGTGATTGTGGATTATGGTTCACATCCATCACCATTGCATTAGGTTCATAAGCATTGTGATAATCTCTCCCTCCCCTCTCTCTCTCTCTCTCACCACCTCTCTCTGTGTCTCCCACCCTACCTAGATCCCTCTCTCTCTACCTACCTCTCTCTATTTTTTCACCTTACCTCTCTCTAACTACCTCTCCCAATCTCCCTCCTTCCCACACAACCTCTCTCCATTCCTTCCTAATTCCCTCTCTCACTCTATTTTGCTAAGCCTCAATTGCCTCCTAAGTAGAATTATAATATGGGGTAGTAGGGAAAAGTCCTCTAGGTAATCATCTCCAAGGTTATACAATAATCAATAGATTATAAGTCTCAAATAGGGAATTTATATATATCTCCACCTCCCTCACTCTATAATTTTCTCTATCTCCCCCTCTCTCTCTCCTTCCCTTTCTTCTTCTCTTTATCTCACCTCTCTCTCCCTCCACCCTCTCTCTCTCTCTCTCCTCCTTTCATCCACCTTCTCTCTCTACTTCTCGCTCTAACATATCACTCTATACCTCTTTCTCTCTCCCTCACTCCTTCCCTCTCTCAATCTCTCCACCTTACTCATCACCTCTCTACTTCTCTCTCTATCTCATATATCTATCACCTCTCTCACTTCTCTCTCTCTCTCTCCCCTTCCCTCTCTACTCTCTTAGTAGGAGGGGGAGATGTGATGGTGGATTATGGTACATAGGCACCCAAATTGGATTTATAGCTTCAAGGAGGGATAGGGATAATGTGTTTGGATAAGGATAGGGATAATATTTTTGAGCTGGTATAATGGAGGGGGATGGTGACAAATGGTTTCAAAGAATGATAACACATAATGTATTGACTTAAGAGATTCCTCCTTCTCTTATGAATTTGAAATGGAAAATGAATATGAACAGGTAGAACAAAGTGAATGAGATAGATAGTGTATTGACTGAAGAGATTCTTCCCACTCTTGAGAGGTTGAGGAAGGTGCATGTGCAATATGTGCAATATGTGCAATGGGAAAATGGAAATGTAGAAGTGGATAAATTCAAAAGGATTTGTAGTGCATATGAATTTGTGCACATAAAGAATGTGAGAGATGATGTTATAAGTGGAGTTGAAAAAATGAACTCAAAGATTCTTGAACTTAAGAATTCCATGGAAAAAATACAATTGGAAATAGATAACAAGGAAAAGGAAAATCAGATCTAAGTGCAAAAAAAGAGAATCAGTTGGGTGGAGACATGAAAGGATTATCTAAAATGGTAGACAAGTCTTGTAAATAACTTGTTAAAAGAAACATCTACATTTTCTAATCGTAAAGACACTCTCAAAGCTGGGAAAAAAGTGGCTACAAAGCTACAAAGCCACAACACCTTTATGCCTTGCAAATAGAAAAAAAAATATTGACACCCAACTCACAATTATACCATAGAACACTAGCAGGAATTATATATTTCCAACTAATAATGTGTTCCCTTCAAATAACACTATATTTTAATTAATATATTTAATGTACAATTGGTTGAACCATGGTGTTGTGGCTCTTTTCATCAAGATTCAAAACCTTTGTTCAAGTGTTATTGTTGAGTTTTCATGTAGGAGATGAGATCTCGCTGAAGTGTTATTTTTGAGTTTTCATATTAGAGAAAGGCATTTTTTATTTCTTTTTTTCACAAATTTTTGACATGACTTCTTTCTAGAAGCTTGTTTTCTTATCTGTAGTGTGTTTTCCAACATTATTTGTAGTGTTGGAAAACACACTATCCCTTATCATTATTTCCACAAGGGACAGTGTGGTTTCCATCACTGCAAATAATGTTGGAAAACACATTGTCCCATGTTAGGTATTTCCAATTAGTTATTTCCTTGTTGGGAAACACACTGTCATTTTTTTGTTCCTTGTTGGAAAACACAATGTCCCCTATTGGAAAACACACTGTCCATTTTCGGAAAACACTTTGTCCCCTTTTGGAAAACACACTGTCCCCTTTTGGAAAACATACTATCCCCTATTGGAAAACACACTGTGTCCACCTTCAAATTTGAAAACCCATTGTCCCCTGTGTAGGAAAGCACGCTGTCCCTTGTGTAGGAAAAGTGGACAGGGGACATCATAAGAATGTAAGAAGCAATTAGGACAGAGAGGAAGTAGGTTGTGTACAACGTCTGAAATACCAAAAAGCATAAAATTTGAAAACCCACCAATTCAAATGCCTCCTAAACACTTATAGTGAGACCTACAGTACAATAGATCAATCATTGTTTCCAAAGAAACATTATCAACAATTCTGAAAATTGCTTCCAAGATACACATGTACATAAATTATGCGGTAAGTGTGCACTCTTAATTCATGCTTCTCCAATTGGTGATGTATGTGTCTGGTTGTCTCTGTCCTATTTTATCTCAGTCGTTATAGCTAACACAAACTATATTTATAATATGAGAGTTCCATGGTTTTTCATGCAATAAGAACCAAGACCCAAAAGTATAAACTTAATATTACCAAAGTTTTCAAATCCTACAAAGCCACAACACTTTTATGCCTTGCAAATAGAAAAAAAAATATTGACACCCAACTCACAATTATACCATAGAACACTAGCAGGAATTATATCTTTCCAACTAATAATGTGTTCCCTTCAAATAACACTATATTTTAATTAATATATTTAATGTACAATTGGTTGAACCATGATGTTGTAGTTCTTTTCATCAAGATTCAAAACCTTTACTGGAGTGTTATTGTTGAGTTTTGATGTAGGATATGAGATCTCACTGAAGTGTTATTATTGATTTTTCATATTAGAGAAAGGCATTCTTGAATTCTGTTTTTCACAAATTTTTGACACGACTTCTTTTGGAAGCTTGTTTTCTTATCTGTAGTGTGTTTTCCAACATTATTTGTAGTGTTGGAAAACACACTATCCCTTATCAATTATTTCCACAAGGGACAGTGTGGTTTCCATCACTGCAAATAATGTTGGAAAACACGCTATCCCTTGTTAGTTATTTTCAATTAGTTATTTCCTTGTTGGAAAACACACTGTCATTTTTTTGTTCCTTGTTGGAAAACACACTGTCCATTTTTGGAAAACACACTGTGTCCACCTTCAAATTTGAAAACCCACTGTCCGCTATGTAGGAAAACACATTGTCCCCTGTGTAGGAAAAGTGGACATTTCACTTTCTTGATATGATTGGAACAAAAAAATGCTCACATTGTTTGCAGTGTTGGAAAACACACTGTCCCTTGTGTAGGAAAAGTCGATAGGGGACATCATTAGAATGTAAGATGTCTAGAAATAACTAATAGGGGATAGTGTGTTTTCCAATAGGGGACAGTGTGTTTTCCATCAAGGCACAGTGTGTTTTCCAACAGGGGATAGTGTGTTTTCCAACATTGGAAATAACTAATAAGGGACAGTGTGTTTTCCAACAGGGAACAAAAAATGCTCACATTATTTGTAGTGTTAGAAAATACACTGTCCCTTGTCAATTATTTCCTTATGAATTTATAGTGTTGGAAAACACACTACCCCTTGTCAATTATATAATTTAGTCTTGTATATATTTCTAAAGATACTTCTCCTTTGTACTAGTTCTTTATCAATACCATCACTTTTTAACAAAACTCTTTTCACGATAAATGACACACAATAATCATTTATGGTTTCATCAATTCATTATTCAATTTATCAATTAATCATTTATAATGCAAATATGGACAACCTTACAAGACTTGTCTACCTTTTTAGATAAGAATTTCATGTCTTCACCCAACTGACTCTCTTTTTCTACACTTAGATCTAATTTTTCCTTTTCCTTATCATCTATTTCCAATTGTATTTGTTCCATGGAATTCTTAAGTTCAAGAATATTTGAGTTCATTTGTTCATTTCTAATTATAGCATCATCTCTCACTTTCTTTGCTTGCACAAATTCATATATAATACAAAACTCTTGATTTAATCCAGTTTTTCATTATCATTTACCCCTTGCACATACTGCATACGCTCCTTCCTCAACTTCTCAAGAGCAACAAAAATCTATTCAATCAATACATTATCTATCCCATTCATCTAGTGATAGTCACAAGTACTCATGTGGCCATATCGAAGTGATGAATTTTGTGCCACCTCATGGCCCTAAGAAGTGTATGATCTACTAGAGGCATCACTTACTAGTATACTTTTATGTGCTCTAAAATCCATACCATGATGAGAGATAAGTGGTTGAATAAAATGCACTTTCTCATGTATCATAATAAAGATCTCAATAAAGTAGTGTTATAGTATCAAAGCCCTAAGTAAATACTAAATTTCTCACTCTACTCAATTATCACTACCTTCACCATCTAAGTGTGGTTGTAGGTATAGAGAGTGTGAGGGAAGTAGGGAGGGAGGGAGGGTAATGAAATACACCTTCAAAATTTACCATTAATGTAGTTTAAACTTTTATAAGTTGTCTAACAACTCCTTTGAATTTCAATCTATCAAAATGCTTTACATGATCATTATAAGTGAATTGAAAATTTCCTAATTGAGCCTTGAGGTTCCTGATATCATCCTTGAACTTCTGAACTACCACAAATTCTTGTGAATGCTCTTTTTATAATATCTCCATTCACCCTTCTTCATAAGAAATAGGTCTTCCATTATTGTCTTTGTTTTCTCAACTTCATATATTTTAGATTACAACTCTCTCTCAATAGCATTAACCTCCTTTTCTTTTGATGATAAAATCTTCTTCTTATCTTTTACTTTCTTTTCTGAGTGGTTAATTTTATCCTTCTATTGTTACTAAAGGATAGGGAGTGGTAGGTTAGGAGGGATAGAAGGACCAATATACAAAAATCAAATATTACAGAAGGTTTGTTTGGTGGATGAAATCCTCTTTAAAATTATTTTACTGGTCTTTGTTTGGTGGATGTAATCCTCCTCTCCAAATATACAAAAATCACTTTGGTATAATTCTTTTCATGTGTTTAGAGCAGATTCATTTTTCATTTCATACATTCTAGTACCTATTGACTCCAGTTTTGCATTTCCATTTGTCCATTACACATAGTGCACATGCTCCTTCCTCAACTTCTCAAGAGCGGGAATAATATCTTAATTCAATAAATTGTCTATTATCATTCTTCTAAACCATTTCTCACCATCCCCCTCCATCATACCAACCCAAAAATATTATCCTTATCCCTCCTCCATCCTATAAATATGAAGTATATTTTCTATTTTCCGATTCAATTGATTTTATTTGTGGACCAAACAAAGATATGGAATGAATATAATTAGAAATATATGATAAGGAAAAGGAAAAATCAAATCTAACTCCATTGTGGATGGTCATGCATGGTAGGATGTGACAATAAATGTCTTAGATGGGAACCCAAGACATGTTTAGAAAGAACTATGCAATGTAGAACTATGAATAAGTACAATTAAGTAATGTTGTAAGTAGGGGATGTTATCATCCTAAATGTGTGGTTGTACAACATAGGATACATGAAATAGATTTAAAAGAATGTATTTGATCTCCTCTGTTTGCTTTCTTATCTACAAATGAAAGCCTGTAGACTAATTCCTTTATGTATTTAACATGGTCCGCAATGTCTACCAAAAGTAAAAAAAATCATGGATCATAGTCATAAATTATGGATGTAGGTAAACCAAAATGGACCCCAACATGAGTGATGAAAAGACAAAAGCATTTATCATGGTGATATTTTTATGAATGTGATATGATTCTCTTTTCTTGCACTTAGATCTAATTTTTTATTTTTCCTTAAATCATTTATTTCCAATTATATTTGTTCATGGAATTCTTAAGTTCAAGAATCTTTGAAATCATTTATTCAATTTCACTTATACAATCATCTCTCACTTTCTTTGCTTGCACAATACAAAACCTTCTATCTACTTATCTCTCCCCTTCCCTCTCTACTTTCCATATCTCCCTCCTTCCCCCTCTCTCTCCCTCACTCACACACAACCTCTCTCCACTATCTCTCTCTTCCTAACTCTCTGTATACCTTCCTCACCAACCCTACCTCTCTTTATCACCCTCCTCATAGTGTAATTATTCTCTTTATACAAATGTATGAATTTATCCTTATATTAAATTTAAACTAACATTTCTCACTTGCTAGTACCTTATGTTATTTCTACAATTGTGAGTTTTTATATTGATTTGGATATTCTAAAGATACTTATATTTATTCTTGTATATATTTCTAAAGATACTTCTACTTTGTAGTGGCTCTTTATCAATACCATCATTGTTTAACAAATCTGTTTTCATGATCAATGACTAACCTCTCTCTAATTTATTTATTGGGATTTGTCATCTCCTTGACTCTTCATAAGCATTTTAACTCTTGTGCAACATGTCTTCTACCAATACTCTATTTTCTTTGGAAACATTCAAATATTCTATGTCCTATTCAAATACTCTATTTTCTTTGAATTGATTTTATTTTGTGTCAAAGAAAGATATGAAGATCCCTACCACTCCATCCAAACTCATGGGATAAAGTTATAAATTTATGTAAATTTATGGAATTCTTAAGTTCAAGAATCTTTGACTTCACTTGTTCAACTCCACTTATAGCATTGAATCTCTCACTTTCTTTTCTTGCACAAATTCATATGGAATACAAAACCTCTTCACTTTATCCACTTTTGCATTGCCATTTTCCCCTTGCACATACTACACACACACCTTCCTCAACTTCTCAAGAGAAGAAATAATCTTTTCAGTCAATAAATTATCTATCTCATTCACTTTGGTTTGCTTCTTTTCATGTGTTTTAGAGAAGATTCCTTTTTCATTTCATGTATTCTAATACTTGATGCCTCTAGTTCTGCATTTCTATTGGCCCATTGCACATAGTGCACATGCTCCTTCCTCAACTTCTCAAGATTAGGAATAATCTCTTAAGTCAATACATTATATATTATCATTCTTCTACAAAAAAAATCACCATCACCCTTTATCATACAAACCCAAAAACATTATCCTTATAGATCCTCCATCCTAATCCATTTTGGGTGCCTATTTCCCACAATCAACCATCACATCTCCCCCTCACACTAATTCCATTTTGGTTGTTATCTGTAGAGGGTTTTATAATAGTATGTGGGTTACAAGTTTCATAACACCCAGTTTTTCCCAACCTACAATTGTTGTAATGAAAACATTTTCTTATTTATAGAATACGAATGTAATGAAAGACTCTTTCAAAGTTTATCACAGTGTTTTTTCGAACATTAGAAATAACTAACAAGGTATAGTGTGTTTTCCAATAGGGGACAGCGTATTTTCTAATAGGGATAGTGTGTTTTCCAATAGGGAACCAAAAATGCTCACATTATTTGCAGTGTTGGAAAACACTCTATCCCTTGTCAATTATTTTCTTATAAACTTGCAGTGTTGGAAATAACTAATAGGGGACAGTTTTTTTCCAATAGGGAACAAAAAATGCTCACATTATTTGCAGTGTTGGAAAACACATTGACCCCTATGTAGGAAAAGTGGACAGGGGACATCATTAGAATGTAAGATGTTTAGAAATAACTAGTAGGGGATAGTGTTTTTTCCAACATTAGAAATAACTTAGAGGGGATAGTGTGTTTTCCAACAGGGGACAATGTGTTTTCCAATAGGGTATAGTGTGTTTTCCAATAAGGGACTGTGTTTTTTCCAACAAGGAACAATAAAATGCTCACATTATTTGTAGTGTTGGAAAACACACTGTCTCTTGTCAATTATTTCCTTAAAGAAATATTCCTGCTCACATTGTTAAATAAAAGATAGAATTCCTGCTCAAGGGACTAGTGGAAATAATTGACAAGGGACAGTGTGTTTTTCAACACTACAAATAATGTTGGAAAGCACACTATCCCCTTTTAGTTATTTCCAATTAGTTATTTCCTTGATGGAAAACACACTATCATTTTTTTGTTCCCTATTGGAAAACACACTATCCCCTATTGGTTATTTCAAATGCCAAAATGTTGAATGAGTTTTTCATTACATCTACCATATCATCCTCCATCTATCTAATATTCATCTATTATTTTATTTCATTATGAACTACTACTTCATCTTTATTAAATTTCTTCATTATAAGGTCTTTCAACACCATCTTAATGCCTCTTTGGATTAATTCATCATCATCATTGCATGTTCCTAGCCTTGTTTCAAGAATTGATCAAATACCAATCACCATCATCGTGATGAATCCTTCCCAATTATGTCTTTATGAAACTAAAATTCTAATTTTTTTAGCATAGGAGAGGTGGGTATAGAGAGTGCCAATTGGAGCAATAGGTACTAGAACAAGGAGGAGGTCCTTGTTGATCAGATATCCAATAGTTCTGAGCAAACCGGTGGCAAAAAGGAGAGTAAACATGACACTATTGAAGAAATAGGGGAGTTAGAACAAAATTTCACAAGAGGATTCCACTCCTGAGTCCTCTCATCACATGGTTGTGGAGGAAGGAATGAAAAAAATTATTACATTCTAATTAAGGGGGAAAAAATGATTTCAATATCTAGCCTCATACACCCTCTTTATAAATGATTATTATTCTTGATTACCATTAAGGTATGGTAGTAAAATTATTATTCTAATTTTTGTCATATATTAATTTCTCAAGGATCACCCTCATAAGTTCTTCACAGTCTAAATAAGAAATGGATTCACTCTCTATATAAATATCACTGGGCATGACTCAAAGGCCTGATTTTTTAATATCTCCAAGAGAGAGAGAGAGATCATTGGTCAATTATTTCCATATTTCCTTATGAAAGATGGAGGGTTTACAAGCGGGGGATACATAAAACTAATCCAATTGACCTAATTGGTCACTAACCAATTGGTTTGTTATGTGTAGAGGGTTTTACAATAGTATATGGGTTACAAGTTACATTTCCCTCTCTCCACCTACCACTCCCTCCCTCCCTAACTCTCTCTATACCATTACCTACCTCTCCTACCCTACCACTTCCTATCTCCCTCCTTCCCTCTTTCTCTCCCTCCTTCTATCCCTCCCACCCTACCACTTCCTATCTCCCTCCTTCCCTCTCTCTCTCCCTCTCTCCACCTACCCCTCATTTCCCCCCTCCCTAAATCTCTCTATACCTTTCCCTCCCACCCTCCCACTTCCTATCTCCCTCCTTCCCTCTATCCCTCCCAACCTACCACTCTCTATACCTCTCTCTATCTCCATCCTTCCTTATTTCTCCCCATCCCTCTATCCCTCCCACCCTACCACTCCCTATATCCCTCCCTAAAGATGCATGGATAATGAAAGGACTATGATGGATGAAAGATTCATATGTTAATAAATTTATATTAGTCTAAAATGAACCTAATGTATTAATGCAATGATGATAGATGTTAGGTTTAGGGATGATGGATTAATCCAAAAGAGATACATAAAGATGTTGTTGGTAAGTTGTTCATTACTATCTCACTCTCATGCCTACTATCATGAAGTTTTTTTTGAATAACATGTACTATAACCTTGTAGTTAGAGAGGTAAGGAGGGAGATAGGGAGAGGTAGTTAGAGAGGTAAGGAGGGAGATAGGGAGAGGTAGTTAGAGAGGTAAGATGAAAAAATAGAGAGAGGTAGGTAGAGAGAGGGATCTAGGTAGGGTGGGAGAGGTAGAGAGAGGTGGTGAGAGAGAGAGGGGGGAGGGAGAGGTTATCACAATGCTTATGAAGATTTGAAAATAGTTATCACTAGATCATAATAGATGGAGGGAGAGAGAGAGAGGAGGGAGATAGGAAGTCGGGTGATAGGGATAGGAGCGAGAGAAAGAGGGAAGGAGAGAGATAGGGATAGGTATAGAGAGTGGTATGGTTAGAGGGATAGAGGGAAGGAGGGAGATAGGGAGTGGTAGGGTGGGAGGGAGGGAGGGAAGGAGGGGTAGATGGAGAGAGGTTGTGTGTGTGTGTGTGGGAGAGAGAGGGGGAAGGAGGGAGATATGAAGTGGTAGGGTGGGACGGATAGAGGGAGGGAGAGAAAGAGGGAAGGTCAGAGATACAAAGTGGTAGGGTGGGAGGGATAGAAGGACCCAAAATGAACTTAGTGTGAGGGGGAGATGTGATGGTTGATTGTGGGAAATAAGCACCCAAAATAGATTTATAGGATGGAGGAGGGATAAGGATAATGGTTTTGGGTTGGTATGATAAAGGGTGATGGTGAAAAATGTTTTAGAAGAATGCTAATATATAATGTTTTGGTAATATTAAGTTTATACTTTTGGGTCTTGGTTCTTATTTCATGAAAAAACATGGAACTCTCATATTATAAATATAGATTGTGTTAGCTATAACGACTGAGATAAAATAGGTGAGATACAACCAGACACATACATCACCAATTGGAGAATTATGAGTTAAGAGTGCACACTTACCACATAATTTTCGTACATGTGTATCTTGGAAGCAATTTTCAGAGTTGTTGATAATGTTTCTCTGGAAACAATGATTGATCTATTGTACTGTAGGTCTCACTGTAAGTGTTTAGAAGGCATTTGAATTGGTGGGTTTTCAAATTTTATGCTTTTTGGTATTTCAGACAACCTAATTCCTCTCTGTCCTAATTGCTTCTTACATTCTAATGAAGTCCCCTGTCCACTTTTCCTACACAAGGGACAATGTGTTTTTCTACATAGGGGACAGTGGGTTTTCAAATTTGAAGGTTGACACAGTATATTTTCCAATAAGGGACAATGTGTTTTCCAAAAGGGGACAGTGTGTTTTCCAAAAATGGACAGTGTGTTTTCCAATAGGGGACACTGTGTTTTCCAACAGGGAACAAAAAAATGACAATGTGTTTTCCAACAAGGAAATAACTAATAGGGGACAGTGTTTTCCAACATTATTTGCAGTGATGGAAACCACATTGTCCCTTGTGGAAATAATTGATAAGGGATAGTGTGTTTTCCAACACTACAAATAATGTTGGAAAACACACTACAGATAAGAAAACAAGCTTCTAGAAAGAAGTCGTGTCAAAAATTTGTGAAAAATAGAAATCAAGAATGCCTTTCTCTAATATGAAAAATCAACAATAACACTTTAGCAAGATCTCATCTCCTACATGAAAAATCAACAATAACACTTCAGTAAAGGTTTTGAATCTTGATGACAAGAACCACAAAACCATGGTTCAACCAATTGTACATTGAATATATTAATTAAAATGTAGTGTTATTTGAAGGGAGCACATTATTAGTTGGAAAGATATAATTCCTGCTGGTGTTCTATGGTATAATTGTGAGTTGGGTGTCAATATTTTTTTTCTATTTGGTCCCTTATAATTTTTTGAAATAGATTTCAATATTAAAATATCATATCTTCCTCTTCTTGTTCATCCACAATTTGTTTGATAAATAATGCATTCTCTAAATTGTTTATTCTTTTTTAAATTTTTTAATCATCACTTTAATCATACACAATTTTATTACTTCTTCTATCTTCTTTTATATGTCCAACAAATCCACACATCCCTCATCATCTCAAACATTTCTTCTATCCTTATATAAATATTAACATGTTAGCTCCACTCACTCTTCATGGAGGTATCTTATCTGTATATTATAAGGCAAAATACCTTAGGTTCAATGAACCATTTACAAAGTCCCTTGTAAATTACCTCAAATTTGATGGTATGTTTAAACTATTCCTTTTCAAACTATCTTAGGTTCAACAATCTATTTACAAGCATTATTTTCTCAACACCTACACAATTATAAATATTAGAAGATATAACTTAAAATACAATTCCAATGAATGTCCTTCCTTACGATTTAGAACCACTAGATACCATGCGATAGAGTTATGATTAGAGGATCTAGTTAAGGATTATCCAACCATACAATCAATTACACAAACACTTGCAATAGAATTTGATGAATAATAAATTAACAAAAATATGAGTTATTAATTCATATATTTACATTTACTATCATGCCTCAAGGGCTTACAACATGAGACCTCAACCTTTAATGAATCACATACACAACCATTGTATAGATTGTAATATTTTGAATTTATATGTGACACAATACTCTTCACAATGTGCTACTAATCTTTTTCCTGCCACCCATCAAAAAAGGGTATGTTGGGAAGCCCATCTTCTAAAAAAAATAGCATTCCTAAACAAGATAAGAAAGATCAAATTTAGACTACAATGAATCTTATTAGCAATAGCAATTCTAATCCAAATAATAAGATAAGAGAAAAGTTGGCTTTTGATTGGGGTCGTTTCTTTACCTTTAGCTAAGAGGGCACATTAGTCCTATAACCAATCATAATATCACCTTCTCCTCTTGCCCATCTACAGATTTAACTCCACAAGGTGTGAAACTTTCTATTGCCAACAATACCTATAAAAATATAGATTTGTAAACCATTCCACTACTCCTTATGGAAAAATCATAAAGATCCAATAACTAAAGAGAGAAATCAGCATTTTGTTTACTTTGATCTATTGAAATTTTTTGAACCCATTCTAAGCAACATAGACCAGCAATTGTATGATCAAATCTATTATCCACCTTCACACATTAACATCATACTATATTCTCATGCCAAAATTCTATTGATAATTCATCAAACATATAATCACTGTCCAAAGACATTAATATTAGGTTCATCTTTGTAATGACTTATTATGGTAAGAAGATTCAACAAATAACATTAAGAAGACTGAATCAATCAAAATCATTAATTAAAAAAAGGTTGCCTAAAACACACCTAAACCTGTCTTTGAAGGGCTTTCACATGTTCAACAACTTCATCTGACATGTCAACAATACTTGTAATTTTTTGTATTGATTCAATAGCAACAGTAGAAAATTCTCTATTAGACCATAGATATAAAAGAAGGCGGAATTTTGCATCTAGCTAAAAAATTCAATAGAAATTTTAATTTATTGCCTTGTCACTATTTGTCATAAGTTCTTTCTTTTTGTATACCTTGATCTACCTTTTTTAAAATTCATGGGGGGTGTGGGAGGTTAACCAAAAATAATACTTACTTTTTCTTTCTGTTGTTGAAAGAGAAAAACCACCAATGAATTAAAATGCAAAATTTTCCAAACCACCATAAAATTGACTAAGCATTGTACTATGTAGAAACATTCAAAGGGAGTTCGAAATTCATGAGAGATGATCCTAAATAAATAACAAAAAGAAAATAACATGAGTTCTGATCCTTTAACTTCATAAATCCAATACTTTGGGTGTATGAAATTGTACCTGTGGAGCCTCAAACAACGCTTTGCGCTTGGGGCAACACATCTTGATAGAATTTATCTTAGGCGCTTCTACACCTTCTGCAATTTATGATGTCGGTTATTCTAACAGTCAAATATTAAAGTAACACTCTTGCTAAAGCTTGGAAAATCAACTTAAAATGATATGAGAAAAATTGAAGCTGCTGCATGGTATTATAAAGTACTAAGAAAGTGTGTTCATTCAAATAAAAAGTTGGCACAAAAGGCTTATTACAGACCACAAACTCATGACAAACAGACATAAATAAATACCTTCCATCTGGGAGGCATACTCTCCCTTTGTAAAAGGGAATATATCTTGCTCCTGCTTGATCTTGCCCAACACTAAAAGGCGACCACAAAACATACATGAATAAAACCAAAATTTTACAAGCTCTCAGAGTCGCCATGGTTAAGGCTCTGCATCCATAACAATACTTATGGTAGTTAAAGGAAGAAAATTGGATAATCCATGTTGATTGATTCAAAGTAGAGGACAATGATGTTTCTCATAACCAAGAAACTTGGAATAAATATGTATTTTGTAGACTTGTAAATTCCCTCCAAAATCTTGGTAAGGGTTTTTACCTCGTCCTCCAGAAAGTTAAACAACTGACATCCCACTAATGGCGGAGGCATGAGCAGTGGAAGAGACAAAGGCATCTTTCCTGCATTGCTCAAAGACACTTTTCTCCATAATATTTGTAAACAGTGATAGAGGGAAGTATTCCAAAGACAATTGAAGTCCTATCCATTCGATGAAAAGTGAGATACATTTTAAGAGTGGGAGTTTTATCTCTTACCAGTGAGGTGTTAATGGAGCCATTTTTTGCGTTTGAGCTCCACGAGATGTGAAACTTTATATTGCCAACAATACATGTAAGAATATAGGTTCGTAAACATTTCCACTACTCCTTATGCCACAACCATAAAAATCAAACAATCTCATTTGATATTGCATACAAAGGGGTTATGCCACAATGATAAAAATCAAAATTTATAAAGATTTTGGCAGCAAAAGATTTAAGCTTACTGAAGCAAATGCAGCCTTTGAGCTAGAAATATTTGAGAAACATTCAATATGGCGTCGTTTTCCCCAGCTGAAATTATTGATTCAAAACTAAAAAACATGTAAATGTGGCTATTCTCGTTTCAAAATTGCATGTTTATCATTTTAAAAATCCCGCTTTTAAATTTTCCGCTCCATTTAGCACTTACAGTGCCGTCGTTGACATTGGAGGAGTTGGCATTCTGGTTTGACAAATCTGCCATATTCTTCCCTGCTTGCTTCCGAAATGAGTTTTTGGAATGAGTCCACATGATATAGGACCATTTCAAATTTCAACTATCCCGCTCTTAAAATTGCTGCTCATTCTTAAAAAAAATTTAAACCATCATTCTCCGTTTGAAATTGTCGTCCGTTCAATCTCCATCAACATCCATCCGTCAGACTTTTCATTGGTGCATTTTGTCCAACGCCGGGGATGAGGGATGGGGATTATGTTTACATGTAACATACATAGGTGAATTTTGTCTAGCAGTTAGCTTTCTCCACTAGTCAATAGGATATATAATGGGTTGGATTCAATCAAAAATATGTCTAAGTTGGAAACAACTTGTCCTTAAATAATTTTTTTTAGGTTGTTTGTTATTCCAAGAGTCTAATAATAGTTAAGGTAAATAATTTAAATTAATTTGATAGGATTTTAAAGGTTCGTATTTCACTTTTCATATGTAATATGAGAATTTTTTATTCAATAAAAGTGAGGGTAAACAATTTATGTTGCAGTCTTTTAACATCAATTAAAATTACACTAGATAGAAAGGTGGATAAAATGAATCAATTTTGTATTGTATTAAATATTACTGAAGTAAATGTAAACCAATCTACTGCAAATTAGTCCTATAGACATGTATGATGTGCGCTGTGTTGAGTAAATGCATATCAATATTGGTAAATATTTAATTTCATTTGATCTATTCTTTGATATTTTATTTATTTCTAATTTTCTTTAATGCAGTAGCTTCCAAATCAGGGAAAACTTTACTGGCGAATCTTTGTCAATTGGCGAAAAATTGAAAACGGGACCTCCAAAAATGGCGAATAGTACAAGCTAAAATTGATGCTGAATCGTCAGGTTTTTACAAAAAAAAATTGTTTCGATTAATTCGCCTATGTATTATATTTTAAACGATATGTCATTGGAACTAATTCGCTAGAAATTTATACTATAATCACAAATATCGAGTATATTCATCAGTAATATTATATTCCTACCATTAATTTTGGGGAAATATCGATACAATAATAAATTACAATTTAATTTCAAGAATATTTTAGCCTTGAATAGGGCTTTTATTTATTGCCATCAAATCATCGCTTGGCTTTTTAATCGGACAGTGCAGGTTGATTTCACGGCCTAATACGCACATGCCTTTTAAAAGGCATGTGCGTATTAGGTCATGGAATCAACCTGCAACCGTTCGATTAAAAAGCTAAATTGCTATTTGATGGTAACATTTAAACTTTTCATTTATTCTTACTTTTAAAGTGAGATTTTAAAAAAACACTTAATTGTCGCTGTCCTCGGACCCCGCGAGGGGGAATTGCCCCCTTGACCCCCACAAGGGGCGCTGCCCCTTGACCCCGTCGGTGGCTACCGCCCCCATGCCCCTACTTCAATATTACAAAAAACAAAACAAAATATAGGGGAACTACGCTGACCAACTATGCAAATTTTTAAAGGAGAGATTCACCATTGTAATTAATCTTAATAGTGAATATTCACTAGGATTCGCCACTGTGATTATCATTTTTTACCAATTATTCATTAAGATTTTTCAGGATTTTACAAAAATTCTTAATAGTGTGCATAGATTCGCCAAAAAAAATTATATTTTTTTCAAATAAAAGGAAAGATTCGCTAGGATTTTACACCTTCACCAAGGGGGGGTTTCTTAAATTTATCCTTGTTCCAAATGCATCACCACCTAGTGTATGATGTGAGTTATGTCGAGTAAATGCATATTGATATTGGTAAATATTTGATTTTGTTTGATATATTCTCAAATATTATATTTACTTCTAATTTGTTGTTAATGCACTAGTTGCCAAATGCATTACCACCTATAATGTCTATAAATACACTGTATAATGTGCAGAGAATTCCACAATAGTTGCAATAGTCTACTCCACATCAATTTGAAGGATCAAAGAGAAATTTTGACTATACAAGTATCAATAGTATGTATTGTTTATTTAATAAGATGTGTTTGAAAGAATAAGAATTTTAGGTTTTCCTTATATTTTATATTTTTTTTTCATAGAAATGTTTAAAAAGTATCTATGCCTAGTTGATGTAGAACAACTTGAATAATCCTTCCACTCATGTTAGTTATTCATTTATTTTTTAGGAATTTGTTGTTCTATTGTTGTAGGTTATAGCTATTGTAGGGGGTCATTTAAGAGTCTATATTTGCTAATAATGGATGTTTTCTTTAACTTCTTTTTTTGTTATATGTGATAAGGAAACAACCATACTTAATTACCATTTTTAGACATAGAGATTCATAATATAAGTGTTTTACTTAAGTGGTGTCTTTGGGTTGTACATAAAATTCATGTTGGTGAGATTTGGATAGGTTCAAGTTGTTAATAAATATTTAACTTTTCTATTTTATAAAAGGATTCACTACTTAGTGATTTTTTGGTAAATAAATGGATTGTTATTCTTTGCATATGGTACTCTTGACCATTGGATACAATAGGGTGCATTTCTAAGAATAAGGAGTGTTTGATTATTATTTTAGTTATTAAATATTTTACTTTAGTCATTCAATCATAATTCCAGTGCATCTTTCAATATTTTCATAAACCTCATCATCCTTCTTAAACATGGATCCTTAGGAATTCTCTCATACCTTTACTAAATATTCTCCTCAAGTGGAAAGCTTCCTTGGTTTGCACAAACAACCTATAGTGTCTTCTCTATTACTACATCTTCCACATACTCCTCCATAGATGCACTACTCCACTCTTTCTAATGGAGTATCTAAATTCAACCTTGAGTGAACACCTAATCCTATGTTCCTTATTCTTAGCATGTTTCCCTTATATGATCCTCATCCTTCATCATTGGGATTTATCCCTCTCTCTCATTTTTTTTTGTAGATCTACAAACATAAATGTGTTACAAAAAACATAGGTGTTGTTTTTCCCTTGATTTCTCAACTCCATTATGATTCTCTCCTCAGCCTCATATAACCCATGGGTTGCCTCTTCCTCCTTTTCCATGACCATAACAACCCTTCTTCCCTCTAATATACTAGCCACAATGTGTTCTATGGGTTTCACATTGTCTATTTCTTCTACTAATAGATTCTCACATGATATACCTCTACCCACTTATTTCCTCTCAAGGTAATCTTCTCCCTATGAACTTCTATTGTGTAGTCTTCCTCAATGTCCCAATTATTGAGATAATTGATGGATGCTCAAGGTCTCTCCCTTGTCCATTCTCTATGCATATAAAATTTTAGTCTCTCTCAAGGCCTTCAACACTACCTTGAGCTTATCCTCAAGGTCTACTACTAAAAATTTCATTGCTCTTCTTCTAGTTAGCATCTCAAATATGTTCATACAATACATTCACTCTAGATCACTCCTAGATTTATAGATCAATCTGATACCAAGTTTCAATGGTGTCTATGGGTGTCTTTATGCAAATTTAATGGTGGGTAAACTCACATAAGTGGTTTACAATTCGAGTGAGGAAGGAAAAGTTGCAAAAAATGACCCAATGCCAAAAAAATTGGTTTTGGGGGTTTGAGTGAACCAAAAGAGGGTTCGCTAGAACCTAGATTTGAGCAAACCCACTAAATGCCTTGGGCCCACCATTCCCACAAAAAGAACAAAGGAAAACCCTTTTTGAAAGGGGGTTCGCTTGAACTAGGGTTCAAGCGAACCCTTTTTCAAGTGAACCCCTGGGGATTCGCTCGAACCCCCCACCCCCCCTAGTTTTTCTGAACCCCCCTTCTCCCACCTTTTCACCTTCATGCCCAAAAAAACTCTATAATTTTTCCCTTCGAAGCTTGGGTTGAGGATGAAAATGGAGGAGACTTCACAGACCCAACTAGATGATGGTAGTCCTCAGAACGAGATATCCAACAAATATAATTTTAATATGTTTTGGTTTTATTATATATATATTTTTTTAGTTTTATTAAACATAGGTTTTTCACTGAAAATCAAGCTCTTTGTTCTGTACATGTGGTAAAATAGCAGATTATCAAAAAAAAAATGAAAAATATGAGTGCACCAAATATTGAATTCCTTGATCCAACAAAAAAAATTGAATTTTGATGCATACAAAAAAAGTTACATTGTATACGGTCTGCCTATGTTTGAATTGCAATTGGTTTAACTTTGAAACTTGATTAAGGAAAAAGGATTCAATAAAATACTATGAGACCAATTGGAAGCAGTAGATATCGTAGTTACAAACCTAAATTCAAAATAATTAGAATATTATCCTTCATGGAAAAAAATTTATGTTGTATGTGGTGAGCGTCACTCCTTCAAAATTTTGTTTGTTGAAAAAACTAATTTTCGAAGGAGATGGAAAAAGAAGTGCAATCTGATTCCAAAAATTTTGAAAAAAATATATTTATAATCTATGGACAAATTTTCACAAATCACTAGTTTGCATCATCTTCAAATTCCTCACGATTTAGCCGCTATAGGTGCCCGAAAGTGAATATTTAGTTAGAAAACATTATTTCAGTGTCTAGTTTGGCCAAAAATTGTAAACCAGTATTGTGGGATCACCCTAGTATCACTCTATTTGTAGTGTTTGAGGACCTACACATAATATTGCAGAATCCAATTAGGGTTCCCCTTTTTCCTATACATCACCTTACAAAACCTAACAACCTATGACATCATACACCCTCAAGGAATACCACTCTATATTTCTTAATTCCACTCTTCATTGTTGGAACCTTTTCTTAGCATATCATGCATTCTCTTTCTAAATGGTATCGATTTTTCAACATCTTCATGGTTTTCACACTCATATACACCTTCTAACTCATAACTTTTGTATGTAGTTAGATCTCTCTAAATTATTCACACACTAAACACTCATGACTCCTCTATATTATTTTTATTTTATCTTACAATCTTCTTTTTGTATATTACTCCAACTTGATGGCCATCTTCTCTATCATCAATTATATCATACATTTTCCTATTCTTTTATCTAGCTTGCAAACATCTTCTCTCTCATACCTTATACTTTACATAAACTTATTTTTTCTACATAAAACTTCACAAATTCCTTACATACCTTTGATATCAAACCTTCACTTCTTTACCCATATAACTTTCTTCTCATATGCCACCCAATTTTTTGAATGTTTGAACTCACCAACCTATCCTTCCTTATTGTGCAAAAATTCTTGCATTCAAGTCTCTACATGTTCAAATATCCCTTAGATATGGCACTAGCCTTCTACTACATGATTGATCCTCCAAATTAATATTTTCAAGGGTATAAATAGCCTTTGTATAGCTTCTTAACATTGTGTTATTACTATATGTTGACATCATTTGATACTCCTCTTGATATTTGTACCACAATAGAGTGTGGTGTTGACACAACAATATCATCTTCAATTCCTTTCATAGAGGTATGAACTATAGTAGTACATTTTATATTATATTTTTCATTTTATCTATCTACTAGTTAAAATTTGAATGATATTTATTTGTAGTTTAATTTGTATCTTAATTTTGAAAATCCAAATTGTGAACACACCCTTATTATGAATGTAAAGAGATATAAAGTGTGTTTTAGAGTGATTATAAGTGTGTAATAACTAATTCTATTATATGTCATTCTATAATTAATTTTTTTATATGTTAATGTGTATAATTTTTATTGTATTAGTCGGAGCTCGAAGAAAATTTTGAGAGAAGCTTGATTCAACAGCTTCAACATCAATCATCATCGCATGCATCTTCATCCACTCAACATTCAAAGGAATCTTGTCGTCTCTTTCCTTCCCCTAGAGGAAAGTGACTACATTATCCTGGTCCTTTTTTGTATGCCCATATGATATTTTTGTACATATATTTTGTACTCAAGATATGTGACATTATACACCTATATGGGTTTATTGTAATCTTATATTAATTTATTGTACTTATATTTTACTTTGATCAACATATAGCACTATATGCTTATGTGGATTTTTAGTTAATATAAATCTATTTTACAAATGTTCTCCATATTTACTATAAATGATTAATTGAATTATTGAATTATTACACAAGTAAAAAAAAAGATATTTTGGTTTGATTAGTTGAATAAATTCCCAAAAATAATTTTATTCTTTAATATTGTGCAATGAATTTTATCATATTTTAGGTCTTGGTTGGTCATCTTTTTCTAGTCTAGATCAAATCAAATTATAAATATAATCAAGAAGTTGGCACATCTTATAAGTATGATATAACTTTTTTCCCTTGGCCTATCTCTCATAAGTATGCCCAATTTAATGATAATATTATAAATTAGATATCACATCAATTACAATAGGTCAAGATTAAGTAAATTGAGTATGTCATGCAACATAAGAAGGCAAAAAATAAAGTCATGATAAAAGAAAACCTAGTATAAATTGTGTACATGGAAAATAATTGACTTGGGCTAAGCATTGAATACATTGTGGATATTAAGAACATTTGAAGGAGGAACATAAGGAAAAAATAGTATCCTTATGCACATGGATGAGTCTAAGGAATGACCACTAGAATTACAAAGCAATAAAGAATGATAAGACATCACTCTAAGTAATAAACCATGATAGAATATGATGAATGGACATCTAAGAATGATAGTGTTCATACTAATCTAGGTGTTTATATCATTTCACTAAGAGAATTATTCGTATTTACATTTATTTAACCACTCTATTTTGTTAATCATATTTAGGTAGTTGTGTCATTCAAACATATGACTATGTATTATGCACTTCACTGATACTCAACTACTTTAGTTTAAGTTATATCATATCTATTATCTTAATTTATTTATTTATCTTAAATCTATCATGCTAGATAAGATTTAGTCTACTTACATCCTTCATGCATTGATTAGCTTCACCTTTAATCCATATCAGAATGGGCTCTTTTTTACTATGTAACTAATACAATCATTACAATTATTCATTCATTCAATTAATGAAGTTAGATGTCTATTATTCCTCCAATTTCTTATTATCTTGCATGATAGATCTAGGTGCAAGGTTATGCCACTTTACTATCTAGGTTTTCTTTTTTCTTTGTCCTATTTTCCTTTTAATTTTTCATATTTGCGAACCCATAAATTTAATAATTTCAAGAATGTATGCCTACCATAATCCACATAATATTCCATTGTCACATTGGGAGTCATAACAATGTAACCCTGAATGATCAAAATAGTTGGGGTGTAAAAAAAGGAATCCCTTAGTGTTCACCCACCCACCTTGATATTTTCTCATAGTTTTTGATAAAACGGTAAAACGGGTTTTACAAGGACCCGAAACCACAGAGTTTACAAAAAAGAGAAGAGAACACCAAAGGTCCACCAAAAAAATAGCTGCCCAAGAAAAAGCCAGCAGCAATCAGGCAAAAAGGTCCAGGAGGGTCAGAAAAGAAAGAACAACAGAAAAAGAACATAGAACAACCATTACTTCAGAGACCTAAGGACATTCTATGTCTCTGCCTCCATATCCTGCATATCTTTAACCCCCTTTTTGAAGGTTTGAACCATTTTTGGGGTTAAGGGGGCCTTGCGCTTCAAATTGGTGCGGGTTCTTCTAGAAATGCCTCCATCCGTGTCCTGGCTTTTATCTTCAGTATCTTCCAGGTCAACCACCAGAGATCCCTGCTGGGCTTTTTCAAGCTTTTCTCATAGTTTCTTTAGCCCCACAAGATGAATAATACAAAATATGCATCTGGAAAAAAATTTATTCAATGCAAATAATGCTTTTTGCAACTTATGAAACATTATCACCATGGTCAAACATCTTGAAGATTTAGAAAACTGAGAGAGGCTATTTTGGAGGGACTCTACATGCACTTATGAGTTTAGATAAAAATTTATAGGTGCCACAAATTTTGAGAAATTGTAGACATGCAGATTTGACATCATCGCCAATATTCATCTTTTGATTAAATAAATCAAATTTTATTTAATTAAATCATAAATCTCCTAAAGTCATCCACTTAAATTAAATAAATTCACCTTTATTTGATTTAGCAATTAGCATCATCATCTTTGATTAAATAAAACAAACCTTTATTTAATTAAATTTGAAATCATTTTCTTCTCACTTTGATTTATTCTAATCCTAAAATATAAGTCAAAGGTCAAAATCACCTAATTCCTATTAGATTAATCAAATCCTAATTAGTTTAATCCTAACTACATGAATCCTCTAGATTCATCCACTTGCACAATAAATCACTTAAATTGATTTATTAAAAAGACTTATTTTCCCTCAATAACTCTCATCTTTGACTTTTTTGGACAAAGATAATTCCCCCCAAAACCCTCAACAACATGCATTTATTGGCATTTTTCAAATTTGAATGGGCACATTGACCAAAACTTGCACAAGCTTTGTTCAATCCCATTATGACAAGTGTCTATATCCTATTGGATGGGATTTAGTCCCACATTGCCTAATCTTGGCCTCTCTTCTCTCAAGTTCTCCTATAAATGCAATACATCTTCTCTCATTCAAAATAACACATCTTGGTGCAAGGTTACTCTCTTCATTTGAGAATCAATCTTGCTCTTCATCATCTACAATCTACAATCCACACACACATTTGAAAGCATCTACACTATAGGCAACTTGAGCTCATAGCAACTCATTGTCTATCTCACTAAGCTTAATCAAGGATTGGTAAAGGGCTCTTTCACATATTCAAAGAGCACCAATCCAATATGGGATAGATATATTTCATGTTTTAAATGCTTTGCTTATCTTTGTTATTTGGTTGCATTTGAATCATAGAGTATTATTTCATAGGGACATAAATTTCTGTTGATGTTGTTTTGTCATTCTACTAACCATTTGCAGATTTTCATGTCTACAAAATGGCACTAGAAGGAGGGCTATTTCAGATCACTATTTTTTTTTTGTTGCAAGTATTTTCCAATCTTGACGTTTTGCATTTAAAAGGCCTGTTACAAGTCGGTGTCTTTTAGGACATTTAAAAGCCTTTTCATATTGTTTGGTGTCATTCTTGAATGGAAATAAAGTGTCTGGACTTGCCCACATCTTATTTCGGTATTGGTTTCACTTATTTCAGTATTGGTTTCACTTATTTCACACGTAAGAACTGTAAAAGCTTGCCAACCATAAGTGACTGGAAAATAGTCATCATTTTTTCTTAATTTTGAGGGCGATTTGTGTCCCATGCCTTGACATCATTTACTCTCTGGCACTTATTGTCAATCACCCAGACAAGCCTAGTTTTGTGATTATCTTAGAGTCCTTTGTAGTCTCTATCATATAGGAGGGGGGCTGTCATACTTGTAGAATAGTTAGAATCAGTGTAGTATTAATTCTTATCTGCTCTGTATGACAATGGTAGTCATGGCATACTAAGTGAAGTTATATGGATATATTCACTCTATTTATGATAATCACTACCTCTTTATGAGTCTCGAAAGATTCTTTATACACCTGAGCACTAAGAATCGATGTTAGGATGGGTTGAAGCATTCACACAACAAAAAAAGGTGGAGGTCAGCTTGAGACCTGTCGATTTCATTTACTGGAAAGTTTCAAAATCCTTTTCAAATAAAGAAAATTCAGTGGATATCCCGCAAGGAATGCATTCTATAGCTCCCATTTGTTGCAGGCATTGTAAAAATAGTTCATGTGCCTTCTCTATGCTTCACATTTTGTATGCGTGTCTTTTGATTATGGTCATGGAATTCGGCTTTACACCAACCGATTCTTTTGCTTGAAAGTTCCTTAAGCCGCTTCATCCAATCCTTTTTTTTCCTTATCCTGCAATAATTGCAGTCATTACAACTTAATTCATGCTGTCAAAAGAGCCATCATGCCTTGTTTATATGTCTAGATTTTGCAGACATGCTAACCAAAGTGTATACCAAAGCATATGGTCTCAAGGTGCTGTTTAGAAGCACCATTTTAGCATAAGCAAGAAAGACACTGGAAGAGTTGTGGAGTTCGGCTTTTTCCTTGCCAGTCGCGCCAGTAAGACAAAATGTGCAAAAGCTCGAGATGAATGTTCTTAACCTGTTCAAAAGCTCCTATACTTTTTTTTTAGTGCAGGCTAGGAGGGTGTTGGTCAATGGTTGAAATTGGCTTTACACCAACTAATGCATTTGCTTAAATTTTCTTACGTGGGCGGGGAAGTCACAACATTCCCTGAGATCACATTTTTCTAAAAGGCACTCTGTCAAATAGTTCATGTGACTTGTCTATGCTTCTATGCCTTGCATATACATCTACCCGGGAGGAATGAATGCTGGAAAAATACTGTGGAATCAAGCTTAAGCCTGCCAATCGCATTTATTTTTAATTTTTTTAGATCCCACGTCTCTCTATTCTCCAACCTAGGCGCGACTGTCAAAGGTATTCGTTTAAAAGCTTTTATGTACACTTATCAACTGCATTTATTACTAGCTTTATCTTTACACCAGCCACAATATAAAGTCATTCAAGAGAAAATCTGGGCATAAATCCTTCTTGTTGAAGTGAAACTTGTTGTTTGACAGAAAGTCCATTTAAACCATGTGCAAGGGAAAGCATTAAATTGCAAAAGCATCTACTTATTTTCATTTTCTGTCAGATAAGAAGCAAGTGCATTCATTGCCATTGAAGTCACAGCAGGCCATAGCTGTAAAACTATGTGCCAACTCCCAAATTCCCCTAATGCCAGCATCTGTTTGGTGGAAACTTTAATTATGAGGAAGATGTTGGTCGGGTTGAATAAATAAAGGAGAGTAAAGGTGCAAATATAACTTAAATGATTTTCTAACATGCTTTGTCTATGCTTAATATTTATGATCACAACATGGAATGTTCGATGCTTTTCCAATGTGACTATTCTATGTCTCCACTTTTGCATACACATCTACAGTGAACTTTTCAACTTTAAAATTTAGAAAAAAATTAAAAGGCCTACATTCATACACGTCCAACCAAATCTTGTTATGGTTAAAATCTTATGATGTTGTTTACATGGATAAACCTATATTTTCAAAGTCATAGGATTTGAATATGTTTTGGCTCTTTTACCAGAAAAGAAAGAAAGTGTTTTATATGGTTTGATGATGTGTGATCTACACGTAGGTTTCATTGAGGACTAACATTCATTTAAAAGGTTATCAATGCATGATTTAGACTATTTTTTTTGAAATGCTTCAAGGAAGATGAGGTTTTGATTAATGGATATCATTGAATGCATCTATTTTGAAACCATATCCATTTTGATAAATTATCATTGATAAATCTCTTTTCTAAAATTTTCACTTTGTTATGTTTATAGGTTACATGGGCATGCATAAAGAAGGTTGACATAAAAGTTAACATTGGCATCAAACAAAAATGAGGATGAAGAAAGTGGAGCTGCAGATTTTTTTTTCAAGACTTGGAGAAAAAGCATTTGTTAATGCTTGTTTTAACAATTTAGAGCTTCCATTTTCTACCCTTGTTTTCTGTTTTAAACTAAGTCATTTTTCAATTTGGGTGTAAAATCAATCATTGACTAGATTTCTTTTCAAAAGTTGGGTTAAAATTGAACCTTAGACATTTACTAGATTTCAATTTGGACTTAAAATTGGACAAGGAAAACTTCACATTTCAATTGGTGCTTTTAAAACGAACTCATCACTGCTTTTGGGACTTAAAATGAACAAGTGTTTCCATGTTTTGCAATATTTTTCACAAACTAACATCATTTAAAATGCATATGCGATTCTCTCGTGCTTCACAGCGATCTTGAGAATCAAAAGCATTTTGGTGATGTTAAGTTGTCAAAAATATTGCCTCCACACTTTGATTTGGGATCTAAAATTGAACAAAACATGCGAGTGTGAGCACGATATATTGCGGAGGTTCTCCCCTTTGCTTTTCAACAAGGGTTGTGTGAATGACAGGATATGTTAGCTTGCTTTTGTTTATCTTAGAGGGCCTACCTTGTGGGAAAAAGTACTCACCCAAGGGAACGACCCAACCAGGAACACGCTAAATCCAAGCGACTTCCAACCGGTATATAAGTGTGGATTCTTGAGGAAAGTTCAAGAATCATGAGGATTATTTTGATGAGATGGACAGCAATGGACTCTCGTCGATGTTGGATAATCCCCCATGAACAGAATGCCCGCATTAGAACCCTTTGTTTAGAACAAGGCCAAAACCTTGTCTATCTTGTTGGTGCAAAAGCTCATGTCCTTTGAAGCCGCCCCATGTTATACATGCGGTCTTGTTGTGGAAATGGAAAGTATGTCATGGGAGATTCATGGGTACTAATGCTTGGTTGACCCGAATAAGTGAGTGTCATCGAGGGGAGCTAGTGTGGTCAAGCATTTAGCCATTCGCACAAGATATGCATAGCTGGATTCATCCAAGTGGGAACCCAACAAGATATTGCCTCATCACCCTAGGGTTGTAAAAGTGTTTGGAATCAAAAAAATACATTGCTTGGTTTTCGAAACATTGAAAAACGAACATTCACAAGAGCCTCAATTTTCAAACACCTTAGAGGAAAAAAATATCCTTGATGAATTCAACCACTCTTGCTTTCCCTAGGGATCATATCCTTAGAGGTTTCTAAGTGCTTGAATTCCATCATCATTTGTTTTTACTATGGATAAACCTAGGAAACTTTTGCCCTAATTTCCTTGATTTCCACATAACGGACATTGTGGGATGAAAACGAAAGTGGGACATTAGACATTCAATTTGAAAACATAATCAAGCAAGTGTGTTTGGTAAAAGGGAATTCATTAAGATAAGATAAAAGAAAATTTGGATTACACATGTGTTTTCTAACATGATTTCTCGCAAGATCAAAATCCCAAAACCAAAGTTCAAGAAGCTTAGTCTGAAAGCTCATGAGGAGCATCTTGAGATCCTGAGTTGAATGAATTTTACTATCAACAGAATCCCAATCTTTTTGAAAGGCTTGCTTTCCTCCCATAGGAAATATAGCATGTTCTTCAACATCGAGGTCTTGTAAGCAGAAGTGTTATTCTAGGTCAAGTCTAGGATCAAATTCAATCACTTTCATCCATCTCTCCACCATCAAAATCAGTCAAAAATCACCTCACTAACAACTCTTGGAAACTTTGTAAACATCTATTATGCTAAACTTCTAGGTGAAATCAAATCACTTTGTTTGACTTAACACAACTAGTCAAACCATCATCCTATACACAAGTTTTCTCTAGGATAACACAACTTTCAGGGTTTATGAGTTCTCTTGTTTGGCTTTACACACCTAGCCAAATTATCAAATCATCACCTCATTTGACTTGACACATTTAGTCAAACTACCATCTTGTAGGAGTTCACTCTTGGATAACACAACTTTCTAGAGTTTCACAATTACATTTATCACTCTTGTTTGACTTAACACATCTAGTCAAACCATCAATCCAATCATGATCAATCAAATTCCTAAAAGGTTTAGCATTCCCTTCAAAGTTTCTTTAAGAGTTCCATTCATCCATATCACTCATATTCCGTTTATCTCATCCTCATCATCACTTTGATCCTTCAATTATCTTAGTTCTTTCCTTCTTTGAACCTAAGGTTTTAGACCGATCTAAAGAATTAGAGGTTCATCTCTTACGTTCTTGAAAATTGATCTTCATTTTATGGTTCAAACTCGATCTCAACACAAGAAGAACATGGAATATAAACTTGATTCATCCATCATGAGCAATTCAAGTCAACCAAACTATCTAGGTCTCACAATGCCAATTGATTATCAAAACTCACATTTGTGCAATTCAAGCATGGCATCATTATCTCCTCCAAACTTCAACGATACGAATGTGACTATGCCCGATCTAAAGTTTGGAACACATTTCCCAATGATAGATTTAAATCCAAGTCCAAATCAGCAAATCTATCAACCAAACACTCAATGCATGAGTTTTCCAAACAACATTATCCCACCAAATCCATACATGCAAAATATAAGTTTCTTGAACATGAACATTTCTAGTCCACATTTGGTGAAAGTTGGGATAGATATGCTTGAAAACCCCCCAAATGTTGTTCAGAATCCTAGCAGTATATTGGCAACTCCATATGTTGATTCAAGTCAAGGTAACACCATGCAAAATCAAAGTTACCTAAATCAAGGCAATATGATTCTCAACCACAAAAATGTTCAAAGTCAACCTATAATGCTGAATCAAAAAATCATACCAAATCATCCCATTTTGCTATCTATATCGCAACAGCAGGTGGCAACCATCCAAGCAATTCCAACAATCAACACCATTCCAAAACCACCACCACCACCACCAAAACACAACATGACCAACTCATTCTCCATCATCTTGCAAGCTGCACAAGAATCTTCCTGCAAAAAGGCACTCCAAGCCCAACAAGCTGCACAAATTGCGCAAGCAACTCAAGTAGCTCGAAAAGCTCAAGCTCAAGCTCAAGCCCAACACCAAGCCCAACAGTGGGAAGCATAATTTTGGGCATTATTGCAAGCAATACATTAACAAGTGCATCAACAAGTAGCTCAACAACAAGCCCAAAAAAAAGCATTGTTAGCACAACAATGACACGACCAACAACAAGTGTTGTTGGCTCAGCAACAAAAATAGGAATTACTCACTCAACAAAGTTTGCAACAAATTCCCACCAAAATTGTTGAAAACAATGATCAAGATCTATCCATTAATGAGCATATTGAAGATCTTTTCATCTCATCCAATGATCAAATCAACACACACCAAGAACCACTTTTCAATCACGATCAAAATCCACCAAAAATACCCAACAATGATCAAATTCAAGAAATGTCAACATCACTTGATCCTATGGTTGAAGACATTGGTAATCTCTCTTCCACAATTGTTGAAATAAAAAATCAAGATCAATCCATCAATGAACACCTTGAAAGTGTTTCCATCTCATCTGAAGATCAAATCAACATACATCAAGAGCCATTTTTTAGTCATAATGAAGACTCCATCAAGGTCTAGCAATGGCCCTTCCAATGACATATTGACATCCCTCGACCTCATGATTACGGATAGTGAAGGAATCCTCAAAGATCAAAAGTATATTGAGCCACTTTCCATGCCTAAGAACGATGTCCAAAAACCCACTATTAGCAATCCATCCTTTGAAATTGATCCATGTCAAGAACTTGATCCAAAGCATGTCGAAAGTAATTCTGAAATCATTCAAGAATTCATATCTCCGAGATACTACAATGATCTAATGGGCACTCTTTTATCTATACAAGATGTCACAAATGATGATCGCAACCATATAGCCCATATTCCTCTACCTACCTACGAGATGCTTTCTTTGGATAGACACGTAGATAATCTTCATTCAAAACAAGAGTCTCATACTCTTGACATCATTACCAAGGAACAAGAGTCTCATACTCTTGACATCATTACAAAGGAACAAGAGTCTCATACTCTTAACATTTGTAAACATGATCAAGATATAGATAAATGCAGAGATATATCACAAGCATATCATGAAGAAGGCTTCTACAGAAGTTGCAAATTAGAAACATCATGTGAAAGCATATCAGGAATGAATCATGAGGAAGAATTTTACAAGGATAGCGAAGCATCAACTCTTCTTGAAGAAGCACTACAATATGATATCTCATAAGATCAAGCCAAAGGTATCAATCAGGAAGTCATCCCACATGCGGAAGATCCTATCACTTATAAACTTGGATCAATCACCTTTCTCAGGGCTAGCTACCTCATCAATAAAGAAGTTGGCACTTTTGAAGATTCACCACAGAGCAGAGAAGGATTAGCACCTTGTTTCCAAGGCAGATCATATCCTATTGCAGACAAAATGTTTCTACAAATGAATTATCAAGGGAATGGATTAGGTCTGCATCAACAAGGAATCCTAGAACCAATGCAGATTATCGGCAATCCTAAGCATCAAGGCCTTGGTTATTCGACAATCAAGGGATCTCAACATATCAATAATACCTCCACAATACTAGGGGCAACTTCATCTCGAGCAAATGTCAACATAGGAGCACGAAGAATCCTTATGATGAAACCAATGCCAATACTACAACCCATCATGTCACAAATCTCCATCCACCCATCACCCCATCCATGAATTGGGACAAACATCAAAAGAGATATTTGAAGCAAAGAAAAGAAGCTAAGAAGCATGAAGGACAAATCAAATACATATGGATTGCAAAAAATACAAAGAAAGACTATCCCTATCAAACTCCATTAGTCAAAGAAACTATGGGGCAAAATCAAAAAGGGAAAAGTATCCATCAAAGATGTCCACAAAAGAGAAAACATGCTTCTCAAGTGACATACAAAGTGTATCAAGCAGTTGGTCCTAATTCTATGCACACTTCCATATCCACCCATCATTACTCATCTTCCCAAGTTTGGAGAGTCAAAGGTACCAAACCATCAACCAATCCATATTTTATCCCTACACACACTCCATCCATGCCTCCACACATGATATCCAATTCTCACATTGACCATGTATTGGTAGTGACTCTTCATCATAAGGATTCAGAAGGCACTCTATTGCAATGTGCGCACAAAGACAGAGTTAACTCCCGTATCGGCAAAGCAAAATAGATTTCTCAAAATTTGCTTTCGAGTGCACATATCTTGGCAAAGTAGCTTCTTCAAGTAGGATACCGATGGCATGTTATGACAGAAGCATCAACATCAGCTTAAAATCTCTCAGAAAATATAAAAAAATTAGAAAAATGTCCTGAAAAAATGGTCACCTTGATGAAAACCTGGCAAACAGGCGTCTTGGCGACAACAAAAAAATAAAAAAATAAAAAAATCCAAAAAACAATTAGAAAAAGGATTGAAAACAGTAAAGAAAAAAATCGTCCTCTACCGAAAACCATTTTGGTGGCGCTTTGGACAAGTACCATGATGAAAACTTGGCAAACAAGCGTCATGTGTAGAATCAAGCATTTGCGTGCGCCTGTTCAAGGGAAAGCATCTTATACATTCATAATAAAGCTAGAATTCCATCCATATCATTCGTTCATCCATGAACCATTTATCCAACTGGGCAGTTTTATCCATCTGCATCCAAGGTCCAAGTTACCTTGATCTTGATAAAATTTTGGAGCACACTTTACGCTTGTTTATGGTAAACATCTTGACATGGGTCATTTTCACTGATCCTATCCAATCCAAACATTATCTGAGCCTTGAAGCATTATCTGAATGAGAATCCTCTATTTTGAACACCCTTATCTTATCGCAAGATAATCCATATCCATTCGTCCAAACATCCACCCATGGCATTCCCTGCATTGCTAGACATTAGGGGCAGATATTTGCATCTTGCTTCAAGAATAAATCTTGATATATATCATCCAACTTATGTGGTGATCCAAACATTGGCAAATGTGAAATTAAACTAGTCAAAGCATTTGCGAGCCAAAAATCCCAAATCACTAGCACATGGCATATTTTGACGAGATGACGTTCCTTATCAAGCATTATCTTTCATCGAACATCAATCCAAGCAATCCATATCAGTTGCATCTAATGCGCATGTCAGCATCACATCAAATCATCAAAGCAATTTTGTTCCAAGTCAAGCTTCATCAATCTTGATCAGTCAAATCCAATCAATCATCACCTTGTTTGACTTAACACACTTAGTCAAACTATCATCTTGTGCATGAGTTTACTCTAGGATAACACAACTTCCTTGGGTTTACAAGTTCATTATCATCTTGTTTGGCTTAACACACTTAGCCAAATTATCAAATCCATAATCACCTCATTTGGCTTAACACACCTAGCCAAATTATCCTTTTTGTACGAGTTTACTCTGGGATAACACAACTTCCTGGAATTTACAAGTGCATTATCATTTTTGTTTGACTTAACACACTTAGTCAAACTATCAATCCATCAATCTAATTTATCAATATTAAACTTGGTTTTCAACAAAATCCCAATATAGAGCATTGATATCATCATGTATCCATATCCAAATTGTCAAAATCATGCGAAAATCCGAAAAACATTCAGAAAATCCATCAAAATTCAAAAACATCAAAAACTCATCAAAATTTCAAAAACATCCAAACCATCAAAAATCGAAAAACATGTCGAAATATCAGAAAATCTTAAAAAAATTCATCATTTAGTCTTGTCAGTCTTTCACCCTGTTGAACTACGTTGTCTCTGAGCTTGAACGTAGGCAAGGTTGATCCTTGATCAGCCCCTGAGACATTTAGGGTCAGTCCTTAGGCGTCCGTCGCATTGGCAATCCATTTGCCCATTTATTTTATAGTTGGGGTCAATCCTTAGGCGTCCACCACATTGGCAATCCGTTTGCCCATTTATTTTAGGTTAGGCATCTGTTGCAATGGCATCTGTCTGCCCATCTAGTTAGGCATCCATCACAGGGGCATTCAGTTGTCCATCTTTTTAACATTTTAGGATTTTAGGTGTCCATCGCAATGACATTCGTCTACCCATCTAATTAGGCGTTCGTCCTAGGGGCACCTATTTGTCCATCTAGTTTACATTTTAGGATTTTAGGCATCTGTCGCAATGACATCCGTCTGCCCATCTAGTTAGGCATCTGTTGCAGGGGCACCCATTTGTCCATCTAGTTTACATTTTAGGATTTTAGGCGTCCATCGCAATGACATCCGTCTACCCATCTAGTTAGGTGTCCATCGCAGGGGCACCCGTTTGTCCATCCAGTTTACATTTTAGGACTTTAGGCGTCCGTCACAATGGAAATCCATTTGCCCATCTATCTCATTAATAGTCAAGTCAATTGGAGTCTGAACTACATCATCTCTGAGTGTAAATGTAGGCAAGGCCATCCTTGATTGGCCCCCGAGACACAAAATCCAAAAACATTCAAACATCTCAAAATTCCAAAAATAGCCTCAAAACATTTGAAAAAACCAAAATGGTGCACCCATTTCATCTCACTTTCACCCGTGATTCTCATCACGCATAATAAAATCAATCGTCGCCTTCACCCTTTGGTGAGTCATCCAGAAACAAGTTTAGTAGGTTCCAAAGTGAACACCTAATCGTCAAAGTCTCAAAAGCCTAGATTAGTCAGTCAGCAAGTTGGTCAACTCGGAGTATCAATAGCTTATCACCCAAATCAGTCTCATCAAAACCCTGATCACTACATGTCCTAGGATGAAGCTTTCCTGCGATGGACATAAGCATCAGGTACCTCACAATAGTTTAGCCTTGGCTAGTGGTACGATGAACATCAACTTGTTTGTTTACTTTATTTTGGTCTTTGTTGACTTATCTTATTTTGAGCTCATTCCAAGGACCTCTCGATGATGCCTAAACAAAACAAGTTTAGAGAGAAAGGAATGGGGCAATGATCATTATCTTTTTATCTACTGTGCTTTTTGGATATTCTTGTAAAATAACTTCGTAATGCATACTTTTTTTTGTTTGTAGGAAGGATGTTTTAGGTATCTTGTTGACCACATAAGAAGGCTTGCCTTTTTATGTTTTGGCCTGAGATGTCTGGAATATCTTAACTGCATTCTGAATAAGGTTTATGTTTGTCAAGTGTGAACAAGAGTACTCCTATCTGTTTGATGAGTCAAATTCCATCACACTAGGCGCCACGCCATCCTGGTTCTTAATACCTTGATGCATCGCACCTACGTGTGTTATCAAACATAAAGAAAGGTATGCTCTTTTCCCATCCTTGGATAAGCAATACATCATCATCGTTCATCATCATTTCCAATAAAGTTTTTTTGTTGAACTTCTGCATCTTCTTGGATTCAAGGGTTGATCCCTCTCATTTTTCTATCCTCTTTCACACTAACAATGCATCCATCCTGCATCCATCCTACGTCCATCTTGCATCTGCATTCTCATTCTACATAATCACGTCATATCATTATAGGACAACATCATCCATTTCATCCATCTCACATGCATAGCATAATCATTTAACATGTTTAAAATAATATAGATTTGTTATTTTAAGCATCTTCCAAACATCTTATTTACATCACCATTATCATATAGTTTCATCATCCATACATCCATTTTGAACCTCTTTGTCGTGAGATCGACCTCAAATCGAATCTTTTCGCTCGATCTTTCGAGGGGGCAATGTACTAACGTACTTATTTTCATTGGGGCATCCAAAAATTCAGAATTTTTTTAATTTCGATGTCAGCAACATCATTCTTTGAACCAATGCAACGAGTGCATTGCTTCAAAGAGGGGCAAAATGTAGATGCAGATTTGACATCATCGCCAGTATTCATCTTTTGATTAAATAAATCAAATTTTATTTAATTAAATCATAAATCTCCTAAAGTCATCCACTTAAATTAAATAAATTCACCTTTATTTGATTTAACAATTAACATCATCATCTTTGATTAAATAAAACAAACCTTTATTTAATTAAATCTGAAATCATTTTCTTCTCACTTTGATTTATTCTAATCCTAAAATATAAGTCAAAGTTCAAAATCACCTAATTCCTATTAGATTAATCAAATCCTGATTAGTTTAATCCTAACTACATGAATCCTCTAGATTCATCCACTTGCACAATAAATCACTTAAATTGATTTATTAAAAAGACTTATTTTCCCTCAATAACTCTCATCTTTGACTTTTTTGGACAAAGATAATTCCCCCCAATACCCTCAACAACATGCATTTATTGGCATTTTTCAAATTTGAATGGGCACATTGACCAAAACTTGCACAAGCTTTGGCCAATCCCATTATGACAAGTGTCTATATCCTATTGGATGGGATTTAGTCCCACATTGCCTAATCTTGGCCTCTCTTCTCTTAAGTTCTCATATAAATGCAATACATCTTCTCTCATTCAAAATAACACATCTTGATGCAAGGTTGCTCTCTTCATTTGAGAATCAATCTTGCTCTTCATCATCTACAATCTACAATCTACACACACATTTGAAAGCATCTACACTATAGGCAACTTGAGCTCATAGCAACTCATTGTCTATCTCACTAAGCTTAATCAAGGATTGGGAAAAGGATCTTTCACATATTCAAAGAGCACCAATCCAATATGGGATAGATATATTTCATGTTTTAAATGCTTTTCTTATCTTTTTTATTTGGTTGCATTTGAATCATGGAGTATTATTTCATAGGGACATAAATTTCTGTTGATGTTGTTTTGTCATTCTACTAACCATTTGCAGATTTTCATGTCTACAGAAATATCCTATCATTGTTTGCCAAGTTTTTGCACTTAGGGCTCTTAAAATATTGCACCAAAATAGTATATCCCTGATTGAGCAAGACAACTAGGGTGAAAAAAAAGACCCCTAGAATTATCCTATGCACCTTAATGTGTTGGCACTATCTATTCAATATCACAACACATGAGAAAATTTATGCTTTCCTACAACTCTTTTCTAAATGAGAGAGGTTATTCTAGAGGGACCCTATATGACCCAATAGGTTCAAACATATTTTTTATAGGTGCCACAAATTTTAAAAACCAGTTTGTCATATTTTAGTATTTTTTCATACTTAGGGCTCTTAAGTGATAACATCAAAACAATGTAGCCTGAAATGATTAGGATAGTAGGGCTACAAAAAAGGACCTTTCTTAGCATTCACATACCCACTTATAAAAAATTTCATTGCTTTTTTGGCCCCACAATGCACAAAACAAAATTATTCTTTCCTGCAACTTTTCACTGAATATAACTAACATTTTTGTAACAGTTAAAAAATTGTCAAAATGGATTAGAGATTTAAAAGTTGAGAGAGATTACTATGGAGTGACCCTACATGACATAGTAGGTTTAGACACATTTTTTTTGGTGCCATAAATTTTGAGAACTATTTTTTCATAGTTTAGTAGTTTTTTGCACTTAGGTCTCTTAAGAGATTACATTGGAATAGTGTAGCCCAAAATTATCGATACAACTAGGGTGAAAAATAGGACCATGAATAGTGTAGACAATAAAAATTAACCACTTTAATTTGGTTAATTTATCCCTAATTCGACCATTTTCCTATCCTTTATATTAATTAAATAATACCTTATTATTTTATCAATACTCAATAATTTCATATCCTTTATGTTAATTAAATAATATACCTTATTATTTAATTAAAATTCAATTATCTTGTATCCCTTCATCCTAATCTATTTCCTCTATTATCCTAAATCCTACCCTAAAGTAATAGCTACCTTTAATTATTTACCCCCATCTTATTCATCTATTAAATTGAATATATACCCTTATTTATTTTATTTAATCCCATATCGCTTTCCTCCAAATATTTTCCTCTCATTTGATGTCACATCCTCCAACTCTCCCACTTGTCCTTTAATCCTAATCCTGATCCCCACATAGCCTACCCACTAATCACTTGCACACATGTAATCCTTGATTAGGTGGGTCAATACTCCCCATCACATCAATCACATGGGCCTTGTGCCCCCAAGGGTACAATCTCCCTCTAAAGCCCTCTCATTGTTCCACTTGGCACAATCTTGTGGCTTGAGAGATGACCTCTCATCTCCAACATTAATCTCCGTCAATCAATCTCAACCCTTAATTCCTTTTCATCCAAATCCTATATATTCATCACCTAACTATTTTATTTGGTATCTCACTCATTTTCATTGGAGCATTGTTATGCTGTCAAAATTTCATGAGCACACATCCAAATCGAACATCTTGGGAAAATCTACTCAACAAGAGGCTTGTCGTATTAGTCTGAGCTTTCTTTCCTTGAATGTTTTTTGATTTTTTGTTTTTTTGGTTTTATTAGTTAAATCATTTATTTTAAAACACATTTTCACTACACATATTTTGGCATCTCCAATGGAACCCATGTCACAGGTCTACTAACACTTTTTCTTGTAAGTTTTTTTAATTTTTATAGTAATAGGCTTTCCTTTAGAGGTGGATCCACTACATAGGCGGCTCTGCTATCTTTAGAGGAAAATCCACCTTCTTTAGGTACAAATATTCTTTCCAAATCACAATCAACTACAGAGGTAAATCTGCAACTAGATGACTAGATATGCTAGTACACATGTGGATTTGTAGAAAGGTGATTTCATAGTTCTTTCAGGGGTGGATTTGCTAGATAGGCAGAGTTGCAATCTTCAGGGATGGATATATTGGACAAGTGGCTTCACAATCTTTAAGAGGGGATCTACTTAATAGATAGCTATGTAATCTTCAAGGGTGGATCTACTAGATAGCCAAACTTGCAATCTTCAAGGGTGGATCTCTTAGACATAAAATTGTGCGATCTTTAGGGGTGGATATGTTGCTACATAGGCGGCTTCAATTGCATAGGGGCAGATCTGTTGCTGCAAAAGTGGCTTCACTTGCATAAGGGTAGCTCCACTAAGATATGGCTTCATCATCTTTAGCTTGGTGGTTGTAATTTTTTCTTGGGTGATTCCACTTTGTACATCAGTGAAAACATAAGATATAAAGAATTTTTTTTTATAAAAAAAATATGTCTCTTTATCATTTGGCTTTCCAAAAAAAATCTCTAGGGGCTTCACCCCTAGACCATTTACTCGAGGGATCATGTATGTCCCCCCTCACCCCTATCATTAGGGTGGGTGTCCCAACCCCCTTAGGTTCACACTCATTTTATTTTGATCTTTTTTCATCTAATCAACTTTTTTTGTAGTTTGATATTGCTTTCCAAGGTTCAATAATCAAATATTCTAACATAACTTCTACAAGTTTGCGATAAAATATATTCTTTTTATCACTAATCTAGGCACACTTCAATTTCTTAAGGGTCAATCTATTGTGTGCTTTTTTGCGATCATAAATTATTGATGTATACTCTCCCCTTGCACCTTTTGGTGAGCCTGGGGATCAAAAATCATAAATCGATCAAAGTCCATTTGTTATCCTAGTTGCACTAGTTTGTGTGTATGCTCTCTCCTTGTGCTATGTGTGAGCCTAAATATCAGAAACACCTAGCATATCCTTCACTTTTGGAGGATTTATTGGGGATTTCATCATCTCAAGGATGAACTCAACCACGTGAACTGATGAGGTATATAATGAGGGGAAAAAAAAATTTGTACCCCAATCTAGTCGCATCGTGTTTAGTGAAGTTGTGATACTGGGGTGATTTCAAGTTAGGAGAGAAAGGTTGGTATGAATGACTTGGCTGACATTCTTGACCCATACTTGTGATGGGATAGTGTTCATGGATGTGCCTCATGTATGCTCCTAGTATTCAGAGGATGCACTAGATCACCTTTTAATATCCTAGCTTAAGACTTTTTGATCGTTTCTTGGTGTGGTGCAAAGTACAGTATCATGCTTGAAGCTACTCACCATGTATCTCCATGAATAGAGGTAGGATCTCTTTGGGAAAGGTCTCAAGACCTCCAAAAGATGGGAAAAGATGAGCCCTTGTGCCACTAGATCCTTATCTATTGAATCTTGACTGAGAGATGCCTCACAGTAATCTCGAGATGGGTCAGTGCAAGATCATGGGGGTCAAAACTAGGCCCCTAAGTGGTAATGAAATTTCAAAAAAATAGAGTTAAACAACTTGACATAAAAAATTTAATCAGCTGTTTAAATAATTTTAAAAATATGTAAGATCAAATTTTTTAGCAAATTGAATGTAGTTTCTAGGCTACTAGTCCATTTTTGGAAAAAAGTAAATATATTTTACAAAAATTTGAAATTTCAATGTAGTAGTACTAAATTTTTAGGGGAAAAGATAAAAAGCAGGTGTATCTCTGCCCAACCTAAGTACAAGAAAAAAAAATATATCTAAAACTTTCAATATATGTAGAGGACACATGCCTAGATGTGGTGTATTTTTTTGTATTTTCTTGCATTTAAATAATTAGTTATGACTTTTATTAGAACATTTCAAATCTATTAAAATGTGTTTGTCTTACCACCATAACTTGGTCAAAAACTAATGAAATTCAATTTTTTTTATCCTATAGTATGTGAAGCACAGAATGTGATGCATCTTTTAGATTCAAAAATGTGAAATAGTTTGAAAATTATAGAAGTTTTTCAATCAGCCTATCAATCAAGACTTTACTCGTAATGTATGTATAAAATCAATAATATATTTTATTAAATTCAAAATAAGAAATATCTTATATTGGTGGAAAGATGACAATTTTTTCAATAAATCCTTTTTGTTTCATCGAATTCAACTAAAAAAAAGTCGGTAGCCATAAGGGAAAACATCGAAAAACTAAGGAAATTTTGTAAACATGTTTTTTGAGTTGACTTTACAGGTTTGGAAATCTTGAATCAAATCCCAAGCCAAATCCTGAGCCTACTAATATTTTCATAAAAATGGATATCCGTTTGAAACGAATATTTGTTACCTTTATTATTTGTAATACATAATATTTGATATATTAATATACTATATATATTATTTACTATTTATAATATATTATATTATATTATATATTATTATAATATACTATATATTATATACTATATACTACACATTTTATATAATATATTATATATTATATACTATATATTAAATATTATATATTATATAATATATTTAGTACATAGTATATATATTATATACTACATTATAATATATATAGTGAGATAGAGAGATGGGGTGTGAGAGATAGAGGGAGGGAGAAACCTGATAGAGAGAGGAGTTTGGGAGGGATAGAGCGATGCAGAGACTTGAGAGAGAGGGGTTTGGTAGGGATAGAGGGAGGGAGAGAGTTATCTAGTTAGGGGGGAGGGAGAGACCTGAGAGAGAGAGGGAGTGGGAGATACTTGAGAGAGAGAGAGAGAAAGACCTGTGATGGAGATGGAGAGTGAGAGATACATGAGAGAGAGAGACATGAGAGAGAGACATGTGAAAGAGAGACCTAAGAGGGGGATGGAGAGAGAGAAATAGACCTGAGAGAGAGAGATAGAGATATAGAGATAGATAGACAGAGACAGATAGAATGATAAATAGACAGATAGATAGACAAATAGACTAGACAGAGAGAGACTTGAGAGAGAAATACTTCAAAGGGATTGAGAGAGAGAGAATGAGAAAGACATGAGAGGGAGATGGAGAGAGAGAGAAAGAGAGAGAAATAAGAGGGAGATGGAGAGTGGGAGAGTGTTTAGAGAGAGAGACAAAGTGAGAGAGATCGGGGAGAGAGAGAGAGAGTTATCTAGGTAGGGTTCCCAAGGGAGAGACCTAGAGAGAGAGGGGGTGGGAGGGATAAAGGGGGGGAGAGATTTGAGAGGGAGAGAGAGGGATTGAGAGAGAGTTGTCTAGTTAGGGTGGGAGGTATAGAGGGAGTTATGGACCATAGAGAGAGAGGGGGAGGGAGGGATAAAGGGAGGGAGATATGGAGAGAGAGATACTTGAGAGGGAGAGAGGGATTGGGAGAGAGTTGTCTAGGTAGGGTGGGAGGGATAGAAGGAGTGAGATACTCAAGAGAGAGAAAGAGGGTGGGAGGGATAGAGAGAGAGATGAGAAGAAGGAGAAGGAAAAAGAGAGAGAGAGAGAGGGAGAGAGAGAGAGACCAAAGAGGGAAGGAGGGAGAAAGTTAGAGAAATACCTGAGAGGGAGATGGAGAGTGAGAGAGACATGAGAGAAAGAGAGGGAGAGGGAGAGGGAGAGGGATAAACCTAAGAGAGAGGGACTAAGAGATATTTTTCTAGGTATTGTGGGAGGGATAGAGGGATAGAAAGACCCAAGAGAGAGAGGGTGGGAGAGAGAGAAGAGGGAAGGAGGGAGGGAGAAATAGAGAAATACTTGAGAGGGAGATGGAGAGTTAGAGAGACTTGAGAGAAAGAGAGAGGGAGAGGGAGACACCTAAGAGGGAGAGAGGGATTGAGTGAGTTGTCTAGGTAGGGTGGGAGGGATAGAGGGAGTGAGAGACCAAAGAGAGAGAGTGGGGGGTGGGAGAGAGAGATAGAGGGAGAGACTTGAGAGAGAGAGGGAGGGAGTGGGAGAGACTTGAGAGATAGAGAGAGAAAGAGAGGGAGAGGGAGAGATAGTTATCTATTTAGAGTGGGAGGGAAAGACTTGAGTGAGTGAGAGATGGAGTAGGAGAGACCTAAGAGAGCGAGAGGGGGGGAGAGAGAGTTATCTATTTAGGGTAGGAGGGAGAGACCTGAGAGAGAGGGAGTGGGAGAGACCAAAGAGAGAGAGATACTTGAGAGATATAGAGAGAGGTAGTGGGAGGGACTTGAGAAAGAGAGAGAGGGAGTGGGAGAGACTTGAGAGAGAGAGGGATTGGGAGATACTTGAGAGAGAGAGAGGAGTGGGAGATACATGAGAAAGAGAAATGCTTGAGAGGGAGATGGAGAGTGAGAGAGACCTAAGAGAGAGAGGGAGAGAGAGGGAGAGAGAGAGAGATAGAACTGATTGGGAGAGAGACCTAAGAGAGAGAGAGAGGGAGTGGTACAGACCTAAGAGAGAGAGAGAGTGTGAGAGAGGGAGAGGGAGAGGGAGAGGGAGAGGGAGAGAGAGTTATCTAGTTAGGGTGATGTAATGGTGTGAATTTTCACCCCTATGAAAATTCCACATTTACTACCTCCTACCTTAGAGTATTAAATCAGATAATGCAATCTATATTTTTGCCACCTCTCCCTATCCACTTGGTAGTTGTTTTATCTGTCAGTGGTGGATATTCTATCGAGGATGCTAGCATGGTATGCAGACATCTGCGTAACACATTGACATCCTAATAGGATTCCCACCTCTGGAATCTATAGAGGTGTTACACTCCTCCATTGGACATGAAGTGTAATGTTTCTTGCCCTTTATATCGACTTAAAATGGCTCTTTTGCCTCTATTTTCACCTTTCAAATGGCTATCTCATTCATTCTTTTATGCTTCTTGATCATCTTGATACCTTGGGAAACTCTCTTCACTCTTCTTACTCACTTTTAGCTCCTTCAAGCATCACCACCTCCATTGAAGTTGCAAATTATTTTTTTTTGGGTTAACTCTTCATTGTTGTGACAAAATTGGTCTTTGAAGGCTTGCACACTTACTCCCTCCATTTTCCTTGAGAGCTCTTGGTTGAGAATTTGATATCCTTCCACTTTCCATTTACTTTGCATTATCATATTTGATATCGTAGCTTATTTTTGTTTACATATTACTTGGTACTCTCATTTCCATACACTTTATTTATCATCTCTCTACAATCATTGTTATCTAGTTGTCTATGGAGGTGGAAACACCAAAGAGAGGGACTGACTAAGGTAGTCCTCTACAAATAGCCCCAACATTTTCATGTCTTTTGTGTGCAGGTTTTTAGTAAAGTGAAGATCTTGAATATATCAACTCGTGGGTAGGAAGTTGTGCATTCCTCACCCTTCTTTGTCAACTCATAGAATAGATTGAGTTAAAGTATTTTCTTCTTTTTTTGTCATTTTTCTATTTTCTATTTCTATTATCGCATTAAACTTTACCAATTGGGTTGCTAGTTAGATTTTTGTGATTTTGGACTGTATCTTGCACTTTCTATCCATACAAACACCAATGCACCACTAAGACATCAACGTTTTGTGCTCAATTTTGTTTCCTATGTTGTAGTCCTTTGATAGTAAGTTGTATGAGTTGTAGTTTGAACTCCGAGAGTCTACTCACCTGACTTCTTGAAAGACTCGAGCTTGTAAAAGGATAGCAGCAATCAGGTTGCTCTTCCTTTTTGGCGTTTAAACTTTAAACTCTTTTGAAACATTTCATTAGCTTGAGGTAGATCAAGGAAACCTATTGTTCTAGACTCTCCCACAACCTGGAGCCTTGAGCAGTCGGTCCCCCTCCTCTACATTTTGGTGAACCTGACGTGAACATCATAGTGTTTGTTTCCTTCTGTGGGGATTCCTCCTCCCATATCTTGTGTGGGTTGTAGACTTGATGTTTGTGAAACTTTACGAGCTTTACAACTCAATATATAACTTTTGAGTACGTTGTGTGAAGGAGTGTGCAACACCAACACCTAGGGATGGATTTCCCAAAGGTCACTACTTGTTTCACTTCTCAGGAGATGGTATCAAGGGAAGAGATGTGTTTCTTTGATGAAACCACTCATTCCCCTACCCCTCATGTCTCTCATATGGCCCCACCTCTAAATGATGATGATGCTCTCTCTATTCCTATAGAGCATCTCATTGCTCTAGATAGAAGGCTATTGGATCTTGCAAATCATTTGGGGAAAGAAAAAAAATGACTAGGGCCGCTAAGGTTGTCAATGAGATGAGATATATGTTAAAAAAATATCGGATGGGCCGAGAACTTCTACGAGGCATCACTAACATAGTGAAAACATATGTCCCTGAATACAACTTTGGATCAGGTGTTACTCGAGGTTCTAAGCCTAAAACCTCTGGAAGACAACTAGAAGGTTTTATGCATGTGACCTCAGTGTACACGGCTGAATTAGGCCCTTCCATCACCACAACCCTCATTCGTAAGGCACCTTCGACCATCAAAGTAAATAGAACCCCTCTCAATTCCAACACTATTCCTTCTAATTCTGGCGATGGTAACTCTGGGGGGCCATGTTGGCTCTAGCAATAGAAGCCTTGGCATAATGGGGGGTAGTGGTTCTTGTGTCTCTAGTGATTCTTGTGGTGGTTCTAGCAATGGTTTCACTGGTACCATTTCATTTTTTTACCTCCTTTCTAAATGCCCTACTATAGAACACGAGCCAAATGTAGAATCAGTTGGTGAACCTATCCCGGGCCACCTCTCAGCTGATCTTTCAACCTTTCTTCCCACATAGTCCTCTTTTGATAGAAATTATGAACACTCCCTTACCCTATGGAATGGAGATTCCTAAATTTGAGAAGTATAGTGGTAAAGGAGACTCACAAATGCGTGTGTCCACATTCAGCGCAATGTGTACAGACTTCTTTCAATATGATGCCTTGATGGTCAAGTTATTTCCTAGATCTCTCTAGGACACAACACTAGAGTGGTACTATTCCTTTATCGATAACTCCATATTCTCATTTGATTAGAAGGTAAATCAATTTCTCTATCAATTCCAAGCAAACATTAGGCCAAATATGGCCTTTTTAGATCTCATCTGAAGTAAGAAGGGAGAGTGCGAGAAGACAATTGACTTCATTGCTTGATATCAACCGCTATTCTCATAGATATCTTACCCTCTACTTGAATGAGATGTGCAAAAAAATTTCATCGACAACCTATAGAGGTCATGGCAGGAGATGTTTTCTTTGATGAAATACCCTTCTTTCACACATCTGTGTCTGGCCTTGCAGGAATACCAACAAATGATTCCCTAGTTTGGGGGATCTTCCTTGTATTCCTGTCTTGAGGGTAGGTCAATTATGTCAATCTCTAGTAAGGGTAAATCTATTGGGAATGTAGTTTATGTGTCTAGTGAGAAAGGCCTCAAAAATAACAAACAGTTCACAATTTTTTCTGAATCTTATTCCTCTATCTTGAAAAAATTATTGAAGGATAAAATAATAACCTTACAAGATCCTCGACCCATTACTAAGTCCTACCCCGATTGGTACGAAGAAAACAAATTTTTCCAATACCATCAGATTAATGGACATGATATCGAGTGATGTATGCACCTACATCATGAGATACAGGAGTGCATCGATGATGGTACTATCCACCTTGATGGGAAAAATCAAAATGCAGATAAATCTGTGGCAAAAGCTAATAGTGAGTTGTAGATTTACACAGATCCTTTCCCATAACACTATACAAACTTGATTGTTGAGCCTTCAAACCCTTTTGAATAATTCCTTTTCAAATTATGTCAATATGATCTCATTTACCCACATTGCCTCAGCTCAACCTACGACTAGTTAACTAGGTTCAACCTTTACATCGCATGATGTACCCATGAATGGAAAGCCTTCTCCTCTATACATTCTCTCTTGTCTAAATGGAAATGTTGTGACTAGGATCTTAGTGGATCTCATGAGTCATGTGAATATGATCATAGAGGAGACATTACTTCTAAATTTCCTTCATAAGAAGGAATACAAGAAGATGAAAAGCTTCATATGTACCCATGATGGACTCTTACTTGCTCCCCTTGGTTCTATCTCTCTTTTGGTCTTGGTAGGTCCCAAGTCTGGGCATACTATTTTGATATTATCATGAAGTCTAACTTGTTCAGAGTGAAGCTAGAAATCCCTTGGCTAGATTCCATGAATGTAGTCCCTTCAATGATCCATAAGTGTTTAAAGTTTTCTCATGAGGGATTTGTTCACGTTGTGCATGACATTGGGTATAAGTCATTGGTGTTGCATGAGGGCTAAGTTCTCTGGATCACTTTTGGTCTACCCCTATTGGTCTGCTTCCTCCAAGAATGGACATGTTGTATTTCACTTATGTTAAATACAAGAAATGGTGCATAGCACCGAAAGTGACCTACCCTCCTTCCCCCATGCTACTTCAGTTAAGGCTTCTATGATCACGCAGAAATGAGATACCTCTTCCTCCTCTCAAAAGGGGAAGGGAAAGGGGAAGAGGGAATCTACTCACACCCAATAGCCTTCCTCTTCTTCTATTGTTTTATCTACTTCTACCTCCTTCCCTTTTATGGCAACTTTGGATTTTTCTCCCATGCCTTGCATGGGGAGTCTGATGGTGCTCGCTTGGTGAAAGGCCAAGCATTAGTTATTTGATCTTTCTGTCTTACCCATGGTGCTAAGGCCCATTGTCTATGGTAAGGGGAAGGGCCCTCATGGATTTTCCTTTGTGTCTTGTCCTTCATGGCCTCATATTGATCTTTCCCAAGCTATGGCAGTGAATGGGAAGAGGTATGCCACCGAGGCACATGATTCTGCTTCTTTGTCTATTTTAGTTTCCACTCTTATGTGTCCTGCTCTTGCTCCCAACCAAGGGGTTTCCCTCCCACCAGCAATGGTTGTGGAGGACACGCCTATAATGGAACATGAGCCTCTTGCTCCTCAGGTTGCAAGTTCTAGTTCTTGAAGCCAAAGAAACCAGCTTGCACATGAGCGTAAGCATTGGAGAAAGGCTTTGGTTGTTGAGCATGATACCTTGTGAAAGGTAGAAGAGGAGCTGAAAGCTCCTATTTTGGTATCTCCTATTGTGCCTCCCTCTCTTTCCCCTTCTACTTCATTTCCCATCACCTCGATCTTTCTTCCTGCTCCACCCACGAGCACGGATGACCCTCACCCTAAAAGGGTGCAAATGTTCATCACTCCTTCAGTTGAGCCTCCTCTCCTAATGTCCCTTCTGGATATCTTTCCTTCTCCTGGGATTGTTGATATGCCGAATACCTCAGTGGTATCTACTACAGTTCTTTCCTCTTCCTCCTCACCTTCTGCTTCTTTTGTGGGGATCCCACATCCTCTGATGAAGCGTAAGTTGCAAGATGAACCTTCTTCTAATGGGGGTCAAAATAAGGGATCACCTTCTTTAGGAGAGGGTTCTGCTTCGGCTTGTATAGTCCTAGTGATGGAGGAAGCCCCAACACCCCTTGAGTTTTTCACTATCCCCTGAGTCTTTTGATGAGGTTGGTAGTGGATCTTGAGCACCTCCTTCACCCACTTGGTTGACACATGGTACTCCTTTCAAGTGTATATTCAACTCAGTGGATGATGTCTCATATTTTTTGGTGATCTATGTAAGTTCAATGACGTTTACCTCATAGGAGTTGAGCGAAGAAGACCTTGAGGGGCCCTCTTCCTTAGCTCACAGGAGAGTCAGAGGGTGCTCTAATTGCTATCCTTCCCTTGCAAGCTCATTTTCCCTCTCCCTATAATAATCTAGATTGGGATAATGATGACCTCCTAGTTGATGAGGACTACGAGAGCACCTCATCTTTATCTATAGATTAGATTTTTGTGTGTTTTACTTCCAATGTGCTTGTTTGTGTGTGTTCCTAGAGGATCCTTGTCACCCTCATAGGCGCTTGGATACAGGAGTGTTTTGTCTTGTAAAACTTCTATATGTTCTATCATTCCTCTATTGTTTGTGCCCTAATTTTTGAAAAATTGGGGACGATGCAAAGCTTCGGGGAAATTTAGGTTTGCCTTCCATGTTGACCCTATTTTATTTTATTTTATTTATTTTCACATAGCCTTCTTCGTGATTTGATATATTAGGGGATTGATGACTGTAAGTGTGAATAAGTAGATAAATTAAAACACTTCTTAATGAAACATTGTATCAAAGATTAACTTAATAATCTATTGAAAGCATCTCATTGTCTCCTATCTTCAAATATTTATTAAGCTATTGTGCTCTTAGATTTAAATAAAACACTATAACTGTTAAAATGACAATCTAAAGAATGGAATGATGTTGATGCAATGATGTGAAGCTATATCATAATGCTAAATGATAAACGAAACTACTATAACATGAATTGACGTGAAAATTGATAAATGAAGCTACAGGAGGCAGCCATGATTATGAAATCTCAAATGTTGGATGCTTGAATTACTTGATGCTTGATGATTTCTTGCAGAGTAAGATTGCACAAACTTGATAATCTGGATGTTTTTCTTGGTTGAATGAAATTGTATTTATAGATTTCCCGGTAGCAAAAATGTATAGGGATAACAAAGAGAGGCTTGGATTCAATCTGGAGGATTGAATGGTGAGAGATGGAGGAGATTGAGAAGATTTTGGTGATTGTCTCTACCCATGAAAACACTAGGCAAGAAGGTAGGAAGGATTGATGGAAGAGGATTGAGAGATGAAATTCCAATTTGTCTCCAAATCTTCCCGTGAAGTTTGAAGGAATTAATTTTGACATATTTTTTACATAAATTAGACATAGGATATCTAATTTGATTTTGAGGAAATATAGAGGAATATGCTTTATGACTTAATTTAAATATTTTTGATTATTTAAATTAGCAAAAGAGGAATAAATAATTTAATAGAACAAACTATAGAAGTTGTTTATTAAATCAAAATAGAAGAATATGGTAATTAATCAATAAAGTGTTTGACCTTTATTAAATTAATTAAGATTGATGTGATAGAATAAAATAGGGAAATGATAATTAAATCAAACAAAGTATTTAATTTTGTTTATTTAATTAAGATGAGATAATAGAAGAATTGGAAGAAATTAAATGTGAATGTGAACGTGAACTATATAAATAAATATTTATATTTATTCAATAGTAGAGGAATTTAGGATAATTAATCAAATAATTTGTATTTAATTAATCAGATTCTCCAGACCAATTTTAGGTGTATACATTTTGCCCCTCTTTGAAGTGATGTGTTTACGCATTTCTTCAAAGAAAATTTTGCTGCTACTGCCAGTATTGATGAAAAAAATTCAGTATGCCCTAGACATACCCCAGATATTGATTTTTAGATGATTGATGATAATATGCCCCCTCGGGAGATAAATTAATGATTTTATGATTTTTTTTTGGATTTTTAGAAATTTCATGATGATTTGACAAAGATTTGATGAAGAAATAATTTATCTCCCGACATTGATGAAGAAAATTTAGCCCATGGATGAATTTCAATTAATTTCATAAATAAAGTTAATTAAAATAAAATAAATCTCTCAAAAATCCCTTTTGAAAAACCTATATAAGGTCACAAATGCCCTTTTCATCCTCATTTGTACTTTTTGACTTTCAACACCTAGTGAGAGAGACATTTGAGCTAGCTGGAGCAAGATGTCGATCCCCTACCACACCCACCAGTTCAAGCGCGTGCGACGTCACCAACGGCCGGCCATCTATCGACCTCCGATACGTACCCGTAATCCACCTTGTAATTTGTTCTTTCACGGTTTTCGTGCCCTCTTTCATTTTTGGCATCTTTTTGTAGTTTTAGTTCTTCAATGTCGCATTGTAGCACTTTGCACTCCAGTGTAGCTCTTCCATTAGCTATTGTATCACTTTGAGGTATTAGCACTTTCGTAGAAAAATTTAGCGCTTTCAAAAATGTACGCTTAGATATATTTATTCAGCGTTTCGATGCCCAATTGTAGCACCTAGAAAGTTCTAGCACTTTGATGCAAGAAGTTGGCACATTGATAGTCTGTTATAGCATTTTGATTAAAGTAGCACTTTGATAGACTGTTATAGCACATTGGTGGGATGAAATAGTGCTTTGATTAAAGTAGCGCGTTGATAGACTGTCATAGCGCATTGGATTGCCGAAATAGCGCTTTGAGTTTTTTAGCGCTTTGGATGCCTGTTTTAGTGCATCTGAATGATGAAATAGAGCTTTTCATTTTTAGCGCTTTGGATGCCTGTTTTAGCACATCCATGTCAGATTTGTAGATTTTGACATAGTTAACCTTGATTTTGTCAATTTCGATCATGTCCATTCTTCGGTTTGGTATGATTTGATTATCCAAATTCCCTAATGATTGATTCTGATGATGAATAAGACTTACTCTCATGATAGGCGAGAAATAATTCCATTATTGATGATCCTCATGAATGGTGAGGAATGATTTCATATCTGATAAACCTCATGATAGATGAGATTAGATGATGTTTGTGATGAACCTCATGATAGGTGAGGTTAGTTGATGTTTGTTTCATGAATTTCGATCAAAAATTCATACCAAAGTTTGATTGGATCTGATAGTAGAATGACTTGTGATCTTTGACATAGTGCACTAATTTTTAAACCTTTTATGATGATAGGAGCATCTGGGTAACCTCTAGATGTGAGAGTGATTTCCATGGACTTCTGATTTGATTCCACATTTGACTCCTGATGAGATTCAAATCATCTCTCAATGTGGTTTGTCTAGTCTTCTCGATATGCCCTAGATTAGGATTAATTGGGGTCTCCTTACTGCCTTGTCCAAGCGGTAGCACAGTGATCATAACACCTTCCATCTACCCATCGATGAAATGACAGTCACACTAGAGGATGTGTGGTAGATTTTGCGGATACCTTTTATCGAAGAGGTTGTAGTTTATGATTCAAATGAGGCTGGTGGGAGAGATACACTCTGCATAGTATTCCAAGATCATCATATTGCAAGACTGATTGGTCAATGGCGGATGATGGCTGATGCCTATGCTAGTCTACAAGCAATGCTAGCTAGATTCATTGGAGGCTTCCTTTGTCCTGATCACAGGTCAAAGGGATTCTTTGTGGGTTGGGGTCGTATTCTTGAGAGAATGGTCATGCATGGGACCAAATATGCATGGGGGATGTGTATGCTAGCTCACCTTTATCATGATTTACATTCAATGGTGTACTTGGGAGGATGCAACCTATCAACGGGGATGACTCTATTACAGGTTTGGGAATGGGAGCATTTTTCCATTGCACGACCATTTCCGATACTTGATAGACCTGCTGGAAGACCATATATTTTCTGTTACAGAGGTCGACTTACCCAGTCTCAGATGGGTAAGTTGGAGCATTGGAGATGTGTCTTGGATGATCTGGAGAGTGCCATCTGGTAGCCTTATCTAGATTGTGAGTAGTGGGAGGATGATGATGCAGTGCTCGGTTATGTGTGTGATTCTATGTATTTGATCAACAAGACTCCTTTTGTCCTAGAGAGATTTTTACTATGGAGGGTCTATAGGTAGTATGGTAATTTGCAGTGCATGCCTCAGGGGGTTACTCATTATGTCCAATGGCAGAGTGATATAGCAGATTGAGGGTTGTGCTTGTCTTATGATATATTAGTGGAGGGATACCGGACTCTGCAGCCATCAGCTTGGGATATGCGCAGGGATATTATAGAGGCACCAGCGATAGAGGTGTATGTCGCATATTTGGCTTTGCATCCATGTCCTCAGATCACCATTCCAGATGAGCTAACACCATTACTTGTGGAGGACGCTGCCGAGGATCCTACCATAGTCATTGAGGGTGAGGAGGATAGCGGGGATGACACTAAGTCAAGTAGTAGTGTTGAAAGCAGCAGCGAGGATAGCAGTAGTGATGACGAGGATGGTGGTGGTGGAGGTGGCAGAGGGGTTGGGCTAGGCAGTGTCGGTCCATCTTTGAGTAGGCCTTGCAAGAGGCGAGTAGTGGAGATGCCTTATATGGATCATCAATGACAGATTGTGAGCCTACAGGTGCAGGTACAGACTTTGTAGGGTCAGTTAGTGCAGGTATAGGGTTTACTCATGCAGACGTAGACACAGATGCAGACTCAGGCACAGGCATTGGCACAGGTCCAAGGACAGTTGGCAGCTATTTAGACATAGGTTGGTACCTTGAAATCCAAGAGGGACAATGCCAGACAGATTGCTGAGAGGGCACAAGAGACTACAAAGACCTTACAGAGGGTAGCTGATGGTACCTTTGTTGTTGATTATATGAGGGAGGTTCTGCGGGTTGGCCAAGAGGAAGAGTTCTACAGGGGTTGGTATCATGATGCAGTTCCTGCCGATCATAGAGTTTATGCCCCTTTGAGATCTGGTAAGACACATACTCGAACAATTATTGAGGGTGTGACGTAGCCTTCACGGAGAGATCCCAGAGATCTTGGTTCATCCGGGGGTGGTGGTGGTACTGGTCCCATTATGCCTACACCTTCTGGCAGCAACAGATCTTAGATGCTATTTGTGATTTTGAGATATTCCTTTGGAGATATGATATACACTTTGAGTCGGCTCATTTTTTATGATGTATCTTTTCTTATTTCAGACTTCATTGTATACTTGACATTTGATGATATATATGATTATGCAGTTGATTTCTATTGATCTATGATGGTTATCTGTGATTCTATGATGAATGCATTTATTTTAACGTGTTATATATCATGTGATGATTCTAATTTTAAATGCTTATGTATTGATTATATGATGTATGGATGTATGATGTTCTAAATGATGATTTTTGCGATGAATGACATATGGATAATAATGACATTATTTGCATTTATTTTAATGTGATGAGATAAAAATGATGATTTTGCAATGGATGATATATGGATGGATGGTGTAAATTTGATCAAATGCATATGATAATAATGTAATGAATGATATGGTGTAATGAACATGATGTATTGATAGAAAAAAAAATGATAGTTTGTGACGGATGATAATGTAATAAATGATATGGTGCAATGAACATGATGTATTTATTTATGATATGATGCAGAAAATATGGTACAATAAATGCACAGCTATTTGATGTTAAATGCATGAATGATGAGATGATAAAAAAAATTTGCAATGATGAGATGATGCTCCTATATGTTATTGATGATTTTTGGTTTATGTCAAGTATACTCAATCATATTTGTAGAAAAGAGAATCATTAATTGGAATCCTTTATGTAACAAACACTCTGCCTATGTAGAATTTATTATGAATGCAGTCTAATTTTATCATGAAAGTATATGCAAACCATTTTCATTTTAATAGTACTTTTGTGCTTGGTATCATCATAGAGCTTTTTAGGATGTTGAAAGTGAGTACAAGCGTTAATGGTATATGTTAGAACAATGATGACCTGAGTACTACTTTCATGATTTTTGATATTGCAACCGAACACAAGAATCTAGGTATAATTGAACCGAGATGACCTGATCATTTCTTGTGTAAATAGGTAGAGATTAATCATTTTAGTGTGTGAATTTTGAATGTCATTGGTGATACATTTGTATAGCACATCCCCCGACAATTCACACTTTTATATGATTAACGTACAGACAACAGACAATAAAAATATCATTCGTCTTCCTTGTTTCTCTACTTTATTTACATCATCGAGTTACTCTAAAGAAATAATAAAAATTAATAAAAAATATAATTTATCCACCTTTTACTTAGAGTGTTTCAATCATTATTCAGATTAGATCATCCATCCTGATTTTGTGATGTTATTGTGATTTTTTGAGATTTCTGACCAAAGACCTGACCTACTAGCCTATCCTAGGGGTCTCGGGGGTTGATCAAAGATTAGCCTTGCCTACATTACACACACAGAGACCACGTAGTTTGACTAACACATACTCTCTTTTTTTTGGTTCTTTCTTTTCTAGACTGACTTTTTGACTTGTTTTTGGATTTTATTGATAGGATATGGATGTTTGATGCATTTTCGATGGTGATTGATGTTGCGCTTTGATCATTGTTTTTGTTGTACTTGTCATTCTGTTGTTTTCCCATTTGGTGAAGCTGATGTTTTGTTGCCTCCATTGATATCCAAATGTTGCCCCCAGGCTAGAGTGAGACATGACCATGTGAAATGATTTGATAATGGATGCAATGATGGTAAGACTAATAATATGATATGGTAAAGACTATCAGACTAATGATCCTGATATGTATCAAAATAGATGGGAAAGCTAGTTTAGAATCACATACGATGCCTATTTCTAGGTTTTCACCATTTGCTTTGATTACACTTTTTGTTTTGTATTTTCTTTTTTCTCATTTTTCTTTTTGTATTTTATGTTACCAAGATGCCTATTTGTCAAGTTTTCATCAAGGAAACCATTTTCCAGAAGTTTGACCCATGCAGTAGGAAATTCAGGTATAGAACTTTCTGAGATGGATACTGTTGATAGGTTCATTGAACAAATTCCCCTTTGATATTGATAGTTGATAGGCCCCTGATCCGTACACTGATATGATGACAAAAGGACCTAGCTAGTGAGGTTCAAACTTCCCTTTCTTTTCCCTGTCTTGTTGATTTCTAGGGTTCTCTTTTAGGACCAAATCCCCAACCTAAAAGATCCTAGGTTTTAATCTATGATTGTAGCTCCCTTATATTCTCTGTTGGTAAGTTGTTAGATGGTTGATAGCTTGTTGAATATGCTCATCCAACAATTATAGTTCTTGAAGTTTGGATACCCTATAGTCCTCATCTAAAATGATTCCTCTTAGTGATACATGGTGTGATGGAATCTCTACTTCAATGAGTAGTATGGCCTCTGATCCATATACCAAGGCATATGGTGTAGCTCCTATCAGTGTTCTGATACTAGTTCTGTAGGCCCATAGTGCAAGATTAAGTTGAACATGCCAATCACATCCAACATCATTAACCATTTTCTTGAGTATTTTCAAAATTATTTTGTTAGAGGCCTCTTCATGGCCATTTCCCTGAGGATAGTACGATGTTGAGAAACGATGTTGGATATGAAAATTCTCACATAATTCTTGGACATCTTGGTTTTTGAATGGCTATCCATTATTAGTGATAATAAATTTAGGTATGCCATACCGATAGATTTTGTAATTCAATATGAATGATGAGATCTATTTTCCAGTGATAGTTGTAAGAGGAACTACTTCTATCCATTTTGTAAAGTATTATGTTGCTGTGATTATGAACTTGTGTCCATTGGATGAAGACGAATTTATCTTACCTACCAAATCTAGTCCCCATTGACAAAAGGGCCATGTTTATGTGAATTGATGCAATTCTTGAGCTGGTGCGTGGATCAGATTACTATGAATCTGACATTTTTGGCATTTCTTTACAAACTGATAAGACTCTTTCTCCATACATGGCCAATAATATCCTAAACGGAGGAGTTTCTTCGCTAGAGTTATACCACTCGAATGAGTGCCACAAATACCCTCATAAACCTCATGTAAGGTTGTCTCAGATTAGTCATGTTCTAAACATTGGAGTAAGGTACCATCAAGACCTCGATGATAAAGGATGACGACGATTAAAATATGTCGGGTGGATTGGCTGATGAAACTGTATTTTTGGTTCCTAGAAAGATCAAGAGGGAGGATATTGTCCTTTAGGTAAGCACAGTTTTTCTCATAGACAGAGGTTTCAATGGTATCTAAATGACATATGGTATTGGATTCTGAACTATTATAAGAAGGAAATGATACTTGTTCTACCATAAAATCATAACGACCATGTTTCTCTGGCAATTGTAAGAGTGAAGAAATTGTGGCCTTAGCGTCTGCCACTTTGTTCTCCGCCCTTGGAATTTGATCAAATTTGACATTGACAAAAAATTGTTTTGGATCTTCTATTGTTTGTTTATAGGGCATCAAATGTTCGTCTTTCATTTGATACTCATCATTTACTTGATAAATGACTAGTTGAGAATCCCCATATACCTATAATTTTGTGATCTTCCATTTAATTGTGATTTTGACCCCAATGATTAATGCTTCATATTCTACCACATTTTTTGGTACATTGAAACATCAGTCTATAAGATTTCGGGATGGTGTGTCTTGGGGAGTGATGAACAAAATCCCTGCTCTATATCCTCGCTGTGTATATGAACCATCAAAATATAATATCCATTGTTGTGGCGTCACTGTCAGAATGTCCGCATCTGGAAACTCCATTGTCATAGGTTGATCATTTGGTAAAGGAGCCTTAGCCAATTATTCGGTGATTGCTTGACCCTTGATGGCTTTTCTTTCTACATATTGAATATCAAACTCACTTAAGAACATGACCCATTTGGCCAGTCTGCCTGTTACGGAAACCTTACTGAGTAGATATTTTAAGGGGTCAATTTTTTCTATAAGCCTGATTGTGTGAGTTAGCATATAATGTCATAGCTGTTGAGTAGAAAACACCACTACCAAGCAAAATTTCTCAATGAACGAGTAGTTTATTTCATAGCCATTTAAAGTTATGTTGATGTAGTAGATGGCGTGTTCCCTCCCTTCATAATCTTCTTGTGCTAATAATGCTCCTAGAGAGATATTTGTTGTTGCAATGTATAGTATTATAGGTCTTCCTTTTGTAGGCGGCATGAGAATAGGCGATGACATTAGATATTGCTTTATTTGATTGAACATTTTTTCACACCCATTATCCCATTTGAAAACAACATTTTTATGCAATAGATGATTGAATGGATGACTTTTGTCCGCCAGCTGGGAGATAAATCTCCTGATTGATTAGAGCCTTCCCTATAGTGACCTGAGTTGGCTGATATTTCTGGGTGGCGACATTTCCATTATTGCCTTAACTTTCGCTAGATCTACTTCAATGCCCTTTTTTGAGACAATGTATCCCAAGAGTTTTGCTGATGTGACCCCAAAGACACATTTCTTGGGGTTTAGCCCGATGTTGAACTTCTCTAGCCTGGTGAATATTTTTCCTAGGATATGCAGATGTCCTTCCCTAGTACAAGATTTTAGCCAAAATGTCATCCACATAATCTTCCATAAATGTGTGCATCATATCATGAAACATTGTGGTCATTTCTCTTTGATAGGTTGCTCCTACATTTTTCAAATCAAATGGCATGACATTCCAACAAAAGGTTCCCTATGGACATGTAAATGTAGTCTTCTCCTGATCTTCTGGAGCTATCTTAATTTGGTTGTATCCGGAGAAACCGTCCATTATTGACAACATGGCATGCCCTGTCGTTAAGTCCACAATGATGTCTATATTAGGTAATGGGAAATCATCTTTTGGGCATGCCTTATTCAGGTTCCTGAAATCTGTACATATCCTAATGCTATTGTACAATGTTTGATATCCATTCGGCATAATCAATAGACCTTATGAATCCAGCATCTAATAATTACTTTAGCTCAGCCTTTACCATTAATGCGATATGGGGATGCATTTTTCTCAATTTTTGCTTTATAGGCTTGATTCCTATAGGCAAAGACAAATGATGCATGAGAAGGTTTGGATCCAAGCCTGACATATCAGAATATGAACAGGAAAATTTAATGCTTCTTTCCTTAAATAATTTGATAAATTCTTGTCTCTCTTGATCTATCATAGATTTTGCCAGATGTAGAATTTTTTCTCTTTCTTCAGTGCCAATGTTTATAGACTATGTTGGCTCCACTAGAACTGATGACCATTCATGATAATGCTCTGGAAGAGTGTCAAATCTCCCATCTTTCAGTGCCTCATAGAGGTTTTCACCATTAGATGCGTTCTTTAGTTTTTCCTTTTCAAGATCTAATGTTGTTGTAGAATGGTTTTCACCATTAGATCTATTATCCATGTTTTTACTTTTGCCATTGGAAGATTTGACACCCTCTTGCCAAGTCGCGTTGTTATGAGAATTATGGATAGGACTTGTACCAGGTTCGTCACAACATAGGAAATTGACGATGGAATCATCGTTTGCAAATATGGGTACATTTATAAGTTCAACAGGTTCCCAATCAATAAGTTCGGGATGGACTAAAGGCATGAAGTCATCGGATTGACTTAGGTTGATGGGGGTAAGGGTTAGTATAGCTATATCATCATAGTAATTATTAGGGATATCGAGATCAATGGTGGTACCCTCTTCAAGATCGTCTAGTTCACTTGATGTATGTTCATCCCCACTTGAGTCATCGATATTTAGTGATCCTGATACGAATGGTCTAGACCCAGAGCTTTGTCCCTCCTCATGCGTAGGTGCGTATTTTTTTATTACATCAATTTGAATATCTGTGTAATAAATATCAGAACACAAATCCCATTCATATTCATTAGAATCCATTTTAGAGCTATCCCTAACCTGAAGGATTCTTTCAATAGCCTTCTTTGTCATTTCTTGTTTTTCTTCTTCTAAGTATCCCAATTTTGCCTTATCTTTTGAATGAAGAGTAAGAGGCTAAATAGGTTCTATGATTTCTTCCTTCCTTTTTCCAATAGGTCCTTGTCCTTCATAACCCATTTTTTCTAGGATAGCCTTCCCTTTTTCATATTTGTCTGTATTGATATTGATATTCGTTGATGTCGATGGTTCTTCATCTTTGTATAACCAATGGAGGATAGCTTTTTTGTTTGATTCATCCTCTATGGTACCATCTTTTACAAATATTTCTTCTAGAACTATGACAGGTAGTGATGTTTGATGTTTGATCATTGATGGTTGGCCATATGTCTTTGGAGATGGCATCAATTGTGAAAGATTGAGCGATTGCTCAATAGCATATTGTCCTAGTCCCTTATATGTCAGTTGGACCTATTCTTGAAATGTTTGTGATAAAGAAGTTTGGGGATCTGGATTGTCTTTTAATTGAGTGTCAACAAGACTTTTATCTTTTTATTTATCCTTTTTCCCTACCCACTTGGTGGTGATATTTGGGCGTTTTTCCTCATTCGATGACTTTGAACTAGATGATTCCCTATTGTGAGGCACAAAGGTATCTTGAGAGATTCTAAGTGTGTCACAATGTTGAGGATGATTATAATCAACTGATATAGTCACCTCTTGTCCATTTACTGGGAATTTTAAGCATTGGTGATATGTGGAAGGCACTTCCTACATTTCGTGGATCCATGGGTGTCTTAAGAGTATGTTGTAATTTAACTCTCTTTTCATTACTTGGCATGCTATGTGTTTCATCATCTGTCCCACTTGAATGGGTAACACAATTAGTCCCTTAGAAGATCTCTCTTCCTCATCATATGCCTTTATTGTCATTTTCCTTCGGGCGTCAATAGCATCATCTGAATACCCTAGTGCATGAATTAACTTTAGAGTGCAAATGTTCAAACCAACTCCCCCATATATTAAGACTCTTTTGACATGATGATTGTGGATCAAGACTTCAATATGGAGTGTGGTGTTATGGGGATGGTTAAGTGACACATCATCATGTTTAGAGAATGATAGATAGTGTGGTGTAGTCAAATGCCCCACCATAGACTGGAACCTACAAACATCTAGATTTTTTGGTACCGTAGTGGCAACTAGTGCTTGTTCTAGAACCTCCTTATGTGATGGTGATAGTTTGAGGAGTTCTAGTATTGATATCTGTGCTGGAATGTTTTGAAGCTGATTGACAATGTTGTAATGAGATGGAGGTGGAGTTGTGTTTTTAGGTGCAACTCCCTTTAAGACTACCTTGGATTTCCCCCTTGTCATTACATTTACTGGTTGATAGTCTTGTCGTTCTCTAATTTTTAAAACATTTATTTTATTTTCAGAGACTTGTATGCTTGGGAGAAAATCCAAAGGGGTGGTGTCATTGGTTTTGTGTTTTTCCATGTTATGACCAATGGTATGATCATTTTCTACTTCGGTAAGACAAAGGATCATTTTATCGTAGACATGATTGATATTTTTACCTTTGTTGTTCGTAGAAGATGATGCTCCTTTGTCATAGTTTGGTAAAGGGTCCTTGAAGGTTGTATGATCATTATTATTTTGGTTTCCCTCTACATATATCTTGGTATTGTCAATCAGATCTTGAACTGTGTGTTTTAACTCCATGCAATCATTAGTTTTGTGGCCTTTATTGTTGGGGAAGTTGCAATAATTTACGTCATTCCAACATGGTGGTTTCACCTTTGGATCCCATAATCTTGCTTCCCACATAGTGATAAGACCACTTGTGACTAGTTCTTTCATCGTTGATTCCAATGTTTGGCCTAAAGGTGTGAACTTACATTGGTCTGATGATTTTTGGTATGTTTGCGGTTTTGTGATTTCATTGTTTTGAATGACATTTGACTTGACGATTTGATCTTTTTTTGATTTTTTTTTTAAGTAGAGGCTATCAAGTTGAAAATTGTTTTGGCATTTTGTATATCACTTGTCGTTTCATTGGTCCCTGTATTTCTGTTCTTTTGCCAAAATTTTGGTTTGTCATTGTTGGGGTATTGATTTGAGGAGTTTGTGTTATTTGATTTTTTCGTTGAAATGCTTGATAACCCCTCTTTTGACAAGTGCTTCTTCAATCTTAAGGCCATTTTCTATCACCTTTTTGAATGTAGGACATTGTAATTCGAGTTTGTAACTCATCTCGTCCATCAAATTGTCTATGAACAACTCCAATTTCTCTTCCTCGAGAATGGATCGAGGATATCTAGCGAATAGTCGTCGCCATCTTTGTAAAGAGGACAAGAATGTATCCCCTTTGTTTTTTTTCATGTTATATAGATCCTTTATCGTGACATCATGTTGGATTTTAAAAGAATACTGGGATATGAACCTGTTGACAAGTTCTTCAAAAGTCTTTAGAACTAGTTGTAATTTGGAAAACCATTTAATACACAAACCTCCTAAGCTTCTTGGGAATAACCTCATTGGGTAATTTTCCTCTTGAGAAAACTCTAGGCTCATGGTTTTGAATTCCTGGATATGATTGATCGAATCTATCTTTCCATTGTATTTGTCATACTTGGGGAATTCACAGTGTCGAGGAAAAGGTATCATGTCAACTGTTGAGTCAAAAGGATAAGGACAAATGTCTTGTACTGCATACCTTTTGGTGTTTCCTTTTGTCATGTCTTGTATTTGTTGTTGTAAGATTTGCATTTGGGATGTTAAGGCAATAACCGGATCTACACCTTGTGTGTGTTGTGGTATTTTGGTTTTGCTTGTTCCAGGAGCTTCTCTTAGGCGATTTACATCAAAGTCTCTAGGAAGCTTAGCACCTAATTCATCCACCATTAAGAGGTATTTCTCCATGTCTTGCTCTAAGATCTTTTCCATGAATTTATGGAATTTTGGATCCTATTGGGCTGTTTGTATGTCTTCTGGAGTTATTTCATTTTTGTCACTTTCATGTAGACTATTCCAGGGATTTTTTTCTGCCATTGTATTTGATGTTTCAAGTTCCTTTTCTAAGAGCCTCTGTTTTTTTAACCTGGTGAAGATTGGCATACAAGTGTTTTGTTCTTTCTACCAAATATTGATATTCTATGTTGGAAAATGTCAAGTGAACTTTTAACAAAGTCAAATAAGATGATATATCTTATTGATATGACTAGGTTAAGAATGTGATTACTATGCCTTGTTTCGTGATAATAGGATGATAATATCTTGATGATGAAACTTTAGCATAATAATCAAGATTTTGTTTTGATTTGACACTTTATGATTTGCAAGATCTACAGTTTAGTTTAAAAGATTGGAAACTTGTAGGAACCTATTTGATTTTGGTTTCTAGATAATGACTCTGTTAAAAGATACTTTTGTTTTGATAAAAATCCATGTTTAGATGACAAATAAACTGACTGATATGTTTTGGAACTCTCTATTTTGAAAGCACTAAAACAGAGTACAAGAGCGCTAAAATAGGTATTAAAAGCGCTATTTCCTAGAAGTGCTAAAACAGAGTTCAAAAGCACTGAAACAAATGATGGAAGTGCTATCTTTATGGATGCGCTAAAATTGTGCTCGAAAGGTTGAAACAGTGCTCGAAAGCACTATAACAGTGCTTGAAAGCGCTAAAATAGTGCTTGGAAGCGCTATTTTATGGAAGCATAAAAAAAGAGCACCAAAGAACTGAAATAGATTTCTAGAGCGCTAAAACAGAGGGTTGATGTTAAAGACTCTTTATTGCAAAATTTGACTTGGCCTTGTGGCGTATTCTATCATTGGTTGTGGGATGTAGGACTAATGTATGCATTGACTATGATTGTGATATTGTGTGAGGGCTCTCCTTTGGAAGAAAGCTCATGAATAAAGAGGTTCTACTACGTAATCAAGAGTATGACCTCTAGGAAAATTGTGATACCTATGAATGAAGGTTTTGTGTTGTAACAAGATCTTTCAACTTTGATATAAGAAATGCCTTTTTCTTAAAATATTTTGATAACCAAGTGGTCTCTTGGGTTTCTTGACTTTGATAGTTTTCTTGACAAATTTGGTTGATTTCAACTCTCGAATCATGAATTTTTCTAACCTGATTTGATTTGCAGTTTTCCGGATGATCTTTTATCTGATTTTTAATGATTTTTTTTTTTTTAAAACATAACAAGCAAATTGTAGAATAATTGTTTTAAAATTTGAATAGATAGTGTATATTCAAGAGCCATGAATGGTCCTATTGATTTTCACTTGTTTGTTTAACAAAAATACAGTTCAGACAAACTCACTCTTAAGGTCAAAAAGGTCATCGTTATACTCAACAACCCACATCTTAAAATTGTGTTGACTCACACAGATGTGTCACTCCCTAGAGGGTGCCCGTGTTTTTGTCATTTCTAGGTGCATACTCAAAGTTGGATTTCTCATCCTCTGAGAAAACGGTCCTTGGCAATTATATGGTGAGTGTCTTGGGGGTAGATTCTTCCCTCCCCTTGCACCGTGAGTATTACAATGTTTGGTTACTGACTCAGCTAGATACTATGCTATGGTTCTTAGATAGGTTTTCTGTACGATGTAGCAAATGATAAACTCCCTCAGGAGACCTTCCAATCTTTAGAACAAATATTTTGGGGATGGTTATCTTGCACACTACCGTCAAGTTGTACTTTCATCAACAAATTGCATTTTGATTAGAGTGGGTTGGAATCCTTAGCTTTAGGCATTCCCACTTAGGTCATTCCTATAGGGTGAGTACCTTTTCCCACTATAGCATGCCTTCTTAAGGTTTTAACAAAAGCGTAAATTTGCATGAAAATAAAGGATGATTCTGGCACTTTGATCACCCAGTTCAGGGGAGAGCATAAGCCTATTCACCACACAAGCACAGCAGATAAATGATTTTTTTTTAAGCCCAAAAGACAAATTTTTCTAATCTATGTGAAGATTTTGCTTCACAAAAATCATGGTGTCCATTTAACTAATATAGAAAAAGTGTGATGGCTACCCTAGGATTGATAAATTTTACACCAAAAAATGGCTACCCTAGGATTGATAAATTTTAAACCAAATGACTATCCTAGGATTGGTTCATTTTAGTCCAAATGTATCAAAATGAAATTCTGGCCGCAGTCGCATCGGATCCAGATAAAAATTACAGAAGCGCTAAAAAATTCAATGAAAGTGCTATAGTATTTCACAGATGTGCTAAAACTGAAACCACTGAAACAGAGATCCAAAGTGCCAAAATTGTCCTCAGAAGCGCTATATCAACTATACTAGAGATGGGTGACTGATGCGTCGAAATAGTTCATGGAAGTGCTATAATCGCAGCACTAAAACTTTTAACGGATATGCTATAGTTTCATGGAAGCGCCGAAACAGAGCACAGAAGCGCCATAGTTTTCCACGGATGTGCTATAGTTTTTGACGGAAGCGCTATAATTTTTTACGGAAGCGCTGAAACAGAACATGCCAGAAACCTGCGTGACACTTTTCAGAATAATTTGCAAAATATGGGGTTAATGCCCCACGGTGGGCACCAAATTTTAAGCGTGAATAAGTAGATAAAGTAAAACACTTCTTAATGAAACATTTTATCAAATATTAAGCTAATAATCTATTAAAAGCATCTCATTGTCTCCTATCTTCAAATATTTATTAAGCTATTGTGCTCTTAGATTTAAATAAAACACTATAACTGTTAAAATGACAATCTAAAGAATGGAATGATGTTGATGCAATGATGTGAAGCTATATGATAATGCTAAATGATAAACAAAACTACTGTAACATGAATTGACATGAAAATTGATAAATGAAGCTACAGGAGGCAGCCATGATTATGAAATCTCAAATGCTGGATGCTGGAATTGCTTGATGCTTGAATGATTAATGCTTGATGATTTCTTTCAGAGTAAGATTGCACAAACTTGATAATCTAGATTTTTTTCTTGGTTGAATGAAGTTGTATTGATAGATTTTTTGGCAGCAGAAATGCACAGGGATAACAAAGGGAGGCTTGGAGTCAATCTAGAGGATTGAATGGTGAGAGATGGAGGATATTGAGAAGATTTTGGTGATTGTCTCTACCCATAAAAACACTAGGCAAGAAGGTAGGAAGGATTTATGGAAGAGGATTGAGAGATGAAATTCCAATTTGTCTCCAATTTGTCTCCAAATCTTCCCGTGAAGTTTGAAGGCATTAATTTTGACATATTTTTGACATAAATTAGACATAGGATATCTAATTTGATTTTGAGGAAATATAGAGGAATATTCTTTATGCCTTAATTTAAATATTTTTGATTATTTAAATTAGCAAAAGAGGAATAAATAATTTAATAGAACAAACTATAGAAGCTATTTATTAAATCAAAATAGAAGAATATGGTAATTAATCAATAAAGTGTTTGACCTTTATTAAATTAATTAAGATTGATGTGATAGAATAAAATAGGGAAATGATAATTAAATCAAACAAAGTATTTAATTTTGTTTATTTAATTAAGATGAGATAATAGAAGAGTTAGAAGAAATTAAATGTGAATGTGAACGTGAACTATATAAATAAATATTTATATTTATTCAATAGTAGAGGAATTTAGGATAATTAATCAAATAATTTGTATTTAATTAATTGGATTCTCCAAACCAATTTTAGGTGTATACAATGAGAGTTCATACATATATTTATCTATCTATATCTATGAGTAGTTCTGACCCTAAATTATCAGATCCCCCTTTCTCTTGATTTCTTTGTCTTTGCTTATTTTTCTTGTTTTTTTATCTTTCTCTCTTCTTAGCTTGCGTCTTGATGTTGTGGTTCCTATATTTTTTCCCTCGTGTGTGTGAAAAAATTTCCACATCTACATCTCATCATGTATTGTGGGTCATGACACCTCTACGTGATCATCATTTCCTTAGGATGTCACGTGCTCCTTTGATTCGCATGCACCATCCTAAAGGGGGCTCCTACAACTTCAATTTTCAATAAGGTGTATTTGGTGGCCAATGAATCCCTTGCTAGAAATATTTACATATATTTACATTTTAGCTTGTAAAAAATTTCTACCTTTTTGCACTTTGGCCTCTTAAGAGACTTACACTGATACAATGTAGCTCAGACTATTTCAGTATGTTTGGGTGTGAAACAGGACCTTGCCTAGAATAAACCTACCCATACGGATGTGTTGGAACTATCAGTTTGGTCCCACAATGAACAAAATGAAAGTTACACCATCTTGAAAATTTACACTACATGCATGTTCATTTGGTCTAATGACATGTATGTCATTGAGTTTCATGATGAGTTAATTTGGTCTAATTGCATGTCAGTTTGGTCTAGTGGCATGTGTGTCATTAAGTTTCAAGTGCACTTATGTATTAGGGTTAAATGGTGTAGATTATATTTCCATTATACATGAAACTTTTATGCCATTTCTAATGCATTTGTTTATGCATCATAATTGAATGAAATTAACTCTTATCTTTGATTGTTCAAATGGAGTACAACATATGTGTTAGGTTTAATGGCATATATGACAACATCCTACCGATTTTGGATTTTGTGTTAAGCATACATCATAACTAGTGTTCATTATGGTGTGTTTAGTGTGTTTATTCATGCATATTGATTATGAATTTTTGAGTGAAAGTTCTAAGAACATATATGCCATTAACTTGTATGGATTTTAATTTACGGTTACAAATTATTATGTATGGATTTTTTTTAAAGTTTCTTGTTCATGAATTATGGTTAAGTGACTTTAATTCTTCTACATGACTATATGAAATTTGCATGAAGGAATTGATGATATATATCATTTTGTTGTATGTTGGGTTTTGTTGAAAGGTTACATTACATTTGAATTACATTTATATATTCTTCTTTGAAGATTGCATCAAACCCATATAGCAAGTTTGGTGTGGGTCAAGGTTGATTGATATGTGACAATATCATATGAGTGTTATTTCTTTTGTGTGAAGTGTTCATTATGACTAGTGTCCATCAATCCCATATGCTATATTCCTAGTTTTCTTATTCATGCATTATGGTTAGTAACATTCATTGTTGTGCATTACGATAATACAAATTGCATGTGGAAGGTCAAATAACATGCATGTCATGGATTTGTATTTGGTTTCTTTAATGGTTGTATCACACTCATATGGTGTGCATATATAGTGTTTGTTCAAGTATCATGGTTGAGTGATGTCTTATTTGTTGATGATGATTATTGTATATATTTCACATGAAAAATATAATGAACATGTATCTTGTTGAGTTGTAAGGACTTTGTTTGAATGTTGCATCAAACCCATATAGTGTACCTAATGTTCTTGTTTATGTATCATGGAACTTAAAGATGGTGATTCTTATTCATGACGAGGTTTATACCTTTTACATGAAGGATCTAGTGACATGCTATTAAGCTTGAAGGTTTTACTGACATGAATGTTGAATTGAGTTGTAATGGTTTTGTTTGATGGTTTCATCACTCATATGGTTTGTATAGAGTGTTTAGCACCACTGAGTAGCATTGATTTTATCAAGATGATTATATTACTTTTGAATGAACACTATAATGACATATATTTTATTAAGTTGTATGAGATTTGTTTGAAGTTTTTAATCAATCAAAAGAGTCAATGCCATAAGATTGCCATAAGCTACTCTTTTCATCTTTATTTCCTTGTCTATGAGACCACAATTATTTGAGGAATTTTTTCAAACAATTTTTCTCAAAAAATATTATGCAGTGCTTCTCATACCATTTTTGACTAATTTTAGCTTATTTTGAAAAAAATCAGCTGCCCACTTCATTACAGGAGTTCAAAAAACAAAATAATTTCAAATGTAAATTCATTCAAGAGAGCTTAAAGTCATGTGTATTCTCAAAATGAGTGTTCAACATGCAACATATGGAGGTAATCAAATATTTGAAAAATCTATTACTCTTCCTCTTTGTTAGTATCCATATGAAAATTTGTCTGCAATCACATTGGTAGTCTTAGCTCAAGTCATTCCTATTATGTTATTAATGTCTACTATATTGTTCGAAAGAACCTATTTTAGGCTTTTAGCCATAGAAAAAAGGCAATAAATTGTTTAATAAAATTCTTTGGTAGACATATATGAAAAATGTGGTACAATAGAAAAGGTAGCGAATTGTTTGAAAAAATGCCTCAAAGAAATATGGTCTCATGGAATGTAATGTATGTGAACCTTAATGTAAATGAACCCTAACATAGATGGATTGACAATTTTAATTCATAAGTCTTATTAAAATGCAATTTCGTTAATCTATAGCATGTTATTGATCATAACTTTAAACCATTCTAAAATAATTATACATTCCATTTTGAAGTTTAAAAGTAGAAATACACACACACAAGGAACAAATTAGATCGAATATCAATTCTTATATATCAAAATGTAGAATAATTGTTTTTGTGCATATACAAATTTGGCATATATTCCTACTCAAAACAAGCTTTACAAATTGTGGCATATATGCCATCTCAAGATCTATAAATCCCTAAAAGCATAAATCTCTATCAAATCCTAATCATGTGTTGTATCATCAAAATTGATCCTCCTTGAAGAACTTAGTAGCTTTGAAGTTTCTTGCACAATAACAATTTAAACCACAAATTAGATTAATTTTGTGAATGGTTGACAAGATAGAGTAGTAAATAAAAACTTATATTCTATAATTTAGAAATTGACAATTTAACATCAAAATCACTATATTGAACTATATTCTATCAAAATTGCAATTCTTGTATATTTCAAGTCTTTCTCTTTTTTCTACAAGATGTTCTACATATGATTGTCCCTTAGGACAATCAGAATTCCTCGTATAACGAAATGGTCCTAGATTCGTCACATTGTTGAATTGAGTAGAGGACTATAGAAGGAAAAATAAAATTGATATGAATTAATATATAATTGTTGACAAATAATCATAATTACTAAGTTCATATATCTACTCCTATCTAAACTTATATATCTACAATACAAAATAAGAACATACCTATTGTGATGCTTGTACACTAGACGGGCTCATGATGGATGAAGTAACTAAGATAGTTTCCTATATAAAAAATGGCAAGAATGTAACATAATTTAAATGCACATTCACATATAATCATAATGTCGAGAATATAAAAACATATACCTATTGTAATGCTTCTTCTAATGTGTCAAGCTTTGTCAACATGGCTATAAAAGTATTAGGTTGTTGGAAAAAATGACAAGAATACATTAGACTATCAATCTATGTACATGTATTTAAACATAATAGATATCAAAAATTAACATCTAAATAACAATTTAAATGATATTGTATACTGAGTCTCTAGGCCAAATGAAATGGTCGATTAAGTAGCCTCCTACAATTGTGAAATTTGGTCCTTTGTCAGCAACCATTAAATATTTTGGCTCATAAACATATATTAGTACTAATGTCTCTTATAAAATATGAAAGAAAAGATAAAACACACTATGAAATCACTTTAAGTCTTATTGGTGCTTCCAAAATGTATGGCCAAAATGCTTTGACTCCATGCATCTACAAAAATCTTAGGGTAAGGTACTAGATTTGGGGAAGCAATAGGCAGAGCAGGAAGAAGTGAGATTACTCGATGTGCTTTGGGTCTATCCTAAGGTATTCCTCTACCCACACCTTGGAAATCTTGCATATCAAAGTAATTGACATGCCTCCCTAAGACAAACTCGGCATATAATTTTCATAAAAAATATTGTGGGACATCAATATTGTAATTGGGTGGTTTATCAAAAACCATCTACCAACATTTTTAGAAATTTTCTAATATACCTCTATGTGTGCACCATTTAATTGAAAATTTAGGCTTTCGCACATCTACAGGTTGTCATTTTTGGGGATTGATGAATAGCTGGGCTAATTGGGATTTGCTAATATCAAGTTCCCTCACTTTATCATATGATAAACCATTGGCATAATGTTGCCTTTGGGACTCTCACCACTTTGCAAACCTATTATGCTAGGTTGTGAGAGTTTCAACATTCGAAATGATTGTTTCTAAATTTTTTTCATATCAAAGATCTTAGGGAGTGTCTCATAAATTTGACATATGTTTCTCAATTGATGGATATATTCATGGATTGTGGGAACATTTTGTAATGGAGAAATCAATGGCGAAGGAGGATTTGTAGGGTTTTCATCTTGACCAAGGTTGGGATTCTCAACCATTTTTAAGCTGATTTGATGATGAAAATTTTAAAAATTAACAATCATTTTAATCCAAAAAAAACTATTCAAAACCTATTTTTGACTAAAATTCTTTAAAAAAAATACAAAAATAAAATAAAATTGAAAAAAAAACATTAAAATCCATACATACCTTTGACTTGTGGGTGATTTGAGCAAAAAATAAAAAAGGAAAAATGGATGTCTGAGTCACTGTGTTGCTCTAATGCATGGAATAGGGAAAAAGTACAATGAAAATGACTCTCGGGTTTTCCTTTTTCTGATTTAATGCACAAAAAATGGATATTCGTTTAGTTTAAGTTGTTTTTTTATTTGGTCGGGTCTGACATGAGGGTTTTTATATTATAATAAAAATCATTTATAATATAATATGATATTATATAATATAATATATAATATTATATAATTTATTATAATATGATATAATATAATATAATATTTATATTATATTATAATATTATGATATAATATAAATAATATTTATATTATATTATAATATATTATGATATAATATTGTATTATTATATAATATTGTATTAGTATATAATATTATATTATTGTAGACACTGAAAAAATGTCATGAATAGTGCCATGCACTCGAAACAAGTTCATTAACATCATTTCCTCTAAAACCCATCCTCTTTTCGCTTAATTGATTAATTTAGTCTAGCTATTTAATTAATTATGTCATTTTCATCTATTAATCTAATTTATTAAATTGGGATAATTCACCCCCTTTCATCCTAACATTTCATCTAATTAAATTACATAAATCAATATATTTAATTTAATTCCCTAAGTCTTCTAATTTAATTAAATAACCCTAAGTTATTTAATTAAGTGTCATTTCACCTTTCTCCTTTCATTAAATCATTTAATTTAATGAAATCACCTCATTCCTCCAAATCCCCTAATTGTGTGATTAAATCTTGTTTATTTGCAATTAATCTAACTTTCCTCTAATCAAAGGGAATATTCCCATGGAATATTCCTTATCCCCATTTTTTTGCACAATTAAAACTTTGTTTTAATTTGCAAAATGTCTTTTTCCTCACCCATAGGAATACTCCAAGAGAATATTATTATTCCTCCATCATTTGAAAAAGGGATATTTTCACTTGGCTTCAAATGCAAGTTATCTTTTAACCTTTTGAACAAGTCACCTTTGACCTATTTGTGCAAGTCAAAAATGTGTTTGTTTGAAGCAAATGTGAACCCTTGATTAAATCCCATCATGTATTCTCATATGTTGATGAGAATCCATTATCCAAGCCTCCTCTTCCTTTCATCCTTGACCATTGATTAATCTTTTCAATCTCAACCCTCCATTTCTCATTTGCTCTCCTATAAATAGGTCACTACTTAGAGACAAATGGATCCATCTTTTTAAGAGAAAACTTATGTTGTTGAATTTCATACATCTTTCAATTGCACACTTATGCTGTTGAGTTAACTTGCATCCACACTCATATTTTACTCACTTTAACTTGTTTTAGTTCATTTTAGTTTCATAAATAGATTAAAGCATCCATTAATGGCTTCCTTGCATCCATCTTAGCTTAATTATAAATTAGGGTTTTCATCTTTTAGCATAGAAATATGTTAGAGTAGCTTAGAAATTGCATAATTAGATTTTTTTTAGCATAATATCATGTTTAATTATCTTGCATCATGTCCATTTTAGCTTAAACCAATTTTTAATCCATTTTATCACAAAGGTTTCATTGATTCTCTTCCATAGAATTGATTGAAACAGGCTCATTGATCATGGGATTGGGAAAGTGTCATTTCTCCACATCAACATGACACCAATTCCAAAACAAGATAAGTTTGAAATGGGTTAGAATAGGAATTTAACTATTTTCGTAGTTTGCAGCTTTCAATTTCAGTAAAATGCTTAGTTTAACTTTGAATTTTGAATGATCTTTTTTGGTAGATTGAGGTTTAGTGTCTCCATTATACTTCAATTCTTCATGGATCAAGTGTCCGCCCTGACAATCCTCATCTCACAATTATAATATAATAAATTATACTATAATATAATATAATATAATATAATATGATAATATAATATATAATAATACTATATAATATAATATAATATAATAATATTATATTATAATATTATATAATATTATAATATATATTATATAGTGAAAATGACTCTTCGTTTTTCCTTTTTTTTAATTTAATGCATAGGAAATGGATATCCATTTAGTAACAGATATCTATTATGCTTTGGTGTTTTCTATGGCACCATGTACTTTCTACTTGATCACTTGTAGAAAAAGTCGAAGTGGATTTTTTGCATTTTTGGACAAGTTAAAAATGCCTTTTTTTCACATCGCCACTTTTTGGACCCTCGTGATCTTGCACGAACCCAGATATTGGCCTCACAACTAGTGGGCCTACACTAAGTTAACACACCTACTTGAATAATCTAGGCTTATTATTTCTAGTGTGTCTTCTTGTGCTTACTAGTGCATATCTTCAATCCATCATGTCATCATCCATATTGTGTCTAGTTGCTTGTAGTATTTAGTCCTTTTTTCAATCTTCATCTAGTCATACTTGAGTGAGTCTACTCTATTCTTGGGAGGGTCTACCTAGTCATTCATCCCTATTATTTGTCTATTCATCCTTGGGTGATCTTTCTTTTTTCTTGGGTAGATTTTCCTAGGCACCCATCCCACATTTTCATCACTTTTGGGTGGATATTCTCTCTCCATAAGTGGATCTTCTCTCCACCTAGTCATCCCTAGATAGGAAATCCTACACTATTTTTGGGTAGATACACCTTATCCATATGTGGATCTATTTTCACTTAGTCATCCTAGATATGTGGATATGCCCTATCTATATGTAGATTCACTGATTACCTCTATCATCCTTCATAGATGGCCCTGCTCTATTCATAGGAAGATCTATTTTCACTTAGTCATCCTAGACAAGCAGATACACCCTATCCATAGGTGGATCTACTTTCCACCTATTCATCCCTAGATAGGTGATCCTACACTATCCTTGGGCAGATACACCCTATCCATTCGTGGATCCATTTTCACTTAGTCATCATAAATAGGTAGATATGGCCTATCCATAGGTGGATCCGTTGGTTACCTTTTTCATCCTTCATAGGCGGCTCTGTTATGTTCATAGGTGGATCCATTTTTACCCCAGACATCCATCCTTCATAGGTAGATCTGTATCCATCTCCCGAGTCTTCCTAAGTCTAAAGATACAATCTAGAGATCTCAAATAAAATATACATATCAAATACTTCCTATTATGGATAGCTAGTGTCCTCCTCAGTCTAAACATATAATCCAATTATTTTTCCTCTCCATATATATGTCCAGATGATCTCTTTCATCTTATCAACCACCATCAACCTATTAAGAACACCATCCCCTTTGAAAAAGGAGTCAGATAAACTCATCCTATTGACTTACGATTCATCCCCAATCCAAAATCCAACCTCAGATACTTCATGAGGATCCTTAATCCTAAATCAATCACCTATCTTTGTACACTTTCTTGGGAACTTAGCCTATCCCAATTTATTCATCCCTCATTCAAACTATTTCACCTCAAGATAGAGGTATATTTTGTATCGATATCTCCTCTTACTTGAGAAATTATCTTATCTCAAGTAATAAATCTATCCAATCAAACTTGGACATAAGATCTCGACCATAGTTCATACTTGACACTATCCTCCATCCATCCAAAAACCACCACCTTAGTTTAGCTACATCCTTCAACTTAGGATACCCTTCCAACATATCCTAATCTGAGCCTAATCTAAATCCTAATGTGAGCTTAATCTAAATCCTAATTTGAGCTTTAGTACATCCCCATCTAAAATATTTTTATATCAAAATAAATACTAAGATCCCTCTGCCCACATTCTTCTAACCCATTCCATCTATCCTCTAATCACCTATTTTCATCTCTTCCATCCATACCCATCCAATTCAACATCATGGACCCTTATCCTCTCCCAACACTACCAAACAAAGTAATCAATGGAGATTATTAAAAATAATCATGAAATTCTTGTTGATCAAGATGAATACAATATAGATCCCTTTTATGTTATCATTTCCATAAATATTTTTCCAAGTTTCTTTCAAAATACCATCACTCATCCAAGCTATCCCATCATGCCTCCATCAATTCCCATTATCAATCTTCATGCTACCTTTGATAAGGAAAATCCATTAGCTTCCCAATCCACATATCCATCATATCCCTCATCCACATCTCTTTCTCATCCATCACTAGCATGTACCCCTCTCATCCATTATCCATACCTCCATCTTCTCCTCTAGCCATATCTCAACTTCCATCTTTCAACAACAACACTATCACCTTCAACCCTAGTTCAAATCCATAATCCCATTATCCTCCAAACCATCTCCCAATCCATAATCATACTTCTCCAATCCATGATCTCAACCCACCATCCATTCTCTCCTCTCCCACTCCACCTTCCACTCCCTCATACCTTAATCTTCCCTCCAATCCATCATACTTCCCTCCTCCATATAATCTTAATCTCCCAATCTATAATCTTAATCCTCCACCCATTCATAATCCTTCATCTAGTCTCAACCTTCCACCTAAGACTAAAATATATAAGTATCTTGAATCCTAGGTGTCATACAAGGACTCATGGAAAATAATTCACCACCAAATCCACATCCCAAAGTTGTGGAGTCATTTCACCCCACTCCACCATGTACAATCACTAGTGATGAGGCCCTTCTCCATCTCACATCCAAATACCACTCCTAACACCTTCCAAAATTTTGAATCCATCCAACCCATCGAAGTTGCCCAAATCCAATCTCCTTATCCTTCACCTCACATTAGCCAAATCCACTATCATGAACTTCAAGAATCCTCTATCCTTCTATCCACTCCATCTGAGGAGTCCATCCAACACTCCACCATCATGCCACCCAAACAAGTTGAAATATGTCAAGATCTTGTTCTAAAGCATACCAATACATGCCCTCATCCAAATTAAGATCCTACAATCACACCTAATCCCTATCATGATTCCTTATCATCCCCTCATCCACATCAAGATCCTACCATCACACATAATCCCTCTCATGATTCCATACCATGCCCTCATCCACATCAAGATCCTACCATCACACCTACTCCCTCTCAAGATCATAGTACCTCATCCCCTCCATTCCATGATCCCCTTGTTAATCAAGATCCAATCATTCCTTGCAATCTCTCTCATGACCCCTTATCATCCCCTCTTCCAAATCAAGACCCCATCATCCCATCTACTCCATCTCATGAGCCTTTATCACCAGCAACCCAAACTATCCCAACACCACCTTCATATCCCCTTGGTCCTCTTACATTCACTCATGGTGGTTCTCTTGAAGATAAAGAACAAAGGATATCCACACCCATCTTCTTGCACCTTATAATGCACTCACACCATGCTTCCAAAATAACAAGAATCCTACTATAAATTGAATGCTCAACACCATCCATTATCAAGGAAAATAATTAGGCCTTCATGAGAATTGTATATTGAAGCCCATCCATATCAAATAAAATCCACGTGCACAAGGCCTTGTTCATATATGTCTCAAGGCTTCAAATCCAAAAATGTGGGTACAACCTTCATACATCCTAACTAACCCTCTTTTAAATGAAGAATAGGCACTTCCCATCGCTCCACCAAACCATGTGTAGCCATCCCCCCTCCTATATCATATCAACTCAAAATATTCAACTATCCATATCCCTCCTTCATCCTCCAAATATAGATTTTGGGTCCCTATGTTCCACCATTCACCATCACACATCTTCCATCTACTAAATCCATTTTGGGCCCTTATATTCCTAAATCCCATCCTCCATCTCATATCCTTCCTCCCCTTATCCAAAAAATCACATATCCCTACCACCCATGATAAACATCCCACTCTCATAATCTCCAATTAGGATCAACAAAGGAACACCCATGTTAAATTCATCCAACATCCTCCATCTATGCACCATCTCAAAAATCCTACCTTTATTACCCCATTCATATTCCCTCCACATCGTCCATCTCCTTGCACCCATACCATTTCTATCAGAAGCAATTTGGATGCCAACGTAATAATGCATAAAACAAAAAATCTACATGGAAGTAAAGATCCCCATGTCCCCTCAAAAATATAATGAAGAATACAAAAAATATAATCTAAAATCAAAATTGATCAAATGAGGGCCATAAAGGCCCACCAAAGAAAAAATTAAAACCATACGGATCATAAAAAAAAAAAATGTAATCCATTCAAATGACAAATCCATAATGATATCCAAATTTTCAAATCCAAAAGCTAATCATTCCCATCCTCCATATCCTCAATATATTTTTATTCTATATGTCCTAAAATTCATTGTCCCAACTCTTCTATCATTCCCATATTCTCCAACCATATTTCCTTCCATCATTCAACATCAATCACAATATGTGCCATTGTTGGTCCTAACAACATCCTCCCATCACACTCCCCTTCAATCATTCTATACATACACTTTCCAAAATTCCATTCATTATCCCATATATCTCCCCTATCATAAACATTTAATCCATGCCCTTGCATAATTCACCCATCCTAATATGGTTGTACCAACATCTAATAGTCCCTTCACACATGGGCTCTTATTAAACCTCGGTATGGAACTAGATGCTCGAGTCCTCCATTGATATCCTTATCACATATCTTCAAAATTCACTTATCCAAATCCTTCTCCTCATCCACCTCCATCCATGAAAAAATCCACAAAATCCAAAAGAGATCCCAAAAAGAATCTAAAAAAGTCAAAAAGAAAATAAAGAATAGAAAAAAGAAAAATTCATCCAATGGTGAAAACTTGGCAAACAGGTGCCTTGGCCAACTACCATGATGAAAACTTACCAAAAATATGTCATATGTAAATCCCCCACCCATTTTTTCTTCGCACTTGGGGACAAATTCATTTTAATCATCCCCTTCCTCCATCTCCTCCATCCAACCTATCATACCCATCCTACCTATGAATATCCCATTTATCTGAATTCTTCCATCCTCCTTGAGATCTTGATAAATATAGGGGAAAACATATATACATGCTTTGGAAACCTCTTGGCATATATTCCCTCTATCAATACACTATCATATTCCTTATCCACCCATAATGCTATCATCCATCTACCGGTTGCAATTTGTTTGTCATTGATGTCAAAATTTCTTTGAAGTGTATTGCAATCTGGCTATTTGGTTTCCAGAAGTCTTTGAGAAATGTTTCGCATTTCTCTGTTGATGATATTTTTCTCATGTGGTTTGAAGGATATATTCATGGTGTGTCAAGGCATGTGTGATCCAAGTTTCAATTATTTTAGGTTATCGAAAAGGTGTTTTTGAAAGTGACAGTTTGAAGAATGTGTTGATTCTATGAGGATAATCTTAGAGGTGTAATGGTTGGCTTTGCATTTTAATTTTTGGTGATTCAAGATGGAAAACTATCTAACCTCCTTAGGGTTTTTTTTTTGTAAATCATTCAAGGATGGTTACATTGTTCTTACCACTCCTCCAACTAATCTAGAAGAGATTAGGGCCTATGAGAACAATGGAAAAGGCTAAGAATTCTATCTTGAGTGGATTAGAAAATTTTGTTCTTGTATAAGTAATTTGCAGTGTAAGTCAACAAAGGAGGTTTTGGATAAGCTCAATGGAATCTATGAAGGAAACATCAAAGTAAATCAAGCCAAATTATAGATCTAGAGAGGCAATTTTGAGAACCTAAAAATGTCAAAGGATGAAGATATTACAAGTTATTTACTCTAGGTAGATGAAGTATTCAATGCAATCAAAGGACTTGGTGAAGAACTAGAAGAATCAGCAGTGGTTAAGAAGGTACTGAGTTATCTTCCTAAATCTTATAATCCTAAAGTATCTTCTATTGAGGAAGCTAGATATTTAGATAAATTTTCAATGGATGAATTATATGGTTCTCTCACTGCCTATAAAATGGGATAGTTTGACAAAGAAGTCCCAAAGAAGGAAGCAACTTTCAAAGCCAGTAATAAAGAGAAATATGAAGAAACTAATCAAAGTAGTGATACTAATGAAGAAGAAGAAAACTTTGTAATAAATTTGAAGAGGGGTACAAACAAGTGCAAAGGTAAGCTACCTTTCAAATGGTTTAAGTGTGGATAGGTTGGTCATTTTTCTTCTAAATATCCCTTAAAATATTATGAAAATAGAAACAAATATTCAAGAAGAAATAAGTTCAAAAAGAGTCTCTATTCCAATGAAGATTCCTTCTCTTCAAAGGATGATGATTCTAGTGGTTTAGATAATGAAGATAAAATATTGTTCTTGACTGATAAGAAGACTAAAGATGAAATTAAAGATTAAAGTGGTGTTTGTACTTCTTTTCATGCAAGAGATAGGAAAAATCCTAGGTGATTGATAGTGGTTATTCCAACCACATGACAAGGGATAGGAGCAATTTTATCAAGTTTGTGAAGTGGAATGGAGGCATTGTCAAGCTTGGAGATGATACTTTAGTAAAGATCTATGGAAAAGGTACAATAAGTATTGATGGAAAACACAAGAAATAAGATGTTCGTTATGTTAAAGCTCTTGGGAAAAATCTTCTTAGTGTGAGTCAAATATGCAAAAATGGATACAATCTCATATTCAATGAAAGAGTATGTGAAATCAGAAAAGGGAAGTCTAGAAAATTGGTGGCAGAAGGATAGAAGATAAATGGTGATGTATACAGTCTAAGGGATGTCAATGGGAGAACTTGCCTTTTGGGAAAAACAAGTGAATGTTGGCTTTGGCATAAGAGAATGGAAAACATTAAATTTGATAATCTTGTGAAGTGATCACCACATGTGGTAAAAGATGTGCTTAAGATAATCAAGCATGTAAGCATTTTATCCAAAGAAATCCATTTTGGAAAATAGACAAGGATAAGTTTCAATTCTAAGGAGTATTCTTCTTATAGACCATTAGATCTGATACATACTGATTTATGTGGACCTACCGAAACAAATATTCTAAAAGGATAAAGTTATTTCATGCTTTTATTGATGATTTCTCTAGGATGAGATGGGTTACTTTCTTGAAAGATAAATATGATGCTTTTAGTAGATTTAAGATTTTAAAATCAATGGTTGAGAATGAAATGAATGCTAAAGTCAAGTGTTTGATATTTGATAGAGGATATGAGTTCACATCAAATGAGTTTAATGACTTTTTGAAGAACGTGGAATAAAGATGCATCCATATTTTGTTAGAACTCCTTAGTGGAATGGGGTAGTGGACAGAAAGAATGGGATTGTTAAAGAGATGGAAAGGACCATGTTGATGAAAGTAAATCTACTTGATGTTTATTGGAAAGAAGTGCAGTTTACGCTGCAGTCTATATTCTCAATAAAGGATTTTTTATGCTTGAAACAACGAAAATAGGGGTGTGGTGTGATGTATGTTCACCACAATAAAAAGTACCTATTTCTCTAATTTCATTCAAGGAAATGAAACCCAAACCATGAAGTGAATAACAACCAAAAGATGAGTCAAATCAAGGTATGAATCAACAAATTTCCTCTCTATGCAAGGGCAGAGGTATAAGGTAAATAGCACTTTGGTGAGAAATATTAAGACCATCAAACAAACCCCAAAATGCAAGCTATAAGATGTAACTAAATGACTATAATCAAAACTAATAGAAAAAAAAACCAAAAGGTAGATCTAGAAAAGGGAAGAATGATGTGTACCTTTCACCAAAATCACGTTTTGGAGCTCACCAGATTCCAGATGTTCACTATCAGATAGCCATAAATAAATTTTGTAGAGGCTTTTCTGTGATTTGACAACTTTTCTTGCAACTTTGACAACATTGGAACTTTCTTCAATCTTTCTCTTCAAAGTATCTTCGACCTAAAATATGGAATCACACATCAAAGAGAGAAAAATGTTGTTTGTTAGGTGAATGGGGGTTTTCCTTGGTCAAACTCTATTTTGGTAATTAAACCTTATAATGAAATAGAAAAGCATGAAGGAATGATCAATGAACAACACTATGTAACAACTCACCAAACCTTATTTGAACCTTGGATTATAGATCTACAACTAGCATGAATTGGCTTCAATGGATGTGGATCTTGATCATGAAACTTGATTTGAAACTTGATTCCTTTTCAAATACTTGAATAGATATTGAACTCTACATTACCACTTTAGCTCAAATAGGATGCATGATTCAATAAATATTTGACATGATAATGGAATCTTGATTGTTGCAATAATCTTCTATAATTCTACGCTTGAATGCATTGAAAATTCTCTTGAGTGCTCTTGATCTCATAAAATTGCTATAGGAATTCTCTCATCAAAATTTCTAGCTTGCTTGAAAGTCTTAGGATGAAACTTAGTGAAATGGCCTCTTATTATACATATCTTAGGATTAATTCCCGAAATTCAAATATCACAAGTCGACATCTAAATAGGCATTTGAAATCATTGAAAAACCACCAAAAACATAATTTGAATTTACGTCCTAGGTGCAAGTGAGGACCCATTCACCCTATGGCGAATGAATCCTAGGCCACTTACCTAGGACACACATTGCTCAATGTTAAACATTATGTTAAGGTATTTATTAATGGCAATTTTTATCCCTTGGAAATTGTAATTAATTAGGCTTGGATTTGAATTAAAGGGGCCAGTTAAGGAAAATTAACCTAAAATAATTAATGAAACCCTAGATTAGTTTGAAAGTGTAAAGTTACACCTTACAACACCAAAAATAAGAAACAATTAATTCCATTTTATTATAATAATTCATTCCCAAATTAAGTGTGAAAAAGGGATACTTTTTCTTACACTACGGGGCTTAACAATACTAAGACCCCTTATGAGTTATTGTATAGAAGACCTACAAATGTTGGGTATTTTAAAGTTTTTAGAAGAAAATTCTTACCATCCACACTAATTGAAGGAGCTCTATACAAAAGGGAGATATATGTCATTATCCGCACAGTAGTATATGAACATGAAAGTGTAAGAAAACGATGACCCAATGCCAAAGATGAAATATCCCTCCATCTAGTCTTAGCACAAGTGTCATTTGAGAATTTGGCCATTGACTTCATAGGACCTATAGATCCTCTGATGAAACTATCCAAAGCTAGATTTATTATCATCGGAGTAGATTATTTACTTGAATGGGTCAAAGCTAAACCTACCAAGGATTACACCGCATATACTATAGCTAGATTTTATACCATAATATCATTATAAAGTTTGGGCACCCACTCACTATAATTAATGACCAAGGAAACACTTTGTTAACAGAGTAATGAATGAATTATTATCCAATTTCATGATCACACATAATTTCGTAGCACACCTTACCAACCACAAGAATTTGGGGTGAGTGAAGCACTAAACAAGATTATAGGCAATACTTTGACCAAGATATGTGATGCAAACAAGACTGACTAGGACATTAAAACTCCTATCACACTCTAAGAATACTTCATTATAGATAAATGATCCACCAAACACACCCCATTTGATCTCTTATATGACATGGAAGCCAACATACCAATAAATTTTATGACCTCCATAACTTTCAGACAACACCAACCTTAAGAATAATAGAGGACGAATCATTGAAACCTTCCCTTGAAGAACTGGATAAACTAGATGAATAAATACAAATCACAACACATCACCTCTTGACTAAAAGATGCAGACAAAAAAGGTGGCACGATTGAAATCTCAATACTAAACTATTTAAGATCAATGATATAATTTCTCTCTATGATAGTCAATTAAAAAGGAAAGGTAAACTCAAATTTAGATGGTTGGGACCTTATCAAGTCCATCAAATCTTGGACTCCAAACAAATACAACTCAAAACATTAGATGGAACCATATCACAATCCTTTGTCAATAGAGATTAACTAAGATATTATATATTCCACCACAGTAGTGTTGACTTGAGGACAAGTCAACATTTTGAAAGGAAGCATGATGTTAGATGAAAATAGTGACACTAAAGGCACTATTAGGAAAAATTGATTGCACAGTTGGCATCATCTGGTGCCAAGATTGAGGAGGAGGATCGATGTATGACCCTGCTTTGTTCCTTGCCGGATTCGTGGGACCATCTTGTGATGGCTCTCGGAAGTACTATAGTCACATTCCGTATGGATGATGTGGTGTCTTCACTGCTGTCTGAGGAGATGCGAAGAAAGACTTCGGATTCGTCTAAGGAAGCCCTTGCTGTTCGCGGGAGATCCAACGACAAAGGAAAGCAGAATGACAATAAGTCAAAGAAGGGCAGATCCAAATCCCGTGGGAGTTCTAAGACTCCTGGAAAGTCCAAGGCGAAATGTTGGAACTGTGATAAATCTGGGCACTTCCGGAGGGACTGCAAAGAACCGAAGAAGAAGAAGAAAGGCTCAGATTCAGCTTCTGAAAAATCTCAAGAAGATGGAGATGCTTTTATTGCAGCTTTGGCAGCCCATGCATCTGATGATGTGTGGTTAGTAGACTCGGGTGCTTCTTTTCACATGACCTCTCATCGAAACTGGTTCTCAAAATATGAAGAGTTTGATGGTGGAAAGGTGTACTTGGGTGATGATTCTCACCTAAAGATAGTTGGACGCGGAAGGGTCACTATCAGATTTCCTGATGGACGAGTAAAGGGAATCAATGGAGTTATGCACATTCCGGGTTTGGCACGAAACCTATTATCTGTAAGTATGTTGAATGATGTAGGTGTGCAAGTTGTTTTTTCGAAAGATGGATGCAAGATGATAAGAGGATCTATGGTGCTCGCTAAAGGTACTAGGAGAGGTACTTTGTTTCAGCTTGATGCATGCATTGCTCAATGCAATAGTTCTTCTGTTTCAAAGAAGAGAGCGGCTATCACTTCATCCCCACCATCTGAACGAGCAGTAAAGAAGATTGTGGCAATGGGTTCCGATGGCAGTGCAGTAAGTGTGCCTAAGGGTGTAAACACTTTGGAAGGCAAGCTTCCTGCAGAAAAGACAATGTTGTGGCATATGAGATTTGGCCACATTGGTGAGAAGGGTCTTAGGACCTTGAAAACTAAAAATCTCGTTGAGGGGCTAAATGATTGTAATCTCGAATTCGATTTCTGTGAACACTGTGTTTATGGTAAGCAAAATCGTGTTCAGTTCTACTCTAGTTCTCACAAGTCTTCTGGACTTTTGGATCTTATTCATTCTGATGTTTTTGGTCCTGTAAAAGTTCCTTCTATCTCCAGTTCTGTATATTTTGTATCTTTTATAGATGATTACAGTAGAAGGACTTGGATATATTTCCTAAAAAGTAAGACACAGGTTTTCAGTCGGTTCAAGGAATTTAAGGCTCTCGTGGAGAATCAGACTGGTAAAAGAATCAAGTGTGTGAGAACTGATAATGGTGGTGAGTTTTGTTCCACAGAGTTTGAACAGTTCTGTAAAGAACGAGGAATCGAGAGACATAAGACAACTCCTTACACCCCGCAGCAAAATGGAGTTGCAGAGAGAATGAACAGGACACTGATGGAGAAGGCTAGGAGTATGCTTAGTGGAGCTGGCCTAGAACAAAAATTTTGGGCCGAAGCTGTTGCCACTGCTTGCTATCTGGTTAACAGATCTCCTACATCAGCTCTTGTTGGTAAGACACCCATGGAGGTGTGGTCTGGTAAGAAGCCTTCAATTAGACATCTTCGTGTTTTTGGTTGTGAAGCTTATGCACATGTTCCAAAGGAGAAAAGATCTAAGTTGGAAAACAAAGCTGTCAAATGTATTTTCATCGGATACAGTGTTGGTGTGAAAGGATACAAGCTTTGGAATCCTATGACTAGTAAGGTGCTGTATAGTAGAAATGTTATTTTCAGAGAGCTAACATCTTCTCCTATTGTGCTACAACCAGATGAAAAAGAAAAGGAAAAAGATGTTGTTCAGTTTCCTCCTACCCCTGAGAAGACTGAACAGAGAGACCATGTTGGGTCTAATGATGAGGAGAGCTCTAGCAGCTCTGATAGTTCGGAAGAAGAGGAAGAACAACCTCAACCTCAGCCCTTGAGGAGATCCATGAGAGAAAGAAAGCAACCAGAAAGGTTTGGTTATTCTATGTTAGATTCCAGTTGTGCTTTTGCTTTGATTACTAACACTGATGAGCCTAGATCTGTGAAAGAGGCTTTGGGCATGGAAGATGCAGGTTCCTGGATTGAGGCTATGGATGATGAGATGGCTTCATTGGAGAAAAACAAAACTTGGGACCTTGTACCTTTGCCTAAAGGGAGAAAATCTGTTGGCTGTAAATGGGTGTTCAAGAAGAAATTCTGTGCAGATGGCAGTGTTGAAAGGTACAAAGCTAGATTGGTTGCAAAGGGGTATTCACAGGTAGAGGGAATAGATTATGGTGAAATATTCTCTCCTGTTGCAAAGTTGACATCCATTAGATTTCTGTTATCTCTTGCTGCATCATATGATTTAGAGATAGAACAGATGGATGTGAAGACAGCTTTCCTTCATGGTGATTTGGAGGAAGAGATTTATATGTCACAGCCTGAGCACTACATTGTTAAAGGTAATGAATCCTTAGTTTGCAGATTAAAGAAATCTCTATATGGTTTGAAGCAATCTCCTAGGATGTGGTACCTTAAGTTTGATGCCTTTGTGTTGTCAATTGGATTTGTAAGATCGAAATCAGATCATTGTGTTTATTTCAGAGTTGAAAATGATCGCCTTCTTATTGTTGCATTATATGTTGATGATATGTTGCTGTTTGGGAAGGGTAAGGGTATGATTTCTGATTTTAAATCTCAGTTGTCAGCACAGTTTGAGATGAAAGATCTTGGGGCAGCAAGGTACATCTTGGGTATGGAAATCAGTAGAGACAGGTCTAACAGAAAACTCTGGTTGAGTCAGAGTAAGTATGTGAAGTCTGTGTTGGACAGGTTCAGCATGGCAGATTGTAGACCACTATGTGTTCCTGTTTCAATGGGAACAAAGTTATCTGTAGATGATTGTCCAAAATCTCCTAGTGAGGTGGAGGACATGAGTAGAGTACCTTATGCTAGTGCAGTTGGCAGTCTTATGTATGCTATGGTCTGTACTAGACCAGACATTGCCCAAGCAGTGGGAGTCCTAAGCCGGTTTATGGCTAACCCTGGACGGGTACATTGGGATGCAGTTAAGCGAGTATTCAGATATTTGAGGGGTACATCAGATTACTCCATATGTTACCATGGTAACTCTTCTGGATCTCCACATTCAGTTTGTATTCGTGGATTTGTGGATTCAGATTGGGCAGGTGATATTAACAGCAGGAGATCCACCAGTGCTTATGTTTTCACTATGTTTGGTGGTGCCATCAGTTGGATGAGTAAGCGACAACCTGTGGTTGCTTTGTCCACTACAGAAGCTGAGTACATGGCTGCTACTCATGCTTGTAAGGAAGCCATTTGGCTTAGGAGATTGTGTTCTGATGTTGGTGTTGATGCAGAACAGATTACTATTTGGTGTGACAGTCAGAGTGCTATTTGCCTTGCGAAGAATCCAACTTTCCATGCCAGAACGAAGCACATTGATGTGCAGTTTCACTTTGTGAGAGATATGGTGGAAGATGGAAAGATAAATTTGGAGAAGGTAGATACTGTGAAGAATGTTGCAGATGCATTAACGAAACCAGTGGGCACTGTGAAGTTCAGATGGTGTTTGGAGTCTATGGGCCTTTTGGCCTATAGCGGTTAATTCCTGTTATGTTCCTATTGCTCTTACAAGGTGTTCGACAAGTGGGAGAATGTTAGGAATAAGGTGTCTCAACCTTGGATAATTCCTATTCTTATTATTTGTTTTGTAAAATGTATTTCTTGCAAATAATGTAATTAAGTGTGAGTGTACATGTCTAGTTTGCATGTTGATGTGTCACTCCACTTAATGTGTCGGCATCTTGAATTGTGTGTAAGGAGATCATGGCTGAAACGGTTATGACGGATTCCTATGACACGTAAGAGCTATGTCTGGAAGATTCAATGACAGGTGAAGACATGTGGCAATTGATAAAGTTGAGTACTGTACACTCTTCCACGATAGTGGGGTTCGGGGCATCGCCCCGAAAAAAATTTTCGAGTTCCTATTTTCTCGGAGAATGGTAAAACCCTAATACAGTTATCTTCGGAAGTTGCCCTAAAAGGGAAGCGCATGATATAAGCGTTTTTTAGGGTTGCGAAGATTTGTGATGTGAGTGTATTGTTGGAACGTTTTTTCATGCTGCCGCATTTTGTCTTCAAGAGTTGGAAATCTCCTGAAAGAACTTGCATTGCAAGTGTGTTGTAACCGTTGTGTTGAAGATAATACATTGTGCAGGTTTTGGAGTGCTGGGGTTTTTTACCGAAAGGTTTTCCCCAGGGTAAATCATTGTGTCATTCTTCATTTTCTGTATGTATGGTATATTGCTGCAATATCTTTGTTAAGTAGATTAACGAATCTGAAATTGTAAGGGTTTAAAACGAATTTGCACCATACTTTCCTTAAGAGATTAGTGTAGGAAGCTGTTTCCGCACCTAAGTTTCCTTACAATTTTTTTTAAGGTTCAATCTTTAAGTGCTTCAAATTTTTGGGTCAAATGTGACAAATTCTAAAAAATCAGAGAAAACACTTCCATTTTTTGGCCAAAAAGTGGACTCAAATTCTTGCACACACCTACATACCGAATCTTACTACAAAACACTTGTGGAGCTTAATATTATAAAGATGCCATCTAGACTAGGGGTAGAATAGATGGGTCACATCTGATCCCATAGATATATGTATAGGGAAAGATATGAATGTTAAAGTATGGAGAAATATATGTATGTATCAAGAGATATGAGTTAAATGTATGTAAGAATATGTAAAAGTTGTATATGGAAGAAAATATGTATACATATTAGATAGGAGATGAACAATATTATAGGAGAAGATATAACATTGTATCATCTATGATCAAATTAATACAATGAATACCAAAATTCTATCTAGATCTAAATTTATTTGTCGTACAAATATCTAATTAGTCAATCCTATGTCTGAATCAATTGGTGTTTACCTTTATATGATTGAGTCTAATGTACAAACTACAACACTCAGAAAGTACTTGGGGCTTAGAACTTCGGTCTATGTTTCCCCAAATTTTTTGCTAACAAAGAGAATCCTTATTAGCTAGGGATTTACAAAACACTATAAACCAACCCTTTGCAAAAGAGAAAAGTGAAATTTCATTTTTCCAAAGGGGCTTTTAATTGAGGGATATCCATTGTTGTTTCTCAACTAAACTTGGCCAAAATTTCTAGGACTTACATTTAAAGTTGCCTACATAATCCATTTAAAAAAAAAAAAAATTGGCCACTTTCTCATTCAATTTTATGGTCCTATCCTCAATCTAAGAGTTAGCATTAGCCCATATGGAAAGAGGAAACAACCCTCCTACAACATATGAAAAGGATATTCTTCAATTAGTTTGGAGTCATTTGTTGGATCTAATATTTGTACCAACATTGTCATTAGTGTGTATTAGAAGAGCATATTAAGGAGAGGGTGGTGTCCTTGAATTTGAGGAGAATGTTGCGGATTTGATCGAGAGGAAACTCAAAACCTCAATGCCTAACAAGCCACCCTCTCCAAGAAGTTCATTTGATCATCTATTGTCATACATAGGATTGATCTTAGGAGAGAGCTTAGCTTAATCTAGCCAAGAGAGCTAAGGATCGTGCAAGAGCACAAAGAGGTTTACTGGAAGTGTCAAAAATATTTAAGAACAAATCTTTTTTTACTTATTAAACCAATTGATCCTCTAATTAATAATATTTATTTAATGTAGAGTATTTACATAATTAAATTTGTAATGTATTCTATTTAATTTTTTTATATAATTTAAATATTTGAAATAATAAATAATATAAATTGATCAAAGTTTTATAACAAAACATAAAATAAAAGATAAATATTTACAAATGTATAATTAAAATATTATTTATTAATCAAAATTATATATTATAATAAAATAATTAATAATTATATAAATAAAATGGAAATAACTTTTAGTTTTTATATGAATAAAAGAAAATATTTTTTAATAAAATTAATTATCAAAGTTATAATTATATAATAGATCGTTTTGTTTCACTTAAAATATATTATATCATTCTCTTTAATTATTACAAATATATAAAAACAAGTTTGCCGTAATATAAAACTGCTCAAAATATTTTCCTATAGATTTAAAAAACACTTCAAATCCCACAAATGTTAGAACTCTAAATAATATGGCAATAAAAACTTCCAATAGCTAACTTGACGTCTCTAAATTTGTTGCTTTTTATAATCCATTAAATAACCTGCATATACCAAAATATAATTAAAATATTAAGAAGATAACAATTACATGAATGCTTCCCGGGAAGATTCTCTACATTTAGACGCTATCTTCCAAATTTTGATGGCGGAAGACTGACTATTGCGTTTAATAGAAAACTACTTCTTGTGGAAGGAGAATTTTCGCCTTTCTTCATACTGCTTTCTCTTATATTCTCTTTTCAGAGATCACCCACATCGTGAAAGGCATCGAAGGAGGAATGGAGTCCAAACAAAACATAGTACACCAACATCAGCGCCGTGCAAATCCCAAATCTGATGAACGACTCGTAATCCAACGACCCCATCAGAAACACATTGATAAAGATCGACAAGGAAGGAATCCATGGAACCATCGGCACTCCCCACACTTTGGCCTCTCTACACTGCGGAACAAACAGAGCCAAACCCGCAGTGGCCAGAAGCCATACAGGAAGGGTAATGCAATACCCAATCCAGCCGCTGGACAGAGCCCAATATATGGAAGTCCCTATGGAGCAGCATATGATTACAACAATAAACGTTGTCAAAAGAAAAGCATGGGTCGTGGAAGTTATTCCAGTAAGATAATGTCGTCTAACAAGCAGAGCAACAGAGATGAGCATGAATATGAACAAAGTACTGATGGAGAGAAGGTTAGAGAGCACATCTAGGCTTGAGAAGAAGGCCACCACTGCGGTGGCAATTGCTAGGACTGCCGTTCCATTGATAGGTGTACCGGTTTTTTCGTTCACCAAGCCAAACCAAGGCGGGATCATGTGCGTTCGGGCAATGTGTGTCATATACCTTGCCCGTCCAACTGAGCCCACTAATAAAACAGTAGTAATTCCTTTCAGAGCTCCCAGCGCTACAACATATTTTGCCCACTTCCACCCAATGCTTTGGAATGCTAAGGAATAGGCTGCGTTGACGTCTAAATCAATGTAACTCTGCATGAGAACGAGGGCTAGTGCCATGAGACAGTATATAACGGTAATGGCCGACATGGAACCGAGCAAGCCCAGGGGAATGTCTTTAGACGGGTTTTTCGTCTCTTCGGCCATGGTAGCGATTGTCTCGAAGCCTCCGTATGCGAAGTAAACGATGGCTGCTGCTTTGAAGACGCCCTTCACGCCGTAGGGAAGGAAAGGAGTGAGATTTGAGGGGTTGGCGTTGATGAAGCCGGCGACGATAATGAAGAGGATGACGAAGGTGTTGATGATGGAGGCGATCCAATTGAGTTGGGAGGTTAGTCGTGTGCTCACAATGGCGGCGGAGGAGGCCAAGAGGACGACGAAGAGGGCAATGGGATCGAGTAGGTTGAAACCTGAGGCCAGGTTTGTGTGGATGCGAAAGTCATCGGGGGAGTAGTTGAGGAGAGTGGCGAAATAAGAGGTCCACGACCGAGCCACCGCCGCTCCGCCCACAATGCATTCCAAGATTATGTTTCCTGCAGCTATGAAGGCTGCCAAGTCTCCCAGCTCCACCCGCAAGTATGCAAATGAACCGCCTGCCAGAAAATGAGTTAGGATCAAAGATTGTGCCGTCAAAAATATTTGTCATTTATGAAAACTGTATTGATAGATTTGGAAAGGGAAAATGTTATTGTTTTAAGAAAGATAACAATGGAGTTACAGAAGACACAAGACACAGAGGAAAAGCCAGATAGAGCATAGGAAATAACGATGGTCGGGCCTCTGTCCTTATGGGATTCCTGTCCAGTCAGCACAAAAAACCCTGTTCCGATGACCGCGCTGATTCCAAACCAGGTTAAATCCCACCAGTTGAGAGAACTCATCTCGTTCTCACTCCTCGTTCTTACTTCTTCCGCTTCTTTCTTCTCGTCCGCCCTCGAAAGCGCGCGGTCCTTGAAGCGTTGGGGTTTTCTCCGAAGAGCTTTTAACATATCTTGGTCAGCTTTTGAACGTTTACTGCCCTTTTTACGCCGCCATCTGCAATTATTTCTTCATTCAGACCACTGTCCAAAAGAGAAACGATCTCACTGTTCAATTCTCCCCCTGGCATCTGTATTTTGTTTTCAGAGACCTTGCTTAAAAATTTGCCCTTTTTGTTTAGAAGGAAAGACAAAATATTTAGGTAAAGAGCTAACAAAGATGTTATTGAAGGCGTCCGTGATTTAGTTAATAATGAAGGCAAGATATTTAATGTAAATAATGAGGATATAGTCTACAATATATTAATTGTTTAAATTAATGGAGCAAATTTGGTTGATTAAAAGCAAATTATGTATGATATATTTTGGAAAGAAATAAAATGGATTTGTTTTTTTTAATTTTATTTTATTTATAAAATTTAATTTGAAAAAAGATTTTTATTTATAATTATAAATTTAATTTTAGAAGGTTTTTTTTTTCATAATTTTTTTTTTTTGTTATATGTTGTTTTGTCTTTTCATCACAAATCATAAAATTTTGGTCTTCATCATTTTATTACAATAAGATTATTTACCCACCTCATTAATTTATGTTTTTGTTGTAGAATGCTTCTCTTGTTTGCACCATGACAAATTCAATCAAACAAATTTCTCTACCTAACTCTAATAGTTTTATTCAAAAAGAAAAATGATGAACAATAAGACTTTTAAACTTGAAAATAAATTTATCATATTAAAATATAGTGGTAGTTCTACAATCTGATTATATGCAATGAACTTATGAAATTTTATATATAACAATTAAAAAAAAAATTAAAAAATTAATTGTTTAGTTTTCATATTAGACAACATATAATCATGAATCACTTAGCAAAAAAATCAAAATTCATAAAGATTATTAATAAAATATACAATTTAAAATGCTTAACAAAAAAATCAAAGCTCATAAAAGCTATTAATAAAATATTTACTAGCCCCCACAATGGAACAATAATGTTAATGTTAAAATAAAGAATTAACAATCAAAACTAAGATTTAATAAACATAAAAACTGTTTATATAACTTTTATAAAGATCTATAAAAAATAATCATAAAAAGTATTGATATAATCCTATGAATAAAAATAATAGAGAAACAGTTCCAAAATGTTATGAATAAAAGCGTTTAAAAAAAGTAGAGGTGTATATTTATGTATTGTATTGTGAAATTTTGAGAGTAGAAGAAACGTATATTTATATGTGAATTGTGGAGCCTTGATTGTTGCAGGCAGGTATTTTGGCGACTGCCCTTCTCTGTTTATGTGGTCCACTATTTATATTCCCTTCTAATGTTTTGTTTTCTGTTTGATGGCATTTTTTGTTTTTATCTTCATATCTATCTATTTATTCGGGTTGAACTACAATCTGTGTTGGACCATGCTGACGAACATATACGTGACCTTGGAAAATCACTGGAAAGACAGAAAGATAAGGCAGCCATACAAAATGAAAAACTTGCAAGAATGAATCTCTGAGATAACGAGTTGAAAGCTCAGTCAAAACCATTATTGCATTTATTTAGCCAAACCTTGAAGTTTGATTAATGGATTAAATCAGCCAGTCAATTAATTAGCAATTAGGTGAATCTAAATAATTAGATTTTAGCAATCAATCTATTGATCCCTTTCCCTTCCATCCTCTTTTTCTCTGTCGTATTTGTTGGATTTCTTTTGTTTTCATTGACTATTTAGGCAACATTGTAATCAATACATGGCCAAACTCACTGAAAGATTCTATTTTCTAATTCAAGTATTGGCGGATCTAATAGAGGGACCCAAACGAGAGAGAAAATAAAATTTACGCAGATAAGGTAATACTCTCACAATTGAAGTAGAACTTAGAGGGCGAAGAGAATTACCTGCTACAGGAATCTCAACTGCGAATTCGGTGTAACAGAAGACACAAAGCATGGAGGAGAAGCCCGAGAGAGCATAGGAGAGAACGATGGCGGGGCCTGCGTCCCTGTGAGCTTCCTGTCCAGTGAGCACAAAAATCCCTGTTCCGATGACGGCGCCGAATCCAAACCAGGTTAAATCCCACCAGTTGAGCGTCCTCCTCATCTCATTCTCACTCCTCTTTCTGATGTCTTCCACCTCTTTTTTCTCGTCTGCCCTCGAAAGCGCACGGTCCTTGAAACGTTGAGGCGTTTGCCGAAGAGCTTTTCCATAATTTGCCCAGCTCTTGAACGATTCCCCCGGCAGAAAATATTTCTTTCCTTCCCATTTTAAGCCACCATCTGCAATTATTCCTTCGTTCCGACCACCGTCCAAAAGAGAAACAATCTCACTGTTCAACTCCCCAGCAGGCATCTTTATTGTCTATAACAGACCTTGCTTAAAATTTTGCCTTTCTTGTTTAAGAGGCAGACAATATCTAGATAAAGAGCTAGCCAAGTCGCTATTGAAGGCATCCGTGATTTGTTTATAAACCCAAATGCACCAAATAAAGAGGCTCAATATGTCACAAGAGCATATCTCTTCCACGCAAGTTTACAAATTCTTCACAGAATGCAGCCGAAGAATCTTTTGTAAGATGAGTTTTGACTTGAATCTTGTTTTGTTTTGGTAGCGGTTGTACCTAAGCTTGCTAGCGTAGGCTGCAGGAGGAGAGAGAGGGTGTTGGAAATGTCGTGCACAACAAGCACGATGGAAAATAGTAGGAGGGTTTACCTACATATAAGTGTTGCAAAAGTGAAAGCATGGCCCGGAACAAGTGAGACACCGGCGCGCCTTTTCCGTTTTCATGTAAATAAATGGTGTATTGATCAAAGTCTACTGGTTAGCCAATATTATAAGTAACCTTCCTTAAAACATAATTAATTGATTAAATGCCAGTTATTTATAAAGCTTGATTAAAAGAGACCTTTTAGTTCAAGTTTAAGAATTCGGGTATGAAGATTTTTCTCTCAATAGTTCATTACCCTATTTCACTGCATGCTGTTACTTTGTCTTTCGATCAACAATTACAAATCATAAAGTTTTGGTGTATTACACTCTATTGAACAAGATTGTTCGCTTTATTATTATATGTTTTGGTGAAAAAAGTCTTAAGAAACTTTTTTGTTTGAACCACAACAAGTCTAGTTAAGGGAATTTATCTACCTAATTTTAATAGTTTGATTCAAAAGATGGTTCAAATGAAGTTGGATTTGTAAGGTCAACAGGAACCACTTTAGTCAAGAAGGTGATTAACAATATGGAGATAAAAGAACAACATAAAATCATGGTATTACGATGCAAGTAAGACAACAAAAAGGTCAAGGAGACATTGAAGGTGATTTGGAGCATGTCAGGAGTCTCCATAACAAGATGTTGACTTGTATCTTTAGTAGAAAATCAAGCATGGAGAATTTATCACTTCTTATTGGTGGTGAAAATGTTAAGTACCATAGAAGAATTGAAAATGCCGCATGATGAAAGCATAATCATTGATCTATTGTAAGTGATGAAAGCATCACTATGTAGGAAAAAGGTGGACTGCAAAATATGTTGGCTCTTGACGTGGCCTTGTTGGCATTTTTCCTTCCATTTCAACACCATTGGATGATAGAGGAGTATACTATAATACATGTAAACAAGAAGTTAGAAAGGTCTTCTTATGTGGTAACCTTTAATTTTCATGTTCTTTGTGTGATTACCAATGAAGAAGATAAATTTTCTAAGTTACAAGATTTCATAGTAATTTTAATGATTTTCAAAGCACTTTGTCAGCATTAATCATCATTATTAGCATTATAAAATTTGTATTTTGTTGATGAAGTTGTACACTATGAGGATAAATTACATACTCATTGTTGATTTTTCACCCTACAAGATTCCTCAATGGTAATTTATATGCTTTAATCTTATATGTGGTATTTCATTGGAAGTTACCTCTTTTCTTTCATGTTTCATTTTATGTTATATCATGATGAACATCTTTTGTGTAGCTTGCATCCATTCAATGTGAACTAAGCCAATTTTTGAAAGTTGCTTGTTTAATTGACATAGTGATATCCATTTTTGGTGATCACAAAGAGATTTCACAAAGTTATGTCTTCCATAAAGTCAAGTAGAAGTGGAAATTTTTTTTTTTATGAACACAACATTGTTACAAAAAGCATGGGCAGGAGAATAAGGTTAATCACATGAGAGGAAGAATATGAGGAAATGTATTTCAAAATACTTTAAGATGACGTTGCAAGGGTATCAAGATTAATTAGGAAAATTGATAAAGTTGAGAGCACCATATTGGCCTTAATGAAGAAACTAGGTATTGAAAAGTTTCATGAAGAAGAGAAGGAATTGGAGAAGAAAAAATTAGAGTAAGTAGAATCATCTCATGAATTTCTATTCAAAGATAAATCTACTCAATAGTTATTTAACCATATGATCGGTAGAAGCATAGACAATCTTAATAGATATGGATTTATCATATGAAGGTCTAATTTAGTCTTCATAAGCTAGTTCTCCTCATAAAAGATATCCTTTACAAGGCTCAAGTTGTCTATTCATGCATTATTTTTTTTCTTTTGATAAAATTAAAAAACTGTATTCACATTAAATAAAAAGAGGCCAATATTACAATTCAGCCAAAAGCCAATATTATTCAAATTAATTAACTGCTAGTCAATACTATGACTAACACCACTAGAAGAATCTAGCATCAAACTAGAAATCTATAAGAAAATATGAGCAATGAGAAGATTGACACTAGAAGAAAAAGAAATCATTTTCCCCAATGGTTCCAGAGTGGCTATAGTAGGCTCAATCTACCCAAACCCTAGGAGGAAGATAAAACAATGAATCACAAGACAACAATAGGAGGATGCAATTTCTAAAAATTTCTTAGTCTTAGTATAAGCTAATAAAATAAAATATATATATTTAAGTAAAATTAACATAAGCTAATCAATAATGGAGTCAAGATATGAATGATTTAGCTAGTAATCAAAATACAATAAATATAAATGAAACTTGAGTGTACTTAGGTCAATAAATAATGTATATACAAACATTAATGAAGATCTAAACCTCATAAGTTTTGAGATCTATAACAAAAGATAATAAAATTGTAATCACCTTGAGATCAATTTTTTCTATTGCTCCTATGTAACAATGAAATTGATGGTTTGAAAGTAATCAATGACTAAAAACCTATTGTGCATGATTTTGTAAATGTTTGTTCTTTAAGTCACCAAACCAATGCTAACTTGTTCTCGACATTAGCTATATATCTAAGGATTTTTAAGTATGCAAAAATGTCTTAAGTGTTATCAGTTAGTCATAGGGAATCAAGTTCTCCCAAATTAATCATTAGGAATTCACCATTGATCACAAACATCAATCTTTAGTCATGTAGATACACTAAGAATATTTGTCAAGAATTAGATTCTTTTAGTACACCAATTGAAGCATGTAATATGAATGATGTGCAAATATACCTCTAAGTCCTCAAACGAATAGAACAAATACATTGAATATATTTAAAATAAATGGCATAACAAAATATCATTCAAATTTGTGTTTAATAAACCCATGGTAGAAAGAGTAAAGATGGGAAGTTAGTCATATTTTAAATTAAAATCTAAATTAGGGTAGGATGAATTTGTGATCACATATATTATCTTGTAGCTATTAACTAGTCTAAAGTTCAAACATAGAAAAAGAGTTGGATCATAACATATAGCATTTGTGTGAAATTCTATGTGATCATAAGTGTGATAAACAAGTGAAAATGTGAAAGATTGTGAAAACATGCAAATAAAAATGAATAATGAATACATGATAAAATATAATATTGTAAGTAAATAAAATGAAATAATAGATCTAGCTTTAGACAAAATTAGATCATTTATCAACATGCCTCTCTGAATAAGATACAACATGAATCTTCACGTGAAAATATCTTATGAAAGTTAAAAACATTAACTGTAGTGCCCCTGGAATCGCACATAAATAAATAAATAAGAACATTAATTGCAATGCCCGTGGAAACTTTCAGTACTGTGCATCTGTAACTGTTTGTTTGTATTCTTATTCGCTTCATTCCAATTGAAGAAACTCAGAGTACCTGACTCTTTTGTCAATCTAAATTAGTTGTTTTTATATTCAGACAAAAAACACAATAAAAAGACGACCATTACATGAATGGCTACCAAGAGACTCGCTATATTAGGCTATTAATTTAGGAGGCTTCCGCCACATAATTTGGTTAGCGGAAGATCTGTTCATTGCTTTTTATAGGACGTTACTCATTGCAAAAAGAAAATAAGGGAGAGGATCACCTGCTGATACTGTCACCACATTTTCTATCAAATTTTCAAAGAATTGCACAACAAAATCTCACATTTCTTTGTACTGCTTTTCCCTTCATTCTATTAAGTAACACCCACAACATGAGACGCATCGAACGAGGCATGGAGTCCTAGAAATACATAATACACCAACATTATCACCGTGCAAATCCCAAATCTGATGAACGACATATAATCCAATGACCCCATCAGAAACAAATTGATACAAATTGACAGGGAAGGGACCCACGGAACCAAAGGCACTCCCCACACTTTGGCCTCTCTACACTGCGGGACAAACACAGCCAGACCAACCGTGGCCAAAAACCACACAGGAACAGTAATGCAATAACCAATCCATCCACTGGACACAGCCCAGTAGGCTGCAGTCACTGTGGACGAGCATATAATTAGAATAATGAATGCTGTCAACAAAAAGGTATGTTTTTTCGAAGTTTTCTCCTTGACATAATGTCTTCTCACAAGCAGAGCAACAGACATGAGCATGAATATGAATAAAGTGCTTATGGAGAGAAGGTTAGAAAGCACATCCAGGCTTGAAAAGAAAGCCACCAGTGCAGTAGCAATTGCCATGAACGCCGTTGCATTGATAGGCGTACCAGTTTTCTCGTTCACTAAGCCAAACCAAGGAGGAATCATGTGCGTTCTGGCGATGTGAGTCATATACCTTGCCTGTCCGACAGCGCCTACTAACATAACGGTGGTTATTCCTTTGAGGGCTCCCAGGGCTACCAGATATTTTGCCCATTTCCACCCAACGCTTTCAAATGCTAAGGAATAGGCAGCATTAACGTCTAAATCAATGTAACTCTGCATGAGGACGAGAACCAGTGCCATCAGACAGTATATCACAGTTATGGCTGACATGGAGCCGAGCAAGCCCAGGGGAATATCTCTAGAGGGGTTTTTGGTCTCTTCCGCCATGGTAGCAATGGCATCGAAGCCTGTATACGCGAAGTAAACGACGGCCGCTGCTCTGAAGACACCCTTGACGCCGTAGGGAAGGAAGGGACTCAGATTGGAGGGATTGGCGTTCATAAACCCGGCAATGATGATGAAGAGGATGACAAGGGTATTAACAGCGGAGGCGATCCAGTTGAGATAGGATGCGAATCGCGTGCTCACAATGGCGGCGAGGGAGGCCAAGAGAAGGACCGTGACAGCAATGGGGTCGAGCAGGTTGAAACCTGAAGCCAGATTTGTGTGGATGCGAAAGTCATCGGGGGAGTAGTTGAGGAGCGTGGCGAAATAAGAGGTCCACGATCGAGCCACCGCCGCTCCGCCCACAATTGATTCCAAGATTATGTTTCCTGCGGCTATGAATGCTGCCAAGTCTCCCAGCTCCACCCGCAGGTATGCAAATGAGCCGCCTGCAATTTTAAAAAAACAGGGGATTAGATGATTTTCCGTCAACAATTAAAAACGTTGTTAAAATTTTGCACCATTTCTGTACAATGAACACTAGGTTCAATCGTTGTACTTATGCTGTCGAGGTGAACTTGTGGCGCGGTAACGGAAAATCGTTGACGGTTACGTGACGGTAATGGGTCCGTTCATAAAGGCAAAAGGTGTATGGTTTCTTTATTGATTAAAGTTGGGAGGCCTCGAGTTGCGGAGAGTCAATAAAAAGGTTTGTTCAGATCAACATTTCTGAGTTAAAATGTCAATAAGGTTGGCTTAATTTTAGGAAAATTTTATGCTTAAATAAGTTTGAGTTGTAGTATGGAGATGGGTGATATTTTGGGAAGGTCCGTGCTTCACTTCTGTGAGCATCACCTAGATGCAATGAGTGTTAAGTGATCCAATCATTATCATGAGAAATGGGTTATTGTAAACCATTACTCATGAAACATGAATCAATGAGTTTGATTTGTAAAACTACAAGATTGAATTCTGACAACAATATCATAATTTGACACTGTGGAAAATACTCATATTTATCAGTAAATAGATAAATTAAAAAAAGGGACAACTTCTGAGTACAGAGTGATTGAATGCCCATGTGTCATAAACTGAATTTTGTAAGTCGTAATAGTGATAATATTTTGCTCTATTTACAAAGAGTATGATTTCTGTGTATTTTGATCAAGCACAAATGTTTTAAGAGCCTGCGTTTGGAACTCTGTTATGGTAGTGTAATATAATTATTAAAATATTCATGCATATCATATTTCTACATTCTCACAACCATCTAACAAATCGTACCTGCTAAGAAAATTCTTTTACTTGGCCTGTTCGAATTTTTCCCAAATAGATTAAAATGCAGATAATTGCTTATTTCCCTGGACAAACTTTGTATCTACATGATTAAAAGGCTAATAACCTTTTGGACATAGATTAAAATGCAGAAGATTAAAGGAATTAAAACCTTTTGCATGGGTATATATATTTTACATGCTGTTTAATTGGTATGATATGATTTAAGAGGCTGAAATGTGATTAAAGCATTAAATTTTAATTATGAAGGCATGGTTGGTTCGTCTAGAGCTACCGGTCAAGAGAGTAAAAATTAGCCCTTAAAGAGTTGAGATATACACCTAAAAAATTTAAGAGCAATAATTGAGGGCAGGGTTTAGAGAAGAAATTTATCATGGATGCCCTGCCGGGTTTTCTAATAATATAAAAAATCAAAAAAGTTCTAAAATGGCACGATTATTAGAGAGCTTAAAGATTTGTAAATACCTGCAACAGGAATTTCGACTGCGAATTCAGTGTAACAGAACACAGAAAGCATAGCGGAGAATCCCGAGAGAGCATAGGAGATAACAATGGCGGGGCCTGCGTCCTCGTGGGCTTCCTGTCCAGTGAGCACAAAAATCCCTGTTCCGATGACTGCGCCGAATCCAAACCAGGTTAAATCCCACCAGTTGAGCGTCCTCCTCAAATCATTCTCACTCCTCTTTCTGATCTCTTCCACCTCTTTCTTCTCGTCTGCCCTCGTAAGCGCACGATCTTTGAAGCGTTGGGGCGTTTGCAAAAGAGCTTTTCCATAGTTGTTCCAGCTCTTGAACGACTCCCCCGGCAAAAAATACTTCTTTACACCATTCCCTGCAACTATTTCTTCATTCAACCCACCCTCTAATAAAGAAACAATCTCACTGTTCAACTCTCCCGCAGGCATCTGTTACTTTCTATAACAGGCCTGCTTAGAGTTGAGACATCTGAGACTTATTGATAGCCAAACATTATACCAAATAAACAGACCCAACTGTCCAAACCAGAAAGTTTATATTATTTAGTTACACTTTTGTTAAGAAAATCGTCTCATTTATCACTGTCGGGTGAGTCCATTCCTACACCTAAAAGTCCAATTCATACGTAAAACAGACTTCACGCTCTCTAATTTAATCCATTATTGTCTTGGGTAGTGTAGCAATTTAGAATAGCACGTGTGGCGAGGCCCAGGTGAAGTCAACCTCCCAGAGATTTAGGAGCAAATATAGCGGTCTCCAACTACTATTCTAAAGATCGGTGAAAGAATGGTTGGCACGCAACGTTTACAAAAATTCGGCTTGTTCTTGGAAACGTGGTCATAAACTGACGTTCTATCTACTGCACTGCGCTGAAGGAAACGATACTTTTTATAAATAAATTACCACTAGTATATAGATGCTTGCATTAAGGTGAAAGACAAAGTTATGACAACTGCACATAATATGAGAATAAAATTGTAATGACACACGCTTGCCTACAAATTGAAGAGGAAAGAGAAATAAAAATGAAGTATAAATATTGTGACTTCAAGTTGAGCATAATATAAATAAACTAGCAATCGCATCTAGGTGTGCAATAGGTACACCGAAGAAGTATGAATGGTCAATTAGGTAATGTTTTGGTTTATTGTTTACATACATTTGTGTAGTATAAATGAGGTCAATTGGTAGGCTATTTTAAAAATGATTTTGTTTGTGAAACAAAGGTCTCAATAGAGAAGTGATAGCTTCAAATCAAATATGCATAGATACTTATAAGGATTCAAACACAACTAAAACAAAACATTTGAATAAGGAGGATAATAAGGCTCCATTACCAATAGGCTCATGGGGGAGGGAGAGAGATAGAGAGAGAGAGGGGGGCGGGGGGGGCAGGGGTAAGGAGATAGAGATAAAGAAAGAGGAAGTTAAAGATAGAGATGGAGATGGAAATGAAGATGGAAATGGAGATGGAGATGGAGTAGAGGGAGAGATAAAGAGAGAGGACAAAGATATAGATATAGATGGAAGAGATCAATATATAGAGAGGGGGAGAGAGGGGGAGAATGAGAGAGGGAGAGATAGAAATATAAAAGATAGAGATAGGAAGTGATATATAAAGAGGGGTAGAGAGAGGGAAAGATATAGGGGTAAAGAGGATGGATAGATAATGAGATAGAGATAGAGGTATATATGTAAGAATTTAAATATAGAGAGATAGAGATAGAGATAAAGATAAGGATAGAGAAACAAGGAGTGTGTGTGTACAAGTAAGAGAGATGTAGAGAGAGATAGAGAGGGAGATACATATGTATAAATAGATAGAGAGATGAGGAGGGATAAGGAGATGAGAGGGTGGGAAGGGGGGTAGGGATAAGGAGATAGAGATAAAGAAAGAGGAAGAGAGAGAGAGAGGGGAGGGATAGGAGATAGAGATAAAGAAAGAGGAAGTTAAAGATAGAGATGGAGATGGAAATGGAGATGGAGATGGAGGAGAGGGATATCGAGAGAAGGAGAGGGAGGGAGAGAGAGGGGGGGAGGGACTAAGGGACAAAGGGAGCGAGGAGGGGGGTGGGAGGGATAAGGAGATAGAGATAAAGAAAGAGGAAGTTAAAGATGGACATGGACATGGACATGGAGGAGAGGGAGAGATAAAGAGAGAGGACAAAGATATAGATATAGATGGAAGAGATAAATATATAGAGAGGGGGAGAGAGGGAGAGAATGAGAGAGGGAGAGAGGGGGGAGGACAAAGATATGGAAAGATAGAGAGAGAGAGGGTGGGAGAGAATGAGAGAATGAGATAAAGAGAGAGGACAAAGATATAGATATAGATGGAAGAGATAAATATATAGAGAGGGGGAGAGAGGGAGAGAATGAGAGAGGGAGAGATAAAAATATAAAGATAGAGATAGAAAGTGATATATAAAGAGGGGTAGAGAGAGGGAAAGATATAGGGGTAAAGAGAGATGGATAGATAATGAGATAGAGATAGAGGTATATATGTAAGAATTTAAATATGGGGAGATAGAGATAGAGATAGAGATAAGGAGAGAGAAACAAGGAGTGTGTGTGTACGAGTAAGAGAGAGATAGAGAGAGATAGAGAGGGAGGGGGAGATAGATATGCATAAATAGGTAGAGAGGAAGGCGGATGGAGGGAGAGAAATAGAGATAGGAGAGAGAATTAGAGAGATATAGAAAGAGGAAGTGATAGGGAGAGGGATAGGGAAAATAGGGATATAAAGGATCTCGATTGAGAGATAAACATAACTTTGGAAAGATAGAGAGGGTGAGAGAGAGAGAGAGAGACAAAGACATAGAAAGATAAATATAAAGGGAGAGATGAACAGAGAGAGGAAGAGGGAGAGGGAGAGAGAGAGACAGATATATAGAAAGAGGGAGACAATGTGTAACAACCCTAGTGCTCTACTCAGTAAAATTTTCAAAGTTTTCACCTCAAGTGAATAATCTATGATGCCATAACATCGCAATAAAAAAAATTATTTCCATAGTGTAAATTACATGCACATTTGAAATAAGCACTATTCCAAAATTTCATTGCATTTCATTGTAATTTCACAAATCTTTCCATGACATAGATTTCATTTTGAATAAACTCAATTTTATCATTCAATATTACAATCTTCCAAGTAAATGGGTACATGATACATACATATCTCATCTGAGCTTCATATGGCAATAGATATACAATTGGTCCTAATGTCACCATATTGGTGCATACATTTTGGATGTCCCCACTCCCTGGTGCATGTACACTCCAGTTGTTCCCAATAAAGGTCCAAACATTTGCAAACCTTGGTCGTGAACTGATGAGGAGAAGCATCACTCAAGCGCTTTTCTGCCAACCACGAACTCAAATGTGGTCCCCCGCACATTTGTCACATGGGTAAGTGCACCAAGATGGTTCCCAAAAAGGGAACTTAAGTGGACAACTTTTTTCTGAAATCATGAAATACTGACCTTGGACGTGAAATTGAGGATACTTACACTCAAAATTTTGAAATGGAACAAAAAAAAGGATTCAAGTGCTCTGAGTCTACTTTCTAAACTACTAATTTATTTTTAAAATGGTTTAGATTAAGGGGTTCAAACAAGGGACATTCATAAATTGGTGTTGTTTTTGTCAAAAAAACATAACATAGAAACTCTTGTATGACCCTCGTACGATGAACTTTTTTTTAGTATTTTTAAAATCACTACGATCAAAAGTTAGCTAATAGTATGTAGTTGATGCATGATTTTCTGATAATTTTTTAATGAATATTTTATTTTTTACTAATTTTCGAAGTGGACACTTACTGAAAAATAGAATTTTGGTTGTGCTACCCCTACAAATTTTGGAAACTAATTGAAATTTTTTTAATTTGTTTTTTTAATTTCTAGAATGGAGTCTAGTTTCTAAAAATGTAATTTATTTTAAAATTCAATGAACGGTTAATTTATAACGAAAAAAGCACCAAACACTGCTTTTTGGCAAAAAATAGACATACAAACAAAAGAAATTATGGATGAAAGGCTTAACATTGTCAGAAAATGAAAAACATTACACCGTTGGATAGCTAAGAGAGAACCCAACATTACCCATGTGTTTTATTTTTTTGATATTGAACCACATGCAATCTTGACGGTGAGCACGAACCCGATTATGTGAAAAATTGTAGAATTTGCGAAAACACATCTCTGGTAGTTGAGAATGCCCTCCAAGCCTTTGGGTTGGTATTCCAAGGAAAATATCAATCCTAAGGCTTGGGGATTCCCAAAGCAAGATATAACGTGAGTGCGTTATAATGCTCTCATGTTATATCTCAGTTTTGACATGTTTTGTGAGTGCATTTTTTATGTTTAGTGAATGCATTGAAAAAATGTGAGCACGTTATAACACGCTCGCGTTTTGGTCTACATTGAAATTTTTTTCTTCTCTTTTTATTATCTCTTTCCTCTTGTTATCTTTCAAGGAAACTATATACATGAAATAAACATTTAAGTATAAGTTGACATTTACATATATAGACATTTACTTTCTTATACTTTAAATTATATTTCATGTATAAAGGAAGGATGTTTGAGAGTGGTTTCAGATCTCTAGGAGTTATAATGCAAATTCTAGTTTATGGAAGATCTTAAAAATTTTAGACTTAGTCAAATTTCAGTAATCAGCATGTCAAATTTCAATAATCAGGAGGTCATATTTTAGTAGTCAGCAAGTTCTATCATCTTTCTCTCTCACTTTTTCCTCTCTACTCACTATCTCTCCACTCCCCCTCTCTCTCTCTCTCCCTTCCTCCCTCTCTCCCCTCTCTCTCTTCTAGTTTTTGGAAGATCTCACAAATTTCAAACTTAGTCAAATTTCAATAGTTAGGAGGTCAAATTTTAGTAATCAAAAAATTGTATTATTTCTCTCTATCTCACTCATTTTTATCCCTTACACTCTAGACCTCTCTCTGACTATCTCTATCCATTTTTCTGACTCTCTCTCCCTTGATCTCAAGAACTAGATTTGTCTATTTGTCTCTCTCTCCTTTTCCCTCTAATTCTCTCTACCTCACTTCTCTCTCCCTCCCTCCCTCCTTCCCTCTCTAATTATCTCTATCTCCCTCCCTCTCTCTCTCCCTATCACACCCTACCACTCTCTCTATTTCTCTCTAGCTAACCTCTCTCTCACCTCGCTCTCTCTCCCTCCATACTTCTCTCTCCCTCTCTTCTTCCTTATCTACTCTATATCTCCCAATCACTCTCTACCTACCTCTACATCCATCAAACCTTACCACTCTCTCTCTACACCTCTCTATCTCACCTTTCTCTCCCTCCATACCTCTCCCTCCCTCATTGCCTCATTCCTTATCTACTTCTCTCTATCTTGCCTCTCTCTCTACCTCTTCTTCCATCTCTACTTATCTTTATCTCTTCTCTCCCTCTCTCTACCTACCTCTCCTTCCACCACTCTTTATTTCTTTCTATCTCACCTCTCTCTCCCTCACTACATATCTCTTTGTCTCTCCCTCCCTCTCTACTTATCGATATCTCCCCTCTCCCTCTCTACCTAGCTCTCCATCCATCACAACCTACCACTCTCTCTCTATTACTCTCTATCTCACCTCCCACTCTCTCCATCCATACCTCTCCCTCTCCTTCCCTCTCTACTCTCTACCTCCCTAATCCCTCTCTACCTACCTCTCCATCCATCACTCCCTAACACTCTCTCTACACCTCTCTATCTTGCTTCTCTCCCTCCCTCCCTCATTCCCTCTCTACTATCTCTCTACCTCTCCTTCCCTCTCTAATTATCTGTATCTCCCATATCCCTCTCTCTCTCTCACTAGATGTCTCCCTCCCTACCTTTTCCCCTATCTACTCTTTATCTCTCCTCTCCCTCCCTCTACCTCTCTCTCTCTAACACTCTCTCTCACTCCTCCCTTACCCTCTTTCTATCTCACTCTCTCCTCTTTATCTCACCATTTTCTATTTCCCTCTTTGTAGCTCGAGCTACTTCTCTATATGTCACCATTCTCTCTACATATCTTTATCTCACCTATCCCTCTTTACCTGTCCCTTCCTCCCTCTCTCACCCATCCTCCCTCATTGCCTCTATCTTATCTCTCTCTACTTCTCTCTATCTCACCTATCCCTCTCTACCCTCATATCCCTCCATCACTCCCTACCACACTCTCTATATTGCTCTCTATCTCACCTCTCTCACAACCCTCTCTCCCCCTCCATACCTCTCCCTCTCCTTCCCTCTCTACTCTCTATATCCCTAATCCCTCTCTACCTACCTCTCCATCCATCACTCCCTACCACCCTCTCTATACCTCTATCTCGATTCTCTCCCTCCCTTATTCTCTCTCTACTTCTCTCTACCTCTCTGTCTTTCTCTAATTATGTGTATCTCCCCTAGCCCTCTCTCTCTCTCACTAGATATCTCTCTACCTACCTTTTCCCCTATCTACTCTCTATCTCTCCTCTCCCTCCCTCTACCTCTCTCTCACTCTCTCTCACTTCTCCCTCACCCTCTTTCTCTCTCACTATCTCCTCTCTATATCACCATTCTCTCTTTCCCTCTCTATAACTCTCTCCTTCTCTATATGTCACCATTCTCTCTCTACTTATCTTTATCTCACATATCCCTCTTTACCTCTTGCTTCCTCCCCTCTCTCACCCACCCTCCCTCCTTCCCTTTATCTCTATCTCTATCTCTCTCTACTTCTCTCTATCTCACTTATCCCTCTCTACCTGCATATCCCTCTATCACTCCCTACCACACTCTCTTTATTGCTCTTTATCTCACCTCTCTCTCACCTGATAGTGTTTAGGGTTGAGGGTATAAGGTTAAGTGTATAGGGTATATGGATTATGGTTTAGGATATTGGGTATATATTAGGATATGGGTTGAGGATATTAGGTTTAGGGTTGATGGTTTAGGTCTTAGGATTTATGTACAAGTTTAAGGGTTGAGGGTTGAGGTATAATGTTCAGGGTTGAGGGTATGAGGTTAAGTGTATAGGGTATAGGGATTAGGGATTATGGTGTAGGGTTAAGGGTATAAGGTATAGGGTTAAGGCTTGAGAGTGTAGGGTTTTTTGTTTAAGTATAGGGTCGAGGGATAATGTTTATGGTTTAGGGTATAAGGTTAAGGGTGTAGGGTAAAGAGATGAGGCTTGAGGGTGTAGGGTTTAAGGTTTAAGGTATACGGTTGAGGGTTGAGGGATAGTGTTCAAGGTTGAGGGTATAGGGTTAAGTGTATAGGGTAGAGGGATTATGGTCTAGAATAATGGGTATAGGGTTGAGGGTATAGGGCTAAGTGTATAGGGTATAGGGGTTAGGCTTTAGAATAATGGGTATAGGGTTGAGCGTATTGGGTTTAGGATTGAGGTTTAGGGTTTAGGGTTTAGTGTACAAGGTTGAATGTAGGGTTTAGGGTTTAAGTATAAGGTTGGGGGATAATGTCAGGGCTTAGTTTATAAGGTTGAGGGTATAGGGTATAAGGATGAGGGTTGAAGGTGTAGGGTTGAGGTATAGTGTTCAAGGTTGGGGGTGTAGGGTTAAGTGTATAGGGTATAGGGATTAGGGTTTAGGATATTGGGTATAGGGTATAGGGTTGAGGGTATTGGGTTTAGGGTTCAAGGTTTGGGGTACAAGGTTTAATGTAGGATTTAGTGTTTAATTATAGGATTAAGTGCTCAGGGATAATGTTTATGGTTTATGTTATAGGGTATAGGGATGAGGATTGAGGGTGTAGGGTTGAAGGTATAAGGTTAAGTTTATATGGTATAGGGATTAGGGTTTAGGATATTGGGTATAGGGTTGAGGGTATTGGGTTGAAGGTTTAAGGTTAAGTTTATAGGGTATAAGGATTAGGGTTTAGGGAAGAGAAAGAGAAAGATACCTGAGAGAGGGTGAAACTGGCAACTATATTACCAATTTCACTAAATTAGCAAGCTAGTGGGCCCACTAGCTTGCCAATTCAGTGAAATTGGCAACCTAACTTCCCTTATTTAAAACAATGGGTCCAAGAAATGGGGTTTCTTGGACCCATTTTTTCAAAATAGGCCACTAAATTGCCAATTTAATCGAATTGGCAAGCTAGTGGGCCCACTAGCTTGGAAATTCAGTCAAATTGGTAACCTAACTTTCCCTGTTTGAAAAAATGGGTCCAAGAAATGGGATCTTCCGATGATTAATTTGCCCTGTTTTAAAAAATGGGTCCAAGAAATGGGAACCATTTTTTCAAACAGGGCAAGTTAATCATCGGGAGATCCCATTTCTTGGACCCATTTTTTCAAACAAAGCAAGTTAGGTTACTAATTTGACTGAATTGCCAAGCTAGTGGGCTCATTGGCTTGCTAATTCGATGAAATTGGCAATGTAGTGGCCTATTTGAAAAAATGGGTCATCACCGGGAGACCCCATTTCTTGGACCCATTTTTTCAAATAGGACAAGTTAGGTTGCCAATTTCACCAAATTGGCAAGCTAGTGGCCCACTAGTGGGCCAATTCAGTGAAATTGGAAATGTAGTGGCCTGTTTGAAAAAATGGGTCCAAGAAATGGGGTGTAGCTACATCACCAAGAGACCCCATTTATTGGATCCATTTTTTCAAACAAGCCACTACATTTCCAATTTCACTAAATTGGCAAGCCAATGAGCCCACTAGCTTGCCAATTTGGTGAAATTGGCAACCTAACTTGTCCTGTTTGAAAAAATGGGTCCAAGAAATGGGGTCTCTCGGTGATAGACTCCATTTCTTGGACCCATTTTTTCAAACAGGACACTACATTGCCATTTTCACTGAATTGGCAAGCCAGTGGGCCCACTAGCTTGACAATTCAGTAAAATTGGCAACCTAACTTGCCTATTTGGAATAATGGGTCCAAGAAATGACCGAGAGACCCCATTTCTTGGACCCATTTTTTCAAACAGGCCACTACATTGTGAATTTCACCAAATTGGAAAGCTAGTGGGCCCACTAGCTTAGCAATTCGGTGAAATTAGCAACCTAACTTTCCGATTTGAAAAAATGGGTCCAAGAAATGGGGTCTCCCAGTGATGTAAATCATCGAGAGACCCCATTTCATGGACCCATTTTTTCAAATAGGCCACTACATTCTCAATTTTACTAAACTGGAAAGGTAGGGTAGAGGGTTTAAGGGTTTAAGGGTTAATGGTGGAGGGTAGAGGGGAGTGAGATAGAAGGAGTGAGTGAGTGAGAGAGAGACTTGAGAGAGGGAGAGACTTGAAAGAAATGGAGAGAGGGAGGGAGTGGGAGAGAGATAGAGGGTAGAGGGTTTAAGGGTTAAGTGTTTGGGGTTTATGGTTAAGGGTAGAGGGTAGAGGATTAAGGGTTTAAGGGTAAAGGGTAGATGGTAGAGGATTAAGGGTAGAGGGGAGAGAGATAGACAAAGTGAGTGAGTGAGAGAGAGAGACTTGAGAGAGGGAGAGGGGTAGGAGAAAGATACTTGAGAGAGAGAGAGAGAGTGAGGGAGTGGGGGAGAGATAGAGGATTTAAGGGTGTAAGGGTTAATTGTTTAGGGTTTACGATTAAGGGTAGAGGGGAGAGAGATAGAGGGAGTGATTGAGAGAGAGACCTGAGAGAGGGAGAGGGGGTAGGAAGGAAATGGTTGAGAGAGAGAGAGTGAGGGAGGGAGTGGGAGAGATATAGAGGGTAGAGATTTTAAAGGTTAAGGGCTAAGGGTAGAGGGTTAAGGGTTTAAGGATTTAGGGTTTAAGGGCTAAGGGTAGAGGGTAGAGGGTAGAGAGCAGAGAGATAGAGGGAGTGAATGATTGAGAGAGAGACCTGAGAGAAGGAGAGTGGGTAGGAGGGAGAGACTTGAGAGAGATAGAGGGAGGGAAGGTTAAGGGTAGAGGGTATATGGTTTAGGGGTTTAGGGATTAAGGATTTAGGGTTTAGGCTTAAGGTTAGAAGGGAGAGAGAGATAGAGGGAGTGACTAAGAGAGAGAGCCCTGAGAGAGAGAGAGGGGTTATGAGGGAGAGGGCTGAGAGAGATAGAGGGAGGGAGGGAGTGGGAGAGAGATAGAGGGAGGGAGGGTTATGGGTGAGGGTAGAGGG
>CM021106.1:579174635-579265369 GCA_007115665.2 Sequoiadendron giganteum | reverse complement strand
AACGCTCATCTATCTCTGTCCCTCCCTCCTCTTATCTACTCTCTATCTCACTTCTCCCTTCATATCCCCCTTCCTCCATCCCTCCCTCTCTTCCCTAATCCCTTAACCCTATAACCTCAACCCTTAAACCCTTAAACACTCAACCCATAACCCGTAACCCTTAACCCTTAACCCTTAAACCCTAAACCCTTAAACCCTTAAACCATTTACCCTCTACCCTCAACCCAATACCCTCTACCCTCAACCCTATACCCTCAACCCTTAAACCCTTAAACTCAAGTAAACTCTCTACCCTAATCCTTGAACCTTGAACCCTTAAACCCTCAACCCTCAACCCTCTACCATATGCATTGGAACCTCAACCCTAATACTTCAACCTATACCCTCAAACCTATACCTCAAACTACATTCCCAATTTCATCGAATTGGCAAGCTAGGGTAGAGGGTTTAAGGGTAGAGGGTCAAAGGTTAGGGTTAGAGGGGAGAGAGATAGAAGGATTGAGTGAGTTAGAGACTTGAGAGAGGGAGAGGGGGTAGGAGGGAGAGAATTGAGAGAGATATAGGTCAGAGGGTTTCGAGTTTAAGGGTTAAGGGGTTAGGGTAGAGGGTAGAGAGAGAGAAGGAGTGAGTGAGTGAGAGACTTGATAGAGTGAGAGGGGGTAGGAGGGGGAGAATTGAGAGAGATAGAGGGTAGAGGGTTAAGAGTAGAGGGCTTTGGGGCTTAAGGCTCTGTGTTTAAGGGCTTATAGGGTTTTAAGGGTTAAGGGTTTAGGGTTTAGGTCTAGGGTGCAGAGGAGAGAGGATTAGAGGGAGTGAGGAGTGAGATACCTTATGAGAGGGAGAGGGGTGGAGAGAGACCTGAGAGAGAGATACAAAGAGAGAGGGAGTGAGTGGGAGAGATAGTTGACATAGGGATAGGGGGTAGGAGGGAGAGACTTGATGGAGATAGACGGTAGAGGGTTGAGAGTTAAGGGTTAAGGGTTTAGGGTTTAAGGGTTAAGGGTTAAGGGTTTGGTTAAGGTAGAGGGAGAGAGATATAGGGAGTGAGTGAGAGCGAGAGACCAGAGAGAGGGAGAGGGAGTGGGAGGTAGAGACTTGAGAGAGAGAGACCGAGAGAGAGAGGGATGAGTGAGAGAGAGATAGAGGGTAGAGATAGAGATAGAGAGAGTTCTCTAGTTAGGGTGGGAGGGAGATACATGAGAGAGAGAGAGTGTGTGTTATCTACTAAGGGTGGGAGGGAGAGACTTGAGAGAGGGGGAGGGGGTGGGAGGGATAGAGTTGAAAGAGAGGTAGAGATGGAGAGAGAGGGGGGAGAGAGAGAGAGAGAGAGTTCTCTAGTTAGGGTTGGAGGGAGAGACCTAAGATATGGAGAGGGGGTGGGAGGGAGAGAGAGGGAGAGGGAAAAATAGGGAGTGGGAGACATATAGAGAGAGAGAGATAAATAGATAGATATGGAGAGAGACTGAGGGAGTGTGAGGGAGAAACCAAAGTGTGTGTTTGTTTGTTCTCTAGTTAGCATGGGGAGAGAGACTTAAGAGAGGGGGAGGGGGTGTGAGGGAGAGACTTGAGAGAGAGGTGGGGTAGGAGGGAGAGACTAGAGAGAAGGGGAGGGGTTGGGAGGGATAGAATTGAGAGAGAGGGAGGAGGTGGGAGGGATAGACCTGAGAGAGAGAGGGAGAGAGGGAGAGAGAGGGAGAGGTGAAGAGGGAGATAGGATGGAGAGACTTAAGAAAGGGAGAGAGAGAGTTCTCTAGTTAGGGTGGAAGGGAGAGACTTGAGAGAGGGAGAGGGGTTGGGAGAGGGAAAGGGTGTGGAAAAGAGAGACCTGAGATATAGGGGCTAAGAGGAAAAGAGAGAGATTTTCTAGTTAGGGTGGGAGGGAGAGGGGTGGGAGGGAGAGAACTGGGAGAGAGGTAGTGGGAGAGAGAGAGAGGGGGGGTGAGGGAGAGACCTTAGAGAGAGACAGAGATAGTGTGTGTGTTCTCTAGTTAGGGTGGGAGGGAGATACTTGAGAAGAGGGGAAGGGGGTGGGAGGGAGAGACCCAAGAGAGAGAAAGAGAGAGAGAGAATGTGTTCTCTTGTTAGGGTGGGAGGGAGAGACCTGAGAGAGGGAGAAGGGAACTAGGAGGGAGAGACCTAAGAGAGAGAGATAGAGGGAGTGAGAGATATACCTAAGCGAGAGAGAGGGGTGGGATGGATAGAAGGATGGATAGACCTGAGAGAGAGGGGGAGAGAGAGGGGTTTGGACCTAAATCCTAAGCCATAAACCATAAATCCTAAACCCTAAATACTAAACCATAAACCATAAACCATAAATCCTAAACTTAAGAGAGAGAGATGGGGGAGGGAGAGTGTGTGTGAGAGAGATAAACACAAATGGAAGGAGGAAGGTTGGGATATTAAGAGAGAGGCATAGAGGGAGAGGAAGAGAGAGGGAATGAGGGAGGGAGAGGTAAAGATGGAGAGAGGTAGAGAGAAGTATATAGAGAAGGAGAGATAGAGAGGGGGGAGGAGGGAGGGAGAGAGATAGAAGTAGAGAGGGGAGGAGGGAGGGATAGAGGGAGAGAAGTGTGATAAAGAGAATGAGAGAGAGAAGAGGGAAGTAGGAAGGTAGAGAGATTGAGAGAGGGAGGAGGGAGGGTGAGAGATAGGCAAAGAGGGATAGGTTAGATAGAGAGAACTGGAGAGGGAAGGTGGTTGGGATGAAGGAAGAGAGAGAGAGGAGGGAGGGAGAGAGAGAGGTAGAGAGGGATAGGTTATATAGATTGAAGTAGAGAGGGAAGGTGGGTGGGAGGAAGGAAGAGAGAGAGGGGGAGATAGATAAAATTAGAGGGAAGGAGGGAAGGAGGAAAGGAGGGAGGGATGGAGGGGGAGAGAGAGGCTAGATAGATAGAAGTATAGAGGGAAGGAGAGAGTGTGAGAGAGAGGTCTAGAGAATAAGGTATAAAAAATGAGTGAGATAGAGAGAGAGAAATATGATACAACTTGTTGATTACTGAAATTTGACATGCTGATTACTGAAATTTGACTAAGTTTGAAATTTTTGAGATCTTCCAAAAATTAGAATTTGCATTGTAACTCCTAGAGATCTGAAACCACTCTCAAACATCCTTCCTATATAAATGAAATATAATTTAAATTATAATAAATTAAACCAAGCCATAATGCGAGCGCATTTTACTATAACGCACTCACATTTTTGCTATTTCGGGATGAAAAAGTAAATTGTCCACAAATTGGCTACCCATTTCCATGCACCTGCTCGCATATGACAAGATGGCCCTTCCCTTCAACGAAGAGATTGGTTGGTAAACCCCATAACAATAACATATCTAAGCTTAGTGTTGTGCCCTATAAACCAAAACATAATCATACATTTGTTTCCCCTACGAGTATGAAAATATTGAATTAGAATGTATAAAAGGAACACAGTGAACTAACAGTGTAAACAGTGGCAACTTACACTACTTTGGCCAAAGTATTCTCACCCAATACTTTGAGTGACATTCTTCCTATTCACATACACTTTTATAGCTCAGTTTGGATTATGACCATTCATATGTACTATGATTAGGTAATTTCCTTCCATAGGTGATCCCTAACCTCAAAAATAACCTTTTCCCCTTTTCCCAAAATACAATGGTATCTCTACCAATAAATCCTAAGCATAAGTTACCTCCTTCAATGGATATTCCAATCCCAGGTGTAACATATGAGTTTTTCTAGTTTACAGATTAAATTTGCATAAAAAAGCTATTTGATTCAAAAGACAACCTAGTCCCAAGCATAAATTTATAATTTAAAGTATAGCTACATAAGCTTCATCTAATCATAGATTAAATATTCATAAATAACTGACTCCATTCAATAATATATCACATTATTAAGTGGTTCTCATCAAGAGTATAGCCACATCAATGAATGACCTCAATCAAAGAATAATCATATCAATAGATGATTCCATTTGAGAGTGTAATCTCCTTAGTAGAAAGGATTATACAAGAGTAGAATCTTGTCGACAATATTTCTTCATAACAAGGGTATAAAAAAATCAATCAAGTAGAAAATAAAACTCAATAGATAATCCCACCTATGGTTCAATTAAATCTAAAATCAAACTCAATAGGTAATCCCACCTATGGTTACATTCATTATTCAAATAAACTTCTCAACCCAAATAGGTTATTCTAGACCTAGGGTTTCATTCAAGAGTAAGGTAATGATCAAGTAATCATTCAAATAAAGATAATTGATGTGGTTTACATAATGTCACATCATATTTTTCATACCGACAGTTTTTTCGCAATGATAACCCTAGCATTCCCAAGGTTTCCTAACATAATAAGCTACAATGTCAAGTCACTTCATGGCGTTGATACATTTGACAATATACATCTAGTATTACTACCTATGTATAGAAATAACATCATTATCTAAACCTCCGTATAGGGTATATAGTATTATCAAGACACTTCCTTAAACTAACCATGTTTCATCATTCCTAGTATATAATTTTAATGATAAACGTACACTCCTACAATGGAGTATATATAAACACTTCATAGAAAAGCATAAAACATCTTCTTTACCTTTCTATAAGAAAATTTTATGATTAACTAAAGTAGCATTCTCAAGAAATTCCAATCAAAGCAATCAAGACTCTTTCATCCATAATAAAAGAAAAATAAAAAAATATCAGATCCCCATGCCTATAATACACTTGATCCAATTGACCACTTGATTCTCAGCCTTCCAATGACAGCTTGCTAGCTTCACCTTAACTACTCAAGCAATACTTCACAATATCCTCTTCCTCTAGGCACACAAAATAACTCTATGCTCTCACAATGTAACTCTAATCTCTCACAAAATATAGCTCATAGAATATTTGTAGGAGAATGAAACTACAAAATTGTGTGTCCCAAATGAGTGAGCTAGCCCATCTATTTATATAGAATATTGAGACAATGATTCCAAAAGAAAAGGTGTTTCAGTCGACACCACTCCACATGCAAAATGACTCACCTCTCATAGCAAAAAGGTGGCAGGAATCTAAATAAAAACTCAGCTTGACATTCTATAGATCGACCTCCTTTGCTTGACAGCAACTCAAGACTAATTCAAATATGCACATGCATAAAGAATGAGAATCAAATTGCTAAGAAGATAGAATTTTGTAGAGACAAAGAATTCATAAAATGGCACCAAGTTGCAGCCTTTTACCTATTCCTTTGGTGCGGTTTATCCAAAGAATAATCATCTATTTGTAGGCAACACATATTCTATGTCGACTTGGTCATGGTCTCATTATTCGATAGAGGAAGATGAATCAAATCCTTTTAAATAGCGTTTGAACTCGTGCTTTGATCAACATGTTGTTGTTTGTTATTTCCTTTTAACATGTATTCAATTCACTTTGCACAACAAGCTAAATATTTGTATCGCCCTTTGCCTTTTAGATAAATGTGTTCCAAGTTTTGAAGTAATACGCTGCTATAAAATAGCAATGTCTTTTGTATGATATCAAACATGGCTCATTACTCCATATCGGCCTTTATCATTTTCATTTACATATATACAAATCAGATTTTATCATAAATCGGTCATGTCACACTTACTTTGCAAAGCCTCATTGTACGGTGGTGTTGTATGTAGTGCTTTTAGACTTGTCTTTTCTTTTTATCATGTGACCTATGCATTGCTTCATGCAAAGTCTAAGACTCTACAAAACCTTCTACTCACTAATATATGCTAAGGGTTACACCTAATTCTTTTGCTTAGATTTGAGACAACATTCATTCTTCATGGTGTGTGCATACTCAACTATAGGCAGCGCTTAAAGTAAAAATGGAATGGTCTTTAATAAGCCTTTGTTGTACTATTAATAGTCATTAGATCAACCAAATCAACTTACTTATATATATATATATATATATTGAGTATATATTTACATATATATATATGTATGTACCACATATCAAATATAAATATATATTATATATATAGTATATATTTACATGTATAAATGTATGTACCACACATCAAATATATATATGTTTATATATATTACCTTATATATTCCCATTCTATATTCAAATTTTTGACTCATATTATCATATTCCAAAAATAATATGTGTATTTTCATACACATATACATATATATAATATATATACACTTCTCTAATAAGCATTAACGCTTATGTTTGTATATGTATATATATATACAACATATATATTTTCTATAGCGATATGAAGTCAAATAATCCATTCGATATCCAAATGATTATAACTATGTGATTATATTTGCAATGACATCATATTAATATATATGTATGTATATGCATAATTATACATATGTTGACATACTTGTATTGGACATCCCATTATATCCAACATACATCCCATCAATCGAGTATAACAATACAAGAAAGGACTCGCATACACCAAGCACTCAACACAAACCAAGAATGCTCCAAACATAAATCATGATCTTCCTAATGCAAACACATCATACAAAAGGATGACTTACAATTTTTTCCCAAACTATGACATGACTCTATCATTCTATTATTAGTGTGTCTGTAAGCTCAGTTCAGTTTCATTAGGGGTTACTTAACTAATCACTTCTCTTGAGTGATACTTCCCCTCGATTTGGGAGGATTGAATCTATCCCTACAACTAGCTTAGCACATTTGCAATGGTAGTTAGACATTCATAATAAATCCACATGCATCATAAAAAATTATGCATATTCATATAGCAATGTATGTTCTTCATTAATGTAAACTTGTTTACTCTTTCAAAGCCACATTTAGCATTTAACAACACTTTCACATAATACCTATTTCAGTATTCCATTCTTTTAGCAAGCATATCAAAATCATGATTGCATTTATCATCCTTTTTACCTGTGAAGGTAAAACTAAATCAGTAATAACAAGATGGGATGCGACATACTTCCCCCCTTGTGAATCATCGTCCTTGATGATTTTTAACATATATTCAAATAAAGGTCTTACTTACCATTTCCAAATCTTGTAAGAATTATAAAATAATCTTCCCTTGTAACATCACTCCTTGCAATCTTTTCCTTCCTGAACCTTGCATCGATTATCCTTGTTAACACATAGGGAGAACTTGTGTGCCTTGCACATACTTTCTCTCTCTAAAAGCTTTATACATTATAATCATATTACCTCGTATGTACATCCTAAATACAATAGTAACTATTAGAACCTCTTAAAAATGGGAGTGTTCTTATTAAGTGCTATCATATGGTTTAGGACATAGAGCACACCCACTTTCAAGATATTCTACTCAACGATAACCCTAGAGATCTCAACACAAAGGAGAAAGAGATCTTGCAATAGGGATATCCTAGGGGTTGAATGTAAACTAATAAGAGGTTCACCACCAAGTAAGAACATGAAAAGATAAATGAAATGCAAGATGAAATGCAAAACCCTAATGCAATGCAAACCTTCACTAAATGACCAAGAAATGCAAGTGGAACAAAACAAAACACTACATAAAGGAATATGTGCACTTAGAAATCTAGAGAATGTGGAATGGAGCTGTGAAATGCCAGAAAATTTGAATTTTTGACCTACTAGGACTCATTCACCAATCTAGGTGAATCAATCCCAAATCTGGATTTCTGCATAGGAACCGATTTTGGGGAAAAGGGTATTTGAATCTACAAATAGTTCTGGAAAACACCAGTAGTGGGATTCATTCGCCACTTGTGGTGAATCAGTCCCATTCCACTTTTTTGAGAATTAAAATTCTAGATCTGTACATGTGAATGGTTGGTCTAGACCTATTCAAACATCATCAAACAACATAATGTTAATCATTAAATGAATCTAAAACAAACATTCCCCATGAAATTCATTCTATAAGTGTGAATAAGTAGAAAGGAATAAAACACTTCTTAATGAAATTTTTTATCAAAGATCAAGCTAATAATCTACTGAAAGCATCTCATTGTCTCCTATCTTCAAAGATTTATTAAGCTATTGTGCTCTCAGATTTAAATAACACTATAACTATTAAAATGGCAATCTAAAGAATGGAATAATGTTGATGCAATGATGTGAAGCTATATGATAAAATCTAGATGATAAAAGAAACTAATATAGCATGGATTGACATGAAAACTGATAAATGAAGCTACAAGAGGCAGCCATGATATGAAAACTAGAATGTTGGATGCTTGGATGCTTGATGCATGGATGATTGATGCTTGATGCTTGAATTCCTATAGAGTAAGAGTGCATAAGTTAGATAATCTGGATCCTTTTCTTGGTTGAATGAAGCTTTATTTATAGATTTCTTGGTTGTAGAAATGCACAGGGATGGCAAAGAGAGGCTTGGATTCAATCTTGAGGATTGAATGGTGAGAGATGGAGGAGATTCAAAATATTTTGGGGATTGTCTCTACCCATGAAAACACTAGGCAAGAGAAGAGGAAGGATTGATGGAAGATGATTGAGAGAAGATTTTGCAATTTGTCTCCAATTTGTCTCCAAATCTTCCTGTGAAGTTTGAAGGCATTAATTTTGACATATTTTTGCATAAATTAGACATAGGATATCTAATTTGATTTTGAGGAAATATAGAGGAATATTCCTTATGCCTTAATTTAAATATTTTTTATTTATTTAAATTAGCCAAAGAGGGATAAATAATTTAATAAAACAAACTATAGAATTTGTTTATTAAAATAGGAGAATATGGTAATTAATCAATAAAGTGTTTGATATTTATTTAATTAATTTAAGATTGATGTGATAGAATAAAATAGGGAAATGATAATTAAATCAAACAAAGTATTTAATTTTGTTTATTTAATTAAGATGAGATTATAGAATAATTAGAAGAATTTAAATGTGAATGTGAACGTGAACTATATAAATAAATATATCTATTTATTTAAATAGTAGAAGAATTTAGGATAATTAATCAAATAATTCGTATTTAATTAATTGGATTCTTTAGACCAATTTTAGGTGTATACATTTTGCCCCTCTTTGAAGTGATGTGTTTACGCATTGCTTCGAAGAAAATTTTGCTACTATTGCCAGTATTGATGAAAAAAAATTAGTGTACCCCAGACATGCCCCAGATATTGATTTTTAGATAATTGTCGATAATATGCCCCCTCAGGAGATAAATTAATGATGTGATGACTTTTGAGAATTTTTCAATTTTCGTGATGATTTGATGATTTGATGATGATTTGATGAAGAAATAATTTATCTCCCAACATTGATAAAGAAAATATAGCCCGTGGATGAATTTCAATTAATTTCATAAATAAAATTAATCAAAATAAAATAAATCCCTCAAAAATCCCTTTTCAAAAATCTATATAAGGTCCAAAAGGTCATTTTCATCCTCATTTGTACTTTGTGACTTTCAAATATCTAGTCAAAGAGACATTTGAGCTAGCTGGAGCAAGATGCCTATCCCCTGCCACACTCATCAATTTGAGTGTGTGCGACGTCACCAACGACCAGCCACCTATGGAGCTCTGGTATGTACCCATAATCCACCTCATTTTTTGTGTGTTCTCGATTTTCGTGCATTTTTTGCTTATTCACGTGTTTTTCGTAGTTTAGCACATCAATGTCACATTGTAGTGCTTTCGTTAACTATTGTAGTGCTTTGAGAAAGTAGCACTTTCATTATTTTCTCTAGCGCTTTCGTACCTAATAGTTTAGTGCTTTCAAGTTTAAGCGCTTAGATAGTCTGATTTAGCGCTTCAATGCTGGGTCTTAGCACCTAGAAAGTTCTAGTGCTTTGATGCCATAAATTGGTGCATTCATGGTCTGTTATAGCACATCAATTAAATTTGCATTTTGATGGATTGTTTTAGCACATCGAAGTGTTGAAATAGCGCTTTGATTAAAGTAGCGCTTCATATGCCTATTATAGCGCATCGAAGTGTCAAAATAGCACTTTGGGTTCTGTAGCGCTTTGGATGCTTGTTTTAGCGGATCCATGTGCCAAAATAGTGCTTTTGATTTTTAGCACTTTGGATGCCTATTTTAGCACATCCATGTGATGAAGTAGTGCTTTGGATGCCTGTTTTAGCACATCCATGTCAGATTTAAAGATTTTGACACAGTTATCCTTGATTTTGTAAATTTTGATCATGTCCATTCCTTGGTTTGGTATGATTTGATTATCCAAATTGTCTAATGACTTATTCTGATGATTAATAAGACTTACTCTCATGATAGGTGAGAAATAATCCCATTTGCAAGGATCCTCATGATAGGTGAGGAATGATTTCATATCTGATAAACCTCATGATAGGTGAGATTAGATAATGTTTGTGATGAACCTCATGATGGGTGAGGTTAGTTGATGCTTTTTTATGAATTTTGATCAAAAATCCATACCAAAGTTTGATTGGATCTGATAGTAGAATGACTTATGAGTTTTGACATAGTGCACTGATTTTAAACTTTCCATGGTGATAGGAGAATCTGGGTAATCTCTAGATGTGAGAGTGGTTTCCATGCACCACAGATTTGATTCCTCATTTGACTCCTGATGAGATTTAGGTCATAGGTCGATGTGGTATTTCTAGTCTCCTTGATATGCCCCAGATTAGGATTAATCGAGGTCTCCTTACTACTTTGGCCGAGCAGTGGCACAGTGACCATAACACCTTCCATCTACCCACCGATGAGATGACAGTCACACCAGAGGATGTGTGGCGGATACTGCGGATACCATTTATTGGAGAGATCGTTGTTTATGAATAACATGAGGCTGGTGGGAGAGATGCTCTTCATAGAGTTTTTCAGGATCAACACATTGTAGGACCGAGTGTTCGATGGTGGATGATGGCTGACACCTATGCTTCATTACTAGCAGTACTAGCTGGATTCATTGGAGGTTTCCTTTATCTTGATCACAGGTCAAAGGGATTCTCTATGGGTTGGGGCCATATTCTAGAGAGCATGGTCATGCACGAGACTAGATATGCATGGGGGATGTGTATGCTAGCCCACCTCTATCATGATTTACATTCAGTGGTGTATTTGGGAGGACACAACCTATCAGCAGGGGTGACTCTTTTACAGGTGTTGGCATGGGAGAATTTTTCCATTGCTTGACCATTTTCGGTACTTGACAGACCTGTAGGCATACCCTATGTTTTTCGGTATAGAGATCGACTTACCTAGTCTCAGATGGGTAAGTTAGAGCATTGGAGATGGGTTTTGGATGACATAGAGAGCATCGTCTGACAACCTCATCTAGATTGTGAGCAGTGGGATGAGGATAATGCAGTTCTCGAGTACTTATGTGACTCCATGTATTTGATTGGTCAGACCCCTTTTTTTTTAGAGAGATTTTTATTACGGTGGGTGTATAGGCAGTATGGTATTGTACAGTGTATGCCTCAAGGGGTCACTCATTATGCCTGATGGAAAAGTGATGTAGTAGATTGGGGGCCATGCTTGTCCTATGAAACAATAGTACAGGGATATCGGACTCTGCAGCCATCAACTTGGGATATGCGCATAGATATTCCAGAGGTAGCGGTTACAGGAGAGTATGCAACATTTTTGGATTTTCACCTACATCGTCAGATTACCATTCTCGATGAGCTAGCACCTTTACCTGTGGAGGAGGATGTTGCTGAGGTTGAGGAGGATAGCAGGGATGATACTAAGTCTAGCAGGAGTGCTGAGAGCAGCAGTAGGGATAGCAGTAGTGATGACGAAGATGGTAGTGGTGGAGGTGGCAGAGGGGTTGGTCTAGTCAGTGTGAGTCCATCATCGGGCAGGCCTCGCAAGAGGCGAGCAGTCGCAGTGCCTTCAATTGACCATCAGAGATAGATTGCCAGTTTACAGATGCAGATATAGACTCTCCAGGGATAGTTAGTGCAGGCAAAGGGTTTTCTTGTACAGACGCAAACACAGATGCAGAGTCAAGCATAGGCTCATGCATAGGCATTCGCACAAGTACAGGGACAGTTGGTAGCTATTCAAACTCAGGTTGATACTTTGACAGCCGAAAGGGATAGTGCTAGACAGATTGTCAAGAGGGCATAGGAGACGGCTGAGACCCTACAGAGAGTAGTTGATGGTACCTCTGTTGTGAATTATATGAGGGAGGTTTTGTGGGCTGGTCGAGAGGCAGAGTTTTATAGAGGTCGATACCATGATGTAGTTCTGGTCGATCGCAGAGTTAGCTATGCCCCATCGAGATCTGATCGGACACGTACCCGGATAGTCAATGAGGGTGTGACGTAGCCTCCATGGAGAGATCCCAAAGATCCTGGTCCTTCTGAGGATGGTGGTGGTACTAGTCCCATTATGCCTGCACCTTATGGCAGCAACAAATCTTAGATGTCATTTGTGATTTCGAGACATTCTTTTTGAGATATGATATATACTTTGAGTTAGCTCATTTTTTTACGATGTATCTTTTCTTATTCCAGACTTCACTGTATACTTGAATTTGATGATATATATGATATGTAGTTGATTTCTATTGATCTATGATGGTTTATGATTCTATGATGGATACATTTATTTTGCGTGTTATATATCATGTGACAATTCTATGATGAATGCTTTTATTTTAATGTGATGATGGATATTCTAAATGTTTATGCAGAATATATTATGTATGGATGTATGATGTTCTAAATGATGATCTATGATGTATGGATGTATGATATTCTAAATGATGATCTATGATGTATGGATGTATGATGTTCTAATGATGATCTATGATGTTTTTCTTTTTTTTGTGATGGATGATAATCGATGGATGGTGAAAATTTGATCAAATGTATATGATAATAATGTAATGAATGATATGGTGTAATGAACATGATGTATGTATTTATGATATGATGTGGAAAATATGGTACAATAAATGCAAAACTATTTGATGTTTAAATGCATGAGTGATGAGATCATAAAATCTTTGCAATGATGAGATGATGCCCCTATATGTTTTTGATGAATTTTGATTTATGTCAAGTATACTCAGTCATATTTGTAGAAAAGATAATCATTAATTAGAATCCTTTATGCAACAAATACTCTGCAGATTTAGAATTTATTATGAATGCAACCTAATTTTAACATGCAACTACATACAAAACCATTTTCATTTTAACAGTACTTTTGTGCTTGGTATCATCATAGAGATTTTTAGGATGTTGAAAGTGAGTACAAGCGTTAATGGTATATGTAAGACCAATGACAACTTGAGTACTACTTTCATGATTTTTGATATTGCAATCGAACACAAGCATCTAGGTATAATTGAACCAAGATGACCTGAGCATTCATTGCATAAACAGGCAGAGATTAATCATTTTATTGTGTGAATTCTGAATGTCATCGGTGATACATTTGCATAGCACATCCCATAATAATTCACACTTTTAAATGATTAACTTACAAACAGCAGTCAATAAAACATCATTCTTCTTCCTTGTTTCTCTAGTTCATTTACATTATCGAGTTACTGCAAAGAAATGATAATAATTAATCAAAAATATAATTTATCCACCTTTACTTAGAGTGTTTCCATCATTATTCCGATTAGATCATCCATCCTGAATTTGTGATTTTCTGATATTTTTGACCAAAGACCTGACCTACTAACCTATCCTAAGGGTCTCGGGGGTTGATCAAAGATTACCCTTGCCTACGTTACACATGTAGAGACCACTTAGTTCAACTGGACGACTCTATTTTTGAATTTTTGAGTGATTTTTGACTTTTTTTTTTGGATTTTCTAATATGATACAGATGTTTTATGCCTTTTTGATGGTGATTGATGTTTACGCTTTGATCATTATTTTCATTTTCTTGTCATACTATTGTTTTCCTATTTGGCGAAGCCAATGTTTTTGTTGCCCCTAGTGATATCCAAATGTTGCCCCCAAGCTTTGGAGTGAGACTTGACTATGTGAAATGATTTTGATAATGGATCCAATGATGGAAAATGATATGATATGAAATGGTAATGACTTCTAGACTAATGATCCCGATATGTATCAAAATAGATGGGAAAGCTAATTTAGAATCACATACAATGGCTATTTCCATATTTTCACCATATGTTTTGATTACACTCTTTTGTTTTTTTTTGTATATTTTTCTCATTTTTCTCTTTTACTTTTTGTATTTATTTTTTTTGTATTTTTTGTTGCCAGGATGCCTGTTTGCCAAGTTTTCATCAAGGAAACCATTTTCCGAAAGTTCGACCCATGCACTAGGAGATTCAAGTATAGAAATCTATGAGATGAATATTGTTGATAGGTTCATCAAACAAATCTCCTTCTGACATTGACAGTTGATAGGCTCTCGATCCATACACTGATATGATGACAAAAGGACCTAGCCAATTAGGCTCAAAACTCCCTTTCTTTTCCCTGTCCTATTGATTTCTAGGGTTCTCTTTTAGAACCAAATCGCCAACCTTAAAGACCCTAGGTTTTACCCTATGATTGTAACTCGATATTCTTTGTTGATATGTCGTGAGATGATTGACAGCTTGTTGATGATGTTCATCCAACAATTCCAGTTCTTACAGTCTAGATACCCTATAGTCCTCATCTGAAACGATTCCTCTAAGTGATACACAGAGTGATGGAATCTCTACTTCGATTGGTAATATGGCCTTTGATCCATATACCAAGGCATATGGTGTAGCTTTGGTCGGTGTTCTGATATTGGTTGTGTAGGCCCACAGTGCAGGATTAAGCTGAACATTCCAATCACGTCTAACATCATTAACCATCTTTTTGAGTATTTTTAGAATTGTTTTGTTAGAGGCCTCTACTTGGCCATTTCCCTAAGGATAGTACAGTGTTGAGAAACGATTTTGGATATGAAACTTCTTACACAATTCTTGGACATCTTGGTTTTTGAATGGTCATCCATTATTAGTGATAATAGACTAAGGTATGCCATACCGATAGATTATGTAATTCAATATGAACGACAAGATCTGCTTTCCAGTGATAGTTGTAAGAGGCACTACTTCTATCCATTTTGTAAAATATTTTGTAGCTATGATTATGAACTTGTGTCCATTGGATGAAGAGGGATTTATCTTTCCTACTAGATCTTGTCCCCATTGAAAAAAGGGCCACGTTGATGTAAATGGATGTAATTCTTGAGCCGGTGCATGAATCGGATTACTTTGAATCTAACACTTTTGACATTTCCTTACAAACTGATAATATTCTTTCTCCATGCACGACCAATAATATCCTAAATGGAGGAGTTTCTTCGCTAGAGTTATACCACTCGAATGAGTGCCACAAATACCCTCATGAACCTCACGTAAGGCCATCTTAGATTCATTGTGTTCTAAACATTGGATTAAGATACCATCAAGACCTCGATGATAAAGGATGTTGGTGATTAAAATATGTCGGCGGATTGGTGGATGAAACTACGTTTTTTTTTCCTTGAAAGATTGGGAGGGAGGATATTGTCCTTCAGGTAAGCAAAGGTTTTATCATAGATGGAGGTTTTAATGATATCTAAATGGCATATGGTATTGGATTCTAAACTATTGTAAGAAGGACATGATACTTGTTCTAACATAAACTCATAACAACCATGTTTCTCTGGAAATTGTAAGAGTGAAGCAATTGTGGCCATAGCATTTGCAGCTTTGTTCTCCACCCTTGGAATTTGATCAAATTTGACATCGACAAAAAATTGTTTTAGATCATTTATTTTCTATTTATAGGGCATCAAATTTTCATCTTTTTTTTTATACTCGTCATTTACTTGATAAATGACTAGTTGAGAGTCCCCATATACCTATAATTTTGTGATCTTCCATTCAATTGCTATTTTGACCCCAATGATTAACGCTTCATATTCCACCACATTATTTGTACATTGAAACATCAGTCTATATCGGTATGGTGTGTCCTTGGGGAGTGATGAAAAAAATCCCTACTCCAGATCCTCGCTATGTATATGATCCATCAAAATATAATATCCATTGTTGTGGCATCACTATCAGAATGTCTGCATCTAGAAACTCCATGGTCATAGGTTGATCATCTGGTAAAGGAGCCTTAGCTAATTGTTCAATGATTGCTTGACCCTTGATGTCTTTTCTCTCCACATATTGAATATCAAATTCACTTAAGAGCATGACCCATTTTTCCAGTCTACCTGTTAAGGCAACTTTACTGAGTAGATATTTTAAAGGGTCGATCTTCGCTATTAGCCTGATTGTATGAGTCATTATATAATTTCTCAGTTGTTGAGTAGTAAACACCACCGACAAGAAAGATTTCTCTATGAAAGTGTAGTTTATTTCATAGCCATTTAATGTTCTGTTCATATAGTAGATGGTGTGTTCCTTTCCTTCATAATCTTCTTGTGCTAATAATGCTCCTAAAGAGATATTTTTTGTTGCAATGTACAATATGAGAGGTCTTCCTTCTATTGGCAGCATGAGAATAGGCGGTGACATTAGATATTTTTTTATTTGATTGAACGTTGTTTCACACCCATTATCCCATTTGAAAACAATATTTCTATGCAATAGGTGATTGAATGGATGAATTTTATCCGCCAACTGGGAGATAAATCTCCTGATTGATTGGAGCCTTCCCTATAGTGATCTAAGTTGACTAATATTTTTGGGAGGCAGCATTTCCATTATTGCCCTGACTTTCGTTGGATCTACCTCAATGCCCTTTTCCAAGACAATGTCCCCCAACAGTTTTGCTGATGTGACCCCAAAGACACACTTCTTGGGGTTTAGCCTAACATTGCATTTCTCTAGCCGTGTGAATATTTTTCTTAGGCTATGCAGATGTCCTTCCCTAGTACAATATTTTTCTAGAATATCATCTACGTAATCTTCCATGAAGGTGTGCATCATATCATGAAATATTGTTGTCATTTCTCTTTGATAGATCACTCCTGCATTTTTCAAACCAAATGGTATGACATTCCAGTAGAAGGTTCCCCATGGACATGTAAATGTTGTCTTCTCCTGATCTTTTGGAGCTAATTTAATTTGATTTTATCTAGAGAAAACATCCATGACTGACAACATGGCATTCCCTATCGTTAAGTCCACAATGATGTCTATATTTGGTAATGGGAAAACATCCTTTGGGCATGCTTTATTCAAGTTCCTAAAATCCGTACATATCTTGATGCTATTGTCTGGCTTTGAGATAGGTACAATGTTTGATATCCACTCGGCATAGTCAATAGACCTTATGAATCCAACATCCAACAATTTCTTTAGCTCAGTCTTTACAACTAATGCGATATGGGGATGAATTTTTCTCAATTTTTTCTTTACAGGCTTGATTCCTACAGGAAAAGATAAATGATGCATGAGAAGATTTTGATCCAAGCCTGGCATATCAGAATTTTACCAAGAAAATTTGATGCTTCTTTCCTTAAAGAATTTGATGAATTCTGGTCTCTCTTGATCTGTCATGGATTCTACCTGATGTAAGATTTTTGCTTTTTCTTTAGTGTCGATGTTTATAGACTGTGTTGGTTCTACCATAACTAATGACCTCTCATGATAATGTTCTAGAAGAGTGTCAAATCTTCCATCTTTCAGTGCCTCAGAAAGGTTTTCACCGTTAGATGCATTCTTTATTTTTTCTTTTTCCAAATTTAATGCTACCATAGAATGGTTTTCACCATTAGATATATTATCCCTATTTTTACTTTTGCAACTGGAAGATTTGAAACCCTCCTACCAATTCACATTGTTATGAGTATTACAGTAGAACTTGTACTAGGTTCATCACCACATAGGAAATTTATGATGGCATCATCATTTGCAAATATGGGTACATTTATAGGTTCGATAGGTTCCCAGTCAATAAGTTCGGGATGGATTAAAGGCATGAAGTCATTGGATTGACTTAGGTTGATAGGGATAAGGGTTAGGAAATCAATGTCATCATAGTTGTTATTAGGGATATCGAGATCAATGATGGTACCCTCTTCCAGATCATCTAGTTCACTTGAATTCTATTCGTCCCCACTTGAGTCATCGATATTTAGTGATCCTGATACAAATGGTCTAGACCTAGAGCTTTGTCCCTCCTCTCACGTAGGTGCATATTGTTGTATTACATCTATTTGAATATCAGTGTAAGATATATTGAAACACAAATCCCACTCATATTCATTTGAATCCATTTCAAAGCTATCTCTAACCTAAAGGATCCTTTCAACAACTTTCTTTGTCATTTCTTTTTTTTTTTCTTCAGAGTATCCCAGTCTTGTCTTCTCTTTTGAATGGAGAATGAGAGGCTGAATAGACTCTATGATACCTTCCTTCCTTAATCCAACAGGTCCTTGTCCCTCATAACCCATTTTTTCTAAGATAGCTTTCCCTTTGCCATATTTTTATGTATTGATATTTGATGTCAATGGTTCCTCATCTTTGTATAACCAATCAAGGATTGATTTTTTGTCTGATTTGTCCTCTATGGTACCGAATTTTACAAACCTTTCTTCTATAACTATAACAGGTAGTGATGTTTGATGTTGGATCATGGATGGTTGGCCATATGTCTTTGGATATGGCATTAACTGTGAAAGATTAAGTGATTGCTCCATAGAATATTGCCCCATTCCCTTGTTTGTTAGCTGGACGTACTCTTGAAATTTATGTGACAAAGAAGTTTGGGGATTTGGATCATCTAATAATTGAGTATCAACAATACTTGTATCTTTTTCTTTATCCTTCTTCTCTACCCACTCGGTGGTGATATTTGGACGTTTTTCCTCGTTTGATGACTTTGAACTAGATGCTTCGCTATTGTGAGGCACAAAGGTATCTTGAGAGATTCTAAGTGTGTCACAATGTTGAGGATGATTATAATTGGCAGATGTAGTCACCTCATGTCCATTTACTGGGAGCTTTAAGTATTGATGATATGTGGAAGGCACTGCCTACATTTCATGGATTCATGGGTGTCCTAAGAGTATGTTGTAAGTTAACTCTTTTTCCAATACTTGGCATGCTATGTGTTTCATCATTGGTCCTACTTGAATGGGTAACACAATTAATCCCTTAGAAGATCTCTCTTCCTCATCATATGATTTTTATGGTCATTTTCCTTTGGGCATCAATAGCATCATCGAAATACCCTAGTGCACAGATTAAATTTAGAGTGCAAATGTTCAAACCAGCTCCCCCATCTATTAAGACTCTTTTGATATGATGATTGTGGATCAAGACTTCAATATGGAGTGCGGTGTTATGGGGATGGTTTAGTGACACATCATCATATTCAGAGAATGATAGACAATTTGGGGTAGTCAAATTCCCCATCATAGCTTGGAATTGGAAAACATCTAGATATTTCAGTACCGTAATGGCAACTAGTGCTTGTTCTAGAACCTCCTTATGCGATGGTGATAGTTTGAGGAGTTCTAGTGTTGATATCTGTGTTGGAATATTTTGAAGCTGATCGACAATGTTGTAATGAGATGGAGGTGGATATGTGCTTTTAGACCCAACTCCCTTTAACACTACCTTGGACTACCCCCTTGTCATTACATTTGTTGGTTGATAGTTCTATCGTTCTCTGATTTTTAAAACATTTATTTTATTTTCAAAGACTTGTATGCTTGGGAGCAAATCCAAAGGGGTAGTGTCATTGTTTTTGTGTTTGTCCATGTTATGACCAATGGTATGATCACTCTCTACTTTTGTAAGACAAAGGATCATTTTATCATAGACATGAGTAATATTTTTACCTTTGTTGTTCACAGAGGATGATGCTCCTTTGTCATAGTTTGGTAAAGGGTCCTTGAAGGCTCAATGATCATTATTGTTCTGGGGTCCCTCTACATATATCTTGTTATTGTCGATCAGATCTTGAACTATTTTTTTTAACTCCATGCAATCATTAGTTTTGTGGCCTTTATTATTGTGGAAGCTGCAGTAATCTGCGTCATGATAAGACTACTAGTGACTAGTTCTTTCATCACTGATTCTAATGTTTGGCCTAGAGGTGTGAACCTATGTCGGTTTGATGATATTTGGTATGGATGTGGTTTTGTGATTTCATTGTTTTGAATGACATTCAACTTGATGATTTGATAATTTTTTTGATTTGTTTTTGAAGTAGATGTTGTCAAGTTAAAAACTGGTCTAGAATTTTGCGAATCACTTGATGTTTTTTTGGTAGTTGTATTCCTGTTCTTTTGCCAAAGTTTTGGTTCATCACTGTTGGGGTATTGATTTGAGTTATTTGTGTTATTTGATTTGTCGTTGAAATGTTTAATAACCCCTCTTTTGAATAGTGCTTCTTCAATCTTAAGGCCATTTTCTATCACCTTTTTGAACGTAGGAGGACATTGCAATTCAAGTCTGTTACTCATCTCCTCCGTCAAGTTGTCAATAAACAACTCCATTTTCTCTTCCACGGGAATGGATCAAGGATATCTAGTGAATAGTCATCGCCATCTTTGTAGAAAGGATAAGAATGTCTCCCCTTTGTTTTTTTTCAAGTTATACAGATCCTTTATCATGACATCATGTTGGATGTTAAAAGAATACTGGGATATGAATCTGTTAACAAGTTCTTCAAAAGTCCTGATTCTTGGTTGTAATTTTGAAAACCATTCCATACATGACCCTCCCAAGCTTCTTGGGAATAATCTCATCAAGTAAGTTTCCTCTTGAGAAAACCTTGGGCTCATGGTTTTGAATTCGCGGATATGATCGATTGGATTTGTTCTTCCATTGTATTTGTCATACTTGGGGAATTCATAGTGTCGAGGAAAAAGTATCATGTCGAATGTTGAGTTGAAAGGACAAGGAAAAATGTCCTGTACTACATACTTTTTGGTGTTCCCTTTTGTCATGTCTTGTATTTTTTGTTGTAAGACTTGCATTTGGGATGTTAAGGCAACAACCGGATCTATACCTTGTGTGGGTTGTTGTATTTTGGTTTCGCTTGTTCTAGGTGCTTCTCTTAGGTGATTTACATCAAAGTCTTTGGGAAGCTTAGCACTTGATTCAGCCAACATTAAGAGGTATTTCTCCATGTCCTGTTTTAAGATCTTTTCCATGAATTTATGTAATTTGGGATCCTATTGGGCAGTTTGTATGTCTTCTAGAGTTATTTCATTCTTGTCACTTTGATGTAGACTATTCCAGGGATTTTCTTTTGCCATTGTATTTGATGTTTCAAGTTCCTTTTCTAAGAGCCTCTTTTTTTGTAACCTAGTGAAGATTGGCATACAAGTGTTTTGTTTTTTCTTCCAAAATTTGATCTTCTGTGTTGGAAAATTTCAAGTGAATTTTTAACAAATTCGAATAAGATGATATATCCTATTGATAAGACTAGATTAAAAATTTGATTACTATGGCTTGTTTTGTGATAATAGGATGATAATATCATGATGATGAAACTTTAGCGTAATAATCAAGATTGTGTTTGATTTGACACTTTATGATTTGCAAGATCTATGTTTCAGTTGAAAAGACTGGAAACTTGTATGAACCCATCTAATTTCGGTCTCTAGACAGTGATTCTGATAAAAAGGTACTTTTGTTTTGATAAAAATTTGTGTAAATGATAGACAAACTGACTGATATGATTTGGAACTCTCTGTTTTGAAAGTGCTAAAATAGAGTTCAGGGGTGCTAAAATAGGTGATGGAAGCTCTATTGGCAGAAGGGCTAGAACAGAGTTCAAAAGTGCCAAAACAGATGATGAAAGCATTATCTTTATAGATGCACTAAAACAGTTCTCGAAAGCATTGAAATAGTGCTCGAAAGTGCTATTTGATGGAAGCGTTAAAACAGTGACCGTAAGCGCTAAAACAGTGCTTGGAAGCACTATTTTATGAAAGCGCTAAAATAGAATCCCAAAGCGCTGAAACAGATTTCCAGAGCACTAAAATAGGATTTTGATATTTAAGACTCCCTATTGTAAAATTTGACTTGGCCTTGTGGCATATTCTATCATGGGTTGTGGGATGTAGGACTGACATATGCATTGACTATGGTTGTGATATTGTGTGAGGGCTCTCCTTTGGAAGAAAGCTCATGAATAAAGTGGTTCTAAAATGTAATCAAGAGTATGACCTCTAGCAAAGTCGTGATACCTATGAATGAAGGTTCTGTGTTGTAACAAGATCTTTCGACTTTGATATAAGAAAATGCCTTCTTCTTAAATTATCTGGATAAATGAGTGGTCTCTTGGGTTTGTTGACTTTGATGGTTTTCTTGATAAACTTTGTTGATTTCCACTTTCGAATCATGAACTTTCTTGACCTGATTTGATTTGTTATTTTCTGGATGATCTTTTATCTGATTTTTAATGATTTTGTGAAAATACAATAAGCAAATTGTAGAATAATTGTTTTAATCTAAACAGATAGTGTATATTCAAGAACCACAAATGGTCCTTAATTGATTTTCATGGGTTTTCTTTGAAAAATGTACACAATTCAGATAGACTCACTCTTAAGGTCAAATAGATCATTGTTATACTCAATAGCCCACATTTTGAAATTGTGTCGACACACAGCCATGTCACCCCCTAGAGGGCGCTCATGTTTTTGTCAATTCCAGGTGCATACTCAGAGTTGGATTTCTCTTCCTCTTGCAATTAGTCCTTGAAAATTATATGGTGAGTATCTTGGGGGAAAATTATTCCCTTCCCTTGCACTGTGAGTATGAAAATGTCTGGTTATTGACTTGGCTGGACACTACACTATGGTTCGTAGATAGGGATTTTGTGCGGTGCAGAAATTGATAAACTCCCTCAGGAGACCTCCCAATCTTTAGAAAAAAGATTTTGGGGATGGTTATCTTTCTCACTACCATCAATTTGGACTTTCATCGACAACTCTCATTTTGATTAGAGTGGGTTGGAATCCTTGGCTTTAGGCATTCCCACTTAGGTCGTTCCCATAGGGTGAGTACTTTTTCCCACTACGGTAGGCCTTCTAAAGGTTTTAACAAAAGCGTAAATTTGCATGAAAATAAGGATGAGTCTGGCACTTTGATCAGCCAGTTAAGGGGAGAGCACAAGCCTATTCACCACATAAGAACAATAAATAAATGATTTGTTTTAATCCCAAAAGATAAATTTTGCTAATCTATGTGAATATTTTGCTTCACAAAAATCATGGTGTCCTTTTTCACTGATATTGCCAAAGTGTGATGGCTACCCTAGGATTGATAAATTTTAAACCAAATGATTATCCTAGGATTGGTTCATTTTATTCTAACTGTATCAAAATGAAACTTTGGCTGTGGTCGCGTCAGATCCAGACTAAAATTTCAAAAAGCGCTAAAATAGTCCACGAAAGCGCTATAGTTTTTACTTGATGCGCTAAAATTGAAAGCGCTGAAACAGAGTATCGAAGTGCCAAAGTTCTTCATGGAAGCGCTAAGTCAAATTTTCTAGAGATGGGTAACCGATGTGCTGAAACAGTTCATGGAAGCGCTATAGTATAAAGCATTTGAAAATTTTAACGGATGTGCTTTAGTGTCACGGAAGTGCTGAAACAGAGCACGGAAGCTCCATAGTTTTCCATGGATGCACTATAGTTTTTGACGGAAGCGCTATAGTTTTTGACAGAAGAGCTGAAATGGAACACGCTAGGAAACCTGCACGACACTTTTTCAGAAAAATTGATAAAAATATGGGGTTAAGGCCCCACGATGGGCACCAAATTGTAAGTGTGAATAAGTAGAAAGGAATAAAACACTTTGTAATGAAACATTGTATCAAAGATCAAGATAATAATCTACTGAAAGCGTCTCATTGTCTCCTATCTTCAAAGATTTATTAAGCTATTGTGCTCTCAGATTTAAATAACACTATAAGTGTTAAAATGACAATCTAAAGAATGGAATGATGTGAAGCTATATGATAAAATCTAGATGATAAAAGAAACTAATATAGCATGGATTGACATGAAAAATGATAAATGAAGCTACAAGAGGCAGCCATGATATGAAAACTAGAATGCTGGATGCTTGGATGCTTGATGCTTGAATTCCTGTAGAGTAAGAGTGCATAAGTTAGATAATTTGGATCCTTTTCTCGGTTGAATGAAGTTTTATTTATAGATTTCTTGGTCGTAGAAATGCACAGGGATGGCAAAGAGAGGCTTGGATTCAATTTGGAGGATTGAATGGTGAGAGATGGAGGAGATTCAGAAGATTTTGGGGATTGTCTCTACCCATGAAAACACCAGGCAAGAGAAGAGGAAAGATTGATGGAAGAGGACTGAGAGAATATTTTATAATTTGTCTCCAATTTGTCTCCAAATCTTCTCGTGAAGTTTGAAGGCATTAATTTTGACATATTTTGACATAAATTAGATATAGGATATCTAATTTGATTTTGAAGAAATATAGAGGAATATTCCTTATGCCTTAATTTAAATTAGCCAAAGAGAGATAAATAATTTAATAAAAAAAACTATAGAATTTGTTTATTAAAATAGGAGAATATGGTTATTAATCAATAAAGTGTTTGATCTTTATTTAATTAATTTAAGATTGATGTGATAGAATAAAATAGGGAAATGATAATTAAACCAAACAAAGTATTTAATTTTGTTTATTTAATTAAGATGATATAATAGAAGAATTAGAAGAATTTAAATGTGAATGTGAATGTGAACTATATAAATAAATATTTCTATTTATTCAAATAGTAGAGGAATTTAGGATGATTAATCAAATAATTCATATTTAATTAATCGGATTCTCCAGACCAATTTTAGATGTATACACATTCAAATGCCAAGAACAAGAAATAAAGTGAAATAAACCAAATGAAAGCTATTAGATATTATTCAAAACATCCAAACCAGCATCCCATGGGGGGATTGGTGCTTCTTTGATGTGGAAAGAAGCCCTCTCCCAATTCCTAGCAAATTTTTGATGAGTATTGTTGATGATTGTGCTCCTTGATGAGAATTTGACCATAACCTAGCTAAGATTGACAAAATGCAATGAAACCTTGATGAACAATGGATGAATCTTGCCTAAAATCTGAAGATAATGACTTTGCATAAATTTGTGGATCCAAAATCAATAGAGAATCTCTCTATATATAAGAAATAAGGATGGAGGAATGAGAAACATGGAGGATGTGGGATTAAAAATGAACCAATAACAATGTGCCACTTGTCAACTTGCTATTGAAGGGAGGTTGTGCACATTTTGGTCAGTGTGCAAATAAATGCAATTAGATAGAAATTTGAAATTTGAAAGATTGCTTGTGGAAGAGGATGTGGAAGAGGAGTTAATGCCACTTGACTCAAGAAAAGGGACTTGTAAGAGGCTTTAATGCCATGTTGGAGGACAAGTCCTTTTGGGAGGGAGATTTCAAATTGGGGGAATATTCCAAATGAAATCCCCTTTTGAATGAAAATAGAAGAATTTATAAATCAATTAAATTGATTTACATGTGCAAGTTGCAAAATCTAAAGGATTTGATGGATTAGAGTTAGATTTAATTAGAATTTAATTAACTTAGATGAATATTAACTGATTTGACATTTGATTTAGATTTTTGGATTGATTTAAATCAAATGAGAGGAATAATGGGAATTTAATTAAATAAAGTTTGATTTATTTAATTAAAAGGGGTGATGTTAGATTTAATAAAATAAGGAAAATTGATTTATTTAATCAAAGGGGATATATTAGGATTAATTAAATAAAATTATTTATTCAATTAAAAAAAGATAATGATTTAATCAAATAAAGTTAATTGATTTAATTAAAAGAGGAATTATGATGAGTTAATTAAATCAAGATTATTTAATTAACTGGTTAGTACAAAAGTAATTTAGGAAGAAATGATGTTAGTGAATCAGAATCAGGTGTATGATATCAATCAAGATAATTTAGACGTCTACATTTTTCCCATCTTTGAAGCAATGTGTCTGCTACATTGGTTCAAAGATTAACCCTGTTGAGATCAAAGTTTGAAAATTTTCTAATTTTTTCGAATGCCCCACTGTTGCCCCAGCAAAAATTATGTTGGTACACTGCCCCCTCGAGAGATCGAGTGGAAATGTTTAATTTGAGGGTTGATCTTGCGACAAATAGGTTCAAGATGGATGTATGGATGGCTATGATGATGACGCAAATGAGATGGATTAAGATGCTTAAAATAAAAAATCTATATTATCCTAAACAACTTAAATGATGATGCAATGCATGTGAGATGGATGAGACGGATGATGTTTCCCTATGATGATGATATGTATGAATATGCAAGATGCAGACAGTTGGTGGATGACATGATATCATGTTAGCGTGCAAGAGGATAGAAAAAATAAGATGATGAAAAGGGATCCAATAAGTCTATGATCTATTGAGACTTTATTAGAGATGATGATGAGAGATGATGATGTATGATGGTGATGTATTGCTTATTAGGAATTGGGATTTTTAAATGGCATAGCTTTCTTTATGTTTGATAACACACATAGATATGATGCATCAAGGTACAAATGACCAAGATGGTATTGTATCTAGTGAGATGGAATTTGACTCGACAATCAGATGGGAGTATTCTTGTTCACACCTGAAATACAAAAACCTTACTAGGATGTACTTCAGAAGTTTCGAACATCTCAGACCAAAACATAGAAAGGCATAACCTCCCAATGTAATAGTCAACAAGTTGTCCAAAGCACCTTCCATACACACCTAATAAAGCAAGTATTTGATAAGGTTATATTACAAGAATATCCAACAAGCACAACAAACAAAAGATAAAGATCAATTCCCCATTCCTTTCTCTCTAAATAGTTTGATTAGACATCATCGAAAGGTTATTGGAATGAGTGCAATAAGATAAATCAACAAGATAAAAATAAAGTACACAAACAAGTCAATGTTCTTATACCGCTAGCCAAGACTAAACTACAGTGATGCCTGATGTTGATGTCCATTGTAGGAAGGATGCATCCTAGGAAATGATGTTATCAAATGATTTGGGATTTGACTAGATGATAGGCTATTAATATGGGGAGTTGACCAAGTTGTTTACCTACTAACCTAGACTTGAGATCCTTGACGATTGAGTTTTCACTTTTTATACCATGAGAACCCTTTGTTTGAACATTAGGAGATAGATGAGGTAGCCTATGAATCCTCCAGTGAGAGTAGCGAAGAGTTGGACATTGAACTAATCAAGGAAACAAATGACCCCGAGCTCAATGTGGAGTGGGGCAAGCAACTTAAGGAGATTGAGGATAAGGAAGCCGAGGATTGGCTTGCACATGAAGAGGAAATTTCTGCTCCAGCGACTGAGCGCAGCAGATCTCCAATCGAAGGGCATGGCCAAACCCCGGAACATGATGAGGAAGCACCCCTCCATGAAGATGGGAAGGAAGATAGACCCAGGGAACCTAAACACAATCAAAATGAAGAAGAAGGGGATGCTGAGAGGAAGGATCCCTCTGACGAGCAGTTACGCACTGAGTCTCCCACTAAGCATCGAATGCTCGAACAAGACTCCAATGAGGAGAAGGAGGATGTAGGAACTAAGAAGAAGGCTCTTATTGTCAGAGCCATTGAGATTGAGAGGGAGGACAATAGGAATCAATGTGAATCACCTAGGGAAGAGCCCCAAGTACCCGATTGGTTGGAGAGGTAGTTGAAGCAAAAGACTCCTGCCCCAAAAGATCCTAAGGCAAGGCTAGCAACCATACTGGCCAGAGCATAGATAAGCATCAAGAAAGAGAAAAGGCCAAAGATCAGATCAAAAGTGACCACGGATGCCTCCAGATCTAGGGCAGTACAAACAGTGACACCGATGGTTGGGGAACAAGGAATAATGTATAACATCTCCACCATCAACTTGGAAGTGGCCTCGAGGGAGCAGAAGGTCGACCACCTCCAGGAATCGGTCACCATGGTGGTGCATCTTATCCAACAGGATAAGGTTTTGAAGAAGGAACTCAAAGCACAAGTTGCTGATCTGACAACATATATTCAACAATGGTCATCTTCGGATGAGTAGCCCACTACGTCATTAGCCCCGCCTCAGTTACTATCTCAAGAGCAGATCAATAAATTGGAGAAGAGGAGGAGCTTGGATAAGACTACGAAAAATTGGTTCCGGCAGGTCTTAGACATGGGAAACATAGGTATCAACTTGTCTGTTTGGACAACGAATAAGTTCTTGGAGGTACAAAGAGCTCTGGAGGGTACAAGGCAGATCTACGAAGAGTTTCCCAAGAAATACGAAGTGACCTACCCAAAGATTGAGGCCATACTCGCATTGCCATGCAAGGTTTGGGAGAAGGACCTCACTCTCAAAGATGATGACCACTGGTTAGTGGATGTATGGAAGCGAGACTTTGATCATTGGAGGAAGAGGCTAGAGCAGATCCTGGAGTGGATAGCATCGGATATTGAATGGGCCAAGGAGTCCAAAGAGGATTGTGCTCGGTACCTCAAGCTAATGACAAGGTACGAGCTACCTGCTGTCAAAATTAATCTAGAGAGCATAAAGTCACACTTCTTGAAAGAACATGGAAGATGGGATGTCGGTTGAGGTTACCACAAATCTCTTGAGTTTTTTCACTTGAGCCTTCACCCAGTCAAAGCTTTTCGGAAGCAATGTTGCTAAATATGACGACGACTGGAAGAAGTTGGTCAGCAATTCCTAGGAGTGGAGCTACCAGGTGCTACGATCAGATATCATGGAGATAGATAAGCTCCAACTAGTGATCTTGAGCCTCGTAGAGTATGTAGCTATAAAGAGGTGCGAAGGAAACCCTATCATCGATGAAGAATTCCTTAAAGAATAGCTGTAGCAAGGGGCAAATAGCAAAAGGACGAAATTGCTACAGTGCTGCCACTAGATGACAATATAGGGAAAACACAAGAAATGTTTTATAAATGTAATATATTTAGGGGTAGGTGAAACCCTAGTGTAAAGTGAATCTTGGCCACACAATAGAATCAAATCTTGGCCACTCATTTTTCTTTTTGAAAACTATAAATAGGGCTCTCCTCCTCTCATTTTAGGAGAGTTGAGTTGTTGTAAAGGCATGTTGCAGAAATTTTAATAGAAATACATTGACTTGGTGCATTTTTGGGTTTCTTCTCATGTTGCATGATTCTTCTCCCCTTAGTTAAAAATTTTCTTCAAGTTACTTTGTTGTTCTAGTTTCCTTTAGTTAGCTTTGGTAGATTTAGTATGTTGTCTTTGATTATGAAGTTTTATGTTGTGTGTATGCTTCCCTTGTCCATAATTTTGGTCATTTGTTGTTGGTAGGTGACTGTGTAAAGTTAGCCTGGACTTTAATTTTATTGCTGCTCCTTTAAATTTTTCTTTGTTCACATTTACATGGTGAATGAATGATGAATATTTGTAGTCCTTAGAAGATAGCATAGATATCATGACATTGTGAGAATTCAGATTTAATGAAATCCTATTTAAGGGAACTGTCCACAGCAGGAGCCTCCATGATCATTGTTCATCGGTAGTTACAGGTCTAGGGACCATCCTTCTTCCTTTCCCTTTTCTCCTTTTTTTTAGAAACAATCTGTGCTAGGGTTCATTGCACATTGTAAAGACAAATCTGATGAAATAATGGAGTCTAAGATTGCTGTCTAAACCTGCAGCAAGGTGCAGTAATTTCCCATTTGAAAACTCCATTCACCGACCCAATTCTCCTATAGCTTTAATCCATGTAAGACCGCCTTGTGATTCCAGAAAAATCACATCAAACAACTAAAATATTCCAAGCATTGTCATGACCTGACATCCGAGAGACCTTGGAATAGTGTTATGCAATTTGATTATGGAAGATTGTCTTTCAAGAGAGGTAATACACCTTTGTATTACCTATGTTGTGAAGTGCATAAAAACACCATCAACAGAAGCTTGTTGAGAAAAAGAGATATGAGATAGTAAAATATACTTTGCAAAGTGGAGGTGAAGGTTCTATATGCGATTTGGTTAGAAAAGAATGCAGTGTTGTTGATTTTATTTCATATTTTAAGGACAATATTTTCTACAAGTATGTAAGGCATAGCCATAGGTCTTAGTGGCTAGATCAACAATTCAGGATGTGTAAGGACTCTTTCCCAATTAGCACTATTATATCAGTGGTTGATCTTGCAGAAAACTACACATTGCAACCACAAAATGAGGTACAATCTCAGTATTACAATTCCATTCAAATTGTTATTTTTGTCCACATAACATATAGACATGCACCTGATAGTATAGAAGAGGATCGAAAGATAATCAAAGAGTATCATTTTTATACGATTGATGATAGATATCACTCAACTAAGTATGTCCAACATTGTTTCAAGAATTTTTTTGAGTTCTTGCATGAGCATGATATAACATTGGGTTGACATCTCATTTGGTCAGATAACTACTGAGGTCAATTCAAGAATGCTCGTATGTTTTATTGGTTGAGTAGAATGCATGTAGAGAAGGGTGTACCTCATATTTGGAGTTTTCTTTAGGTTGGGCATGGGAAAGGGGAGCATGATGGAGTAGGTGCATGTGTAAAGAGAGCTCTAGTTAAGGAGCAATTGAAGATTTCAGGAGAAAAATTCAGTGATGCGCATTCTATTGTTGATTGGTGTAGTTCAACACTATCATAGGGAGGGACACTTGATTCAACAGTGTGCAAATTATTTTGGTTGGTTGAGGAGGGCATAGTGGGAGGAAGATTGGATTGTAATACAATAAAATATTCTTCAAAGATGCATTCATTTTGAAGCTCAGATGCAAGCACATGGACCATTTGGACACGAGAGTTGGCTTATCTTTGTCAGAGTTGTATTCAGTGAGAGTGGGATGAATGCAAGTCAAGTGAGTGGGTGGATACATGGGTTCCACAGTATCTAACTCCTTTATCTCAAACAATATCCATGACAAATGACACAATGGAAATTTTAGTTGATTACGACCGGCTTTCAGATCTACTACAACCAGGCCATGTTTTTGTAGTTGTTGCACCACAAGGGAATGAAGAGAGATCAGACTATTGGTTGGCTCAATGTGTGCAGGTAAAGCATAAGCTAACACAACCGATGGAAGATGATGATGGGTTCATGTATCCTACAGATTCAATTGTGGTTGCAAGAACTTGGTTGAGAACATACATGATTAGAAAGAATGGCATACCCGCATTTGAAGACTACGAGAAACACAAAACCATTGTCATGTATTCGCACCTTGTTATAGCAACAAATGTTAAGTTGTTGAAGCATCACGCCAAACCAAAGATAAAACAACTATGGACACTTGATAATGTTGATCATGAAGCAATATTGGATACTCTTAAGCAAAGAGATGACCCTTCAAGCACACTTGAATAGCATATTCAAGAATGGAATGGTACAATGCTTAGGTTCATTATGATTAAGTTCATTGGTGTTCTTTATTTAATACTTACAAAAATTAATTGGTTAGCTGATGGGATAGTTAGGATAGAGTTGAAGAATTTGAAATTAAGGTAATGCTTTGATATAATTATTGAAGAAGCTAAAATTAAGGTAATGCTTTGATATGGATACAATATTTTCAAAGCTTTTAGTTCCATATTCATATTTTTGCACTTTTTCTAACTATAATCCAAACAAAGAATTCTCTTCAATTTTTTTTCATTTAGTCTCATTACTGACACATTCTACTACTATGGTAAATGGTATTTTCAATGTCCAGAGTGAACAGAGGAGGACTAGCATGAAAGTTTGAATTTGAAAGTTTTGGAAACATGGTCTAGTTTTGGAAACATGGTTTTGAATTTGCATGTTTTGGATATAGTTGAAGAAGCTAAAATTAAGGTAATGCTCCGATATAACTATTCAAGAAGCTGAAATTAAGATAATTCTCTGATATAGATACAATATTTTGAAATCTTTTAGCTCCATATGCATCTTTTTGCACTTTTTCTATCTATAATCCAAACAGATAATTCTCTTCAATCTATTTTCATTTAGTCTTATTACTGAAACATTCTACTACTATGGTAAACTATATTTTCAATGTCCAGAGTGAAGACAAGAGGACTAGCGAGTGTGTTCGAAAGACAAGAGAACCAACAGTCACTCCGTCCATTCAAATTTTGAAGGCAACACGAGATCTATTTCCTTTCCCTAGAGGGAAATATGTTTTGTAGGTCTCTATATGGCCTTCTCTAAAATAAATCTTTAAAAATTGTGTTTTTAGGCTACAAGCCTTTAGGGTGTGTTTTGGGGATAAGTTGAAATTGTAAGAGCATCTTAATGTTTTTAGATGCCTCTTAAAGTCCATGTGAAAGGTCCTAATCTTTCTTACATTAGAGCAGCACTTTGTAAGAGTTAATTAAGAAAGGGAAGACATATTTGAAGGTGTTGGAGGCATTGAAACAATTAGGAAAGGTTTGGAGGTGAGGTTTTCAATAAACCCTCCTTGAAACTTGTCAAAAGTGAGGGTTTTGAGTTTTGGAGTGTTCGTGAGTGTTTCTAATAGAAACCTAGGTTGAAAAAACCCTCACTTTATCAACTCAAAAGGTTACAAATCACCTTTCTACTTACAAACTCAATCTTGGCTTATTTTCCCTTTCTCACCTAGACACCCTTGTAGGTCTACAGACCCAATTTTCCCAAATTAACTCTCAATTTTCCTTAACAACCTCTACAAGTGACCATAATTCTAGGCACCCATTAAATACTTCTACAACATACATCAACCCCACATATGACTCTTTTGGAACAACTTCCACAAATCATTCAAACTACACTGCTCAACTAGCCAAATAGGCCTAATTTCCAAAGCAACCACCCTTGAATCACTTCAAAAACCCCAAAACTAAATGGGGAAGCACTCACTAGGTGAAAAAACCACAAATTTTCCAACTTATCTTCAGGAACTCACCCTCTAAGACCCTATTCAATAAAACCCTCAAATTGCTCAATTTAGGCAAGGGTTTATTGAAAAACCTACTTGCAGACTTCACCAAACCATCCCAGTGCATCCAACAACTTCAAAAAAACCCTTCACAAACTTAAAAGGCCATAAAAAGTGACTATCCTCAAATATTTCTCACATTTACCCCCTCTAACCTCTCCTTTTCATACAAAAACACCCAAAATGCCATCTAGGGCACCATCAAAATCATGATCCTGACTTCCCCTACACATGAAATGATGAAAACATGTTTATTAACCCAAACTAAGCCTATCCACCGACTTACAGATGCATACAATGGGTGGGAGCCTTAATATGCCATTTTAGATGCACTTAAAACCATTAAACAGGGTATACAAACCGACCCTTAGTAAATTGCCTCTCAAATGCACAAAAACAAATGAAAATGCTTTAAACCAAGTTTTTGGTGAGGTTAACCCTACTTCCCACTAAATTCAATCCATTGGAGTGTATTTAAACTTTAAAGTTAAAATTTAAAACTTTACCATTGTTCTTGTCTTCAAAGTTGTTTAAACTATATAATATAACCATAATATAACTAAGCAATATATGATATAATTTAACCATTATTCATTATTTTTTATTGTGAACTAAATAATATAGCCATTATTTTTTATGCTATTGTACATTGATATTTAACCATTGCTCAAGATTAATTTTTTGAACAACTTAAACATGCACATGAGGAACAAATTATTTCGATTCTCAACTTTTGTATATAAAATTATCCAATAATCAAGTGTATGTCCATATACAAAATTGGCATCAATGCCAACTCAAATAATTTTTTACAAAATGTGGCATATTCCATCTCGATATCTATTCAAAATATACATGCCAAAATGTCTATCTCATCTTAAACTATTGGTGGATCATCAAAATGGAGCATCTCGATATCTATTCAAAATATACATGCCAAAATGTCTATCTCATCCTAAACTACTGGTGGATCATCAAAATGGAGTCTCTTTGAAGCACTCTTTGGCTCTGAAGGAAACTGTACAAGAAAAAGTCAAACCATAATTGAGATTAGTTATATTATCTAATTTAAAATCAAATAATTAACATCAAAATAAATCTACATTGAATTATAATTGAACTCTAAAATTGAAATCTTGATTACCTCATATATACGTCTCTTCAAACCGTCGAGAGTCGTAGAATATACCCCTCTCAAAGAAATAGTCATATCAACTTTTGCAATGCCAATCTATATATGTGAACAAAAACATAAAATTGATACAAGTTAGCATACAATTGTTGGTAATAGGAACATATTTACCAAACACAAAATAAAATAAATGCATACCTCTTTAGGCATCTCTTTTTCTTTATCTCCTTCAAGTGTTTCGACAACTCCTCCTTGATGTGATTCAACACCTACTCCTTCAAGTGTTCCAACACCTACTCCTTTAGGCGTTGTGACACTTGTCAAAAAGGATGTGTAGCTCATAACCTCTTGTACATATAAAAATGACAAGTATATGAAACTACCAATCTATGTCGGTGTATGTATAATCACTATACAAAATCAAAAAACTTAATTCAATCGAATTTGAGTTCAATTACCTTTCCCTTATCTACCATTGCACGGGTCCAAATTTTGGAGAGCATTGCACCTCGCTCGCTCTAGGTGTTTCCTACAAGAGGAAAATAACATAAACATATAAGTTAATATATATAATTTCATTAATGACAATTCAAATGACAAGCAAGTATATAATAAAAAAATGTAAACGAGTGAGTGCAAAAATATATACCATGTGCATGTCGAGGCCAAATTAAATGGCCTTGAGGGTGCTATCAATAACCTATGTAAGCTCCTCCTCGGACATCAACTGTTAAATATACCATGTAAATAAATATTAGTACTTGATACTATCTCTTATTAATATTCATTTGAAAACAAATGCAATTTATGAATTTACAACTTAAATCTTACCTATGTAACTATTCCAACATCCTCCTCTCTAGCAGAAAAGGACTCTATAAGGTGTGCTCCAATCTCCTACGTATGATCTCTTATAACATCCACATCATGCAAGTCATAATCAAATGTGTCCAAGGGATGCTCAGCGAGTTGTACAAGAGGACCCAAGAATATCTCATGGCACATAGTGCAAGTATGTGGCACACAGATATGTGGAACTGAGGAGGATGATGCAGCAACACTCGATCCATCGCCAACATCACCAACATGTGGCTAAGCTACTGTAGCAGTATGGGAAACAAAAATATCACTGAAAGAGTGAATAGCCTAAATAGTCTATATGGAAACATCCTCGATAATATCTAGATGACGTACTGGAGGTGGTTGAGGAGGGGGAGGAGGGGGAACATATGGGCCTTGGACTACTCTAACTGCCCCTAGTCTATCCTGGGGCATACCTCCACCTACGCCTTGGAAGGGTTTAATGTCAAAGTAATTAACATGATTCCCTAACACAAACTCAATGTATATTTTTTTAATAAAGTAAAATGGTACATCACTATTGTTGTTGGGTGGTTTATCAAAAACCGTGCACCAACGATTCCAAAATTTATCTACAATGTCCTTATTTGTGCACCATTTTATAGAAAGTTTTGGTTTATTAACATTAACTGGAAGACCGGTGCGGGGGTTAACAATTAAAGAGGCTATTCGGTTTTTTGTTATTCCGAGATTTTTCACATCTTCGTAAGACAATCCACAGGAGTAATATTCCCTCATGCTTTCTTGCCATGAAAGAAAGGAATTATGCTGGGTGGAGAGGGTTTCTATATTTTTGATTATTTCTTTTAATGTGTTTATCATCTTCCTTAATCGATGGATTGTCTTATAAACATCACAAATACCCCTCAATTGCTCCATTTGTTCACGAATTAACTCTTCAATCGGTGGGCACAGAGGTGGTGGAGGGTTTGGAATTTTTGGGTTTTGATTCTCAGCAATAATATCTAATTGAAGTTCAAAAATAATTAATCTAATTGAAATTACATAATATAAATGAAATTATTGTAAAAAACCCTAGTTTTTAATAAAAATTTGTTAAAAACTAGTTAAAATTACAAAACTCAAACAAAAATTGATTAAAACAAAAAAGAAACCAAATACTTACCTTCAAAATCAGATATCAGCTAAAATGGATATCGGGTTCGCGTCCACTACCACTGTTTGAGTCGTTGGATGTTTGAAAGTGTTAAAATGAATAAGAAATGACCTTTTTTTCATTTATATTGCTTGACCCCAAATCGGATATCTGATTTTTTTTACTTTTAAAAATCAAATATCCGATTTCTAAAACTTAGGCTTGTGCATTGATATGGAGCAATGTACTAACACCCAACCCAAAAAAAAGGTCAACTCGGGATTTTCTCATTTTTTGGCAAGTGCAAAATGCTACTTTTTTCATATCGCCACTTTTTGGCCCATCATGATCCTACACATGCCCTCAAAGCCTTGTGGGAGCGGCTTCATCACAATGCTCTTCTTAAATGGATAAGGTTGATTTAGGGGTCTTCCTTGATTGTATGTCCAACATCTATTGTGAGAGCCTTTTGATTTGGGTAGAAAAATCACTTTGCGGGGCACGTGGGGGAATGAATGTGTTTTGGGTTGGTGTAGTGACTTGGATGACAGATGGAGTGTCTTGCAGACTGGGTGGTGCATTTGCGGGATTTGGTTGTGCAGCTAATGCTTGTTGACATGCTTATAGTTGTTGTTGTGCCAACAAAGCTTGTTGTCAATCTTGTTGCTGATGTTGCACCAACAATGCTTCTTGTTGGGCTTGTTTTTGTTGTTGTGCCAACAATGCTTGTTGTTGGCCCTGCTGTTTTTGTTGCACCAACAATGCTTGTTGTTGGCTTGCTATTGAGATACTTGTTGTTGTGCTTGATATTGCTGCAAGGCTTGTTGGTAAGCTTGTTGTTGTAACAATTCTTGTGCTTGACCATGTTGTGTTTTATGTTAGGCTTGTGCTTGTGTAACTTTCGTAGCCTAGGCAGCTTGAGCAACTTGCGCAGTTTGTGCGGCTTGTTGTTGTTGCAATAAACCTTGTGCTTGGGCTTGGGCTTATTGTTTCTATAACAATTTTTGTGCTTGTTCTCGGGCAACCTATTGGGCTTTTTGCATAGCTTGTTGTGTGGCTTGTTGTGCAACTTGTTCGGCTTGTTGTGCTTGGAATTGTTGGAGTTCCCTTTGATAGGCTTCCTGAGCCGCTTGCAACGTGATGTTATATTGGTTGGCTACATTTATATTTGGTGGCAGAGGTGGGGCATTCAGAATGGTATGAGATGGTGTGATGAGATTTTGTTGGGGTGGTTGTTGGGATGTTTGAGTGATGATGATGGGTTGTGTGGTGGGGGGTATGGTGGATGAGTTGGGTTCTTGGGATACCATGTTTTGAGATGTTGTAGATGGTTTAATGGTGGATTGAGATGTTTGTATTGGTGACACTTATTTTTGTGGTATCGGTGGTATGCCTGGAGGATTTGGTACTCTTGGAAGATTGATTTGATTTGGTTTATTTTGGATAAGTAAAGGGGGTTTCCCTAAACCAAGGATTGGTATGGATGTTGATGTCAGCGGGGGAAGTGGTGGGAGAATATATGGTATGTTCACTTGAGAAAATGATGATGATGAGGGATCAAAGATTTCCCCCTTGTTTAAATAATCAACTTTCTCCTTGTGAGGTCATGGGGAGAGAGACTTGTGTGTTAAGAGGATATGTCAATATTGCAGTGAAAGCGGATGGATTATTGGTGTCATGAAAGATGAGTGGAATGTATGGGTGTTTCAGATCTTGAGGGATGGATTGAACCAAGATGGTGTTTGCATCCAAGTCTTGGTTGTTCACAAGGGGATGTGTTTGAAGAGCATGAAGTAATGAAGTCCCCTTGTTGACAATTGGTTGAGTTGGAGAAAGAGATGATGTGGGTTGGGGGATGGGTTGGACAATTCTTTGAGAAGATGATGTGAATGAGACCAGTGGCATAATCCCAAGAGGTTTCTCCACAATAGTGTTTACGTCAAAATCAGAAGAGATTTTAGCCTCGTCTTTTGCCAATTCTAGCATGTATTGTGAAGGATTGAGTCTTATCATGGCATTAACAATTTTGTGAGTTTTGAGATTTTGGACCATTTCTATGATTTCATCTTGAGCCATTCCCAAGATATTATTGGTGATGTCTTCCACTTGACCTTCCTCTTGAGGATCTTGTGGTAATAGAGGAAGACTGGGTGAGGGATTGCTAGATCCAATCGGATTGATTTCGGGAGTGGTTTGAATCAAGTCACTTGAAGTAGATGTTTCTTTGTTGGATTTTATCTTTTTCTTGTATTGAGATTGAGTTTCAACCATAAAATAACGATCAACTTTCAAGAATATGGGAAAAAATCTCTAATTCCTTAGGTTGGTGTAAACTTTTAGGTTCAAAGAAGAAAATTATAAGTTAGTTCAAGGATCAAAGGATAGTGATGAGATAAATGAAATATGTATGGTGTGAATGATTAAACTCTCAAGAATCTTGAAGGGACACTAGACTTTAGGACTTTTGGATTTTGATAATGAACTCATAAACCCCAAGATGTTGGATGTTATCTTGGGATAAATTTTTCCACAAGGTGATAATTTAACTAAGAATATGAAGAAGGATTCATCTACACATACTTAGTCAAACAAGATGAATTTGACTTGATTAAAGGATTTTCCAAAAGTCTAGCATAAGGGATTTTCCAAGATTCCAAGAGTTGTTGGTGAGATGAATTTTCGATTGATGTTTGAGGGGTGGATGAGAGTGTTGATTTTGATCCTATTTTGGACTTAGATTGACTTCCCTTCTACAAGACCTCGATATTGAAGAACATGCTATACTTCCTATGTGAGAAACTTAAAATGTTGAAAAAGACTCAAATTTTGACTATAACAAAATTCATACAAATTGGGATTGTTCTTTGAAGCACATTTGTAAAAGTTATAAACCAATCTCTCTCTAACTTCCTGAAGTCTTGAAATACGCTCCTCATGAGCTTTTGGACTAAGGTGCTTATGATGGATTGGCTTGGGAACTTTGACTTTGTGGGAAATCATGGGATCAAGCACATGTGAGATTCAATTATCTTTTATCTTGCTTAGATTGATTCTTCTTTACCACAAACACTTTCTTGATTAGGTTTCAAACTAAATGTCTAATGTCTTAAATTATTTTCATCCCATAAAGTCCATTATGTGGAAATCAAGAGAATCAAGGCAATAGTTCCCTAATGTTGACTTTAGTAACAATAAATTGAGATGTAAATCCAAATACTCAGAAGCCTCTAAGGACGAAATCCCTAGGGAGAGCAATAGCACTTTGATTTTTTGATAGTATTTTCTCCTCCTAAAGGGTTTGAATTTTGAAGATTTTGTTGAATGTTTGTTTTCCAATGTTTTAGATCCAAGCAAAGTTTTTTGATTCCCAAAATGATGCACAACCCTAAGATAGAAAGAGAATATTTGTTGAATTCCCACTTGGATAAATCCAACTATGCTTATTCAAAGTGTATTATTAGAAGATTCACTACACTGGCTCCCCTGCATGGTACACACTTCTCAGGTCAGCCAAGCTTCAGTCCTCATGAATCTCCCATGACAAACTTTTCATCTCTACTTTGAACCACAAGTGCATGGGATGGCTTCAGAATGACTATTCTTGCACCAACAAATAGATAGGGATTTGGCTTACTATAACAAAAGGTTCTAGTATAGGCATTCCCTTCATGGGGGATCATCCATACGGCAAGAGACCATTGTTTCCCTTATTTTTGGGACAATCATTGTGATACTTTAACTTTCTTCAAGTACCCACACTTATATACTGGGTGGAAGTAGCTTGGTTTTAGAGTGTTCTTAGTTGGGTTATTCCCTTGGGTGATTACTTTTTCTCACCAGGAAGGCCCTCTAAAGGTGATCAATAGCAAGTAAGCACATATGTAGTTCAATCAATATTTGTTTGTGTGAACAAAGAGAGAACACAAATGATATACCTAACTCACACTAGCAATATTTGTTCAATTTTAAGAAACCCAAATTGAAATGTGGAGGCAATATTTCATACAACTTAATATCACCAAAAGACTTTTGATTCTCAAGATCTCCGTGAAGCACGAGAGAAATTCATATGTCTTTTAAACGATATTAATTTTTAAAAGAGATTACAAAACAGAAAAGACACATATTCAGTTTAAACCTCAAAATAAGTAATGGATTCTTTTTATAGCACCAAGATGAATTGTGAAGTTTATTTGTTCAATTTTTTAAATCCAAAACCAACTTTAGTAAGTTCCTAAGGTTCTTTTTAACCCTTTGCTTGTTATTTTTAAAACCCAAACAAAAATTATTTGAGTCCTAAAAAAAACCTTGAAGATAAAATCCTTAAAATGGGATTATAATTTCTCCCAAAGTGTTTAAAAACACTTGTTACAATTATGGGATAATGCCATACTAAAACTTCTCCTTGTTTCCTTCTTCCCTCCTTGATCACCTCAACCTACAAAATTTGGTTAATCCACAGAAAATAGAGCCACAAAAATTTTAAAAGCTCAAGGAGATGAAAATAAAAATCCCATGTTAAATTCAAACTAAAAATTTGACTTTTAGCCCACCCCAGCATCGCAATCCGCATAGGGGTCACTATTTAGAGAAGTTCAGTGGTGCTCTGGTGAAGTCAGCGTCACTCTATGGACAAAAAAAGACCACGATTGTGTCGTTGTTTCACCAAGCATCTCCTTTGGATTTTGACTGGTCAGGCCAAGTGGAAAATTTCTAGAGTGTCGAGTTTAGAAGGAGATGCAACATCACTATATAGCGGTGTTGGATTGATAGCATCATTTGTCTTTTTCAGCATTGCTCCTTCCTGTAGACATAAAAATTTGAAAAAAAATAGCAGAATTTTGAAAAAAATGTGTTAATTTCTTGAGATTGAGCCCTCCTTCTAGTGCCAAAATGTGAATGGTTGGTCTAGACCTATTCAAACATCATCAAACAATACAATGTTAGTCATTAAATGAATCTAAAACAAACATTCCTCACACAATTCATTCAAATTCCAAGAACAAGAAATAAATTTTGGATTTTGTGGTTATGTTGCTGATATGTGGTTTTCATTGATGTCCTAAAGGCTGTAAATGTTGAGGATATTGAGAAAATTACAATAAACATGTTGAAGGTTGTCTGTGAAGCTGTGAAGTTCAGTGTGGTAAAAAGTTCAATATGTTGGTATTTAGAATTTGCGATCTAAAGGGTTTGTTTTTGAGCCTATCTAGTTTATACTCTAAAATTTTCAGAGGTGCGCATCAAGATTTGAGCAAGTTGTGAGTTTTTGTGTTCATATAGTTATTTTGTTACTGTAGCTGGTGTTTCTAGAAGAAGAGAACGCAATTCTGGTAATTCTAGTTGTTGTGTATGCTCCTGCAATGTTTGTTGATGTTTCTAGATCATGCTCTATCCTTGTTGCACATCTGCATTGATCAATGTGATTGTGATAAGAGATTTTTCCTTTGTGTGTTCGGGTTTTCATGTTCTCGGCTGACATGGTGGTTGTAGTGTGTTGCAGATCCTCATGGAATAATCTTTCAATGTTTGGCGCATTTGAGGATGTTGATTTAGGTCTTCATTATGTTGTGACTGACTTCGGTTGGTGTGCATTGAGATTTGTTCATGAATTGGGCCGACAATTTGTAATTCATTTATTCTTTTATTTTTGGTCATCGAAGGTGTTGATGTAATTTCATGAAGCATATATATAAGAGTGATTGTTTCTTCATTTTCAAGTGTGTGTGATGTGTATGTGAGAAGTGGGAATGCGAAATGTGTGAATAAAGATCAGATCATTCAATTGTAAAGCAAAGTGTGAAGAAGTTTGAGAAAAGTGAGAAGAAGTGTTTATGTGCCTAATCGGAACTATCATCAGGCTTTTGAAGAAGCTAATTTCTCAGTTCAACCTCTTCAGAAGGATATAATCTGAAATTTTTATGTAAGACAGTGTGTCTTCTTTGAGTAGTGAGCTCTAGGTAGTGTTTCTGAATGCATGTGCATTCCTTATTCATTTTTATTATACTTTTAGCATGGTATAACTTGTGGATAACCTCCACCGTGGTTTTTCCTCTAACAGGGTTTCCATCCAAAAATCTTGGTGTTATGTGTGCTTTTGATGTGTTGTTGATTCATATTTTCACTGTTATTTATCAGATCTGAGATTAAAGGTTAATAAGGTTAAATAATAAGTAGGAGGTTTCTTCCACAGTGTGTCAAATTATGAAGTTGCTATCAGGATTCAACTATGTAGTTTTTGAGTCAAACTCATTGACCCATGATTCATGAGTAGTGGTTCACAAGAACCCATCTCTCATGATAATGAATGGTCCACTTAGCACTCATTGCATCTAGGTGATGCTCACAGAGGTGAAGCATTGGTTCGTCCCGGGAGGTCACCCATCCTAGTACTGCTCCAGCTCAAGCATGCTTAACCACGAAGTTTCTTCAAAGGATAAGCCCACTTAGCTAGCTACCCCATTTGTAAAACCTTTAGCAAATTTTGTGCCTTATGAACCATTCATTATAGAGCCCCTTTAGCTCATCAATTGATAAGTAGGATTTTTCTTCCACAGCATGTCAAATTATGATATTGCTATCAGGATTCAACTGTGTAGTTTTCGAGTCAAACGCATTGACCCATGATTCATTTGTAGTGGTTCACAAGAACCCATATCTCATTATAATGAATGGTCCACTTAGCACTCATTACATCTAGGTGATGCTCACAAAGGTGAAGCATTGGTCCGTCCCGAGAGGTCACCCATCCCAGTACTGCTCCAGCTCAAGCGTGCTTAACCACAGAGTTTCCCTAAAGGTTAAGCCCACTTATCTTACTACCCCATTCGTAAAACCTTCAACAAGTGTTGTACCTTATGAACCTTTCATTATAGATCCCCTTTAGCTCATCAATTGATAAGTGGGAGGTTTCTTCCACAGCATGCCAAATTATGATATTGCTCTCAGGATTCAACCATGTATTTTTTGAGTAAAACTCATTGACCCATGATTCATGAGTAGTGGTTCACAAGAACCCATCTCTCATGATAATGAATGGTCCACTTAGCACTCATTGCATCTAGGTGATGCTCCCAGAGGTGAAGCATTGGTTTGTCCCGGGAGGTCACCCATCCCAGTACTGCTCCAGCTCAAGCACGCTTAACCACGAATTTTATTCAAAGGATAAGCCCACTTAACTTGTTACCCCATTTGCAAAACCTTTAGCTAGTTTTGTGCCTTATGAACCATTCATTATAGAGCCCCTTTAGCTCATAAAATTGATAAGTAGGATTTTTCTTCCACAATGTGTCAAATTATGATATTGCTATCAGGATTCAACCATGTAGTTTTCGAGTCAAACTCATTGACCCATGATTCATGAGTAGTGGTTCACAAGAACCCATCACTCATGATAATGAATGGTGCACTTAGCATTCATTGCATCTAGGTGATGCTCACAGAGGTCAAGCTTTGGTTTGTCTCGGGAGGTCACCCATCCCAATGCTACTCCAGCTCAAGTGCGCTTAACCGTAGAGTTTTCCCAAAGGTTAAGACCACTTAGCTTGCTACCCCATTTGCAAAACCTTACCAAGTGTTATGCCTTATGAACCATTCAATATAGAGTCCCTTTAGCTTATCAATCGATATGGAGGAGGTTTCTTCCACAGCGTGTCAAATTATGATATTGCTATTAGGATTCAACCATGTAGTTTTTGAGTCAAACTCATTGACCCATAATTCATGAGTAGTGGTTCACAAGAACCCATCTCTCATGATAATGAATGGTCCACTAAGCACTCATTGCATCTAGGTGATGCTCACAAAGGTGAAGCATTGGTCCGTCCGGGGAGGTCACCCATATCAGTACTGCTCTAGCTCAAGCACGCTTAACCACGAAGTTTCTCCAAAGGTTAAGCCCACTTAGCTTGCTACCCCATTTGCAAAACCTTGAGCAATTGTTGTGCCTTATGAACCATTCATTATAGAGCCCATTTAGCTCATCAATTGATAAGTAGGAGGTTTCTTCCACAGTGTGTCAAATTATGATATTGCTATCAGGATTAAACCGTGTAGTTTTCGATTCAAACTCATTGCCCCATGATTCATGAGTAATGGTTCACAAGAACCCATTTCTCATGATAATGAATGGTCCACTTAGCACTCATTGCATCTAGGTGATGCTCATAAAGGTGAAGCATTGGTCCGTCTCGGGAGGTCACCCATCCCAGTAATGCTCAAGTTGAAGCGCGCTTAACCACAGAGTTTCCCCAAAGGTTAAGCCCACTTAGCTTGCTACCCCATTTGCAAAACCTTCAGCAAGTGTTGTGCCTTATGAACCATTCATTATAGATCCCCTTTATCTCATCAATTGATAAGTAGGAGGTTTCTTCCACAACGTGTCAAATTATGATATTGCTATCAGGATTCAACTGTATAATTTTTGAGTCAAACTCAAGGACCCATGATTCATGGGTAGTGGTTCACAAGAACTCATCTCTCATGATAATGAATGGTCCACTTAGCACTCATTGCATCTAGGTGATGCCCACAGAGGTGAAGCATTGGTCCCTCCCGAGAGGTCACCCATCGCAGTAATGCTCCAGCTCAAGCATGCTTAATCGAGGAGTTTCCCTAAAGGTTAAGCCCACTTAGCTTTCTACCCCATTTGCAAAACCTTCAGCAAGTGTTGTACCTTATGAACCATTCATTATAGAGCCCCTTTACCTCATCAATTGATAAGTAGGAGGTTTCTTCCAAAGCATGTCAAATTATGATATTGCTATCAAGATTGAACCGTGTAGTTTTCAACTCAAACTCATTGACCCATGATTCATGAGTAGTGGTTCACAAGAACCCATCTCTCATGATAATGAATTGTCCACTTAGCACTCATTGCATCTAGGTGATGCTCACAGAGGTGAAGCATTGGTCTGTCCAGGGAGGTCACCCATCCCAGTACTGGTCTAGCTCAAGCGCTCTTAACCACGAAGTTTCTTCAAAGGTTAAGTCCAGTTAGCTTGCTACCCCATTTGCAAAACCTTCAGCAAGTGTTGTGCCTTATGAACCATTCATTATACAGCCCCTTTAGATCATCAATTGATAAGTAGGAGGTTTCTTCCACAATGTGTCAAATTATGATATTGCTATCAGGATTCAACCATGTAGTTTCTGAGTCAAACTCATTGACCCATGATTCATGAGTAGTGGTTCACAAGAACCCATATCTCATGATAATGAATGGTCCACTTAGCACTCATTGCATCTAGGTGATGCTCAAAGAGGTGAAGCATTGGTCCATCTCGGAAGGTCACCCAGCCCAGTACTGCTCCAGCTCCAGCGAGCTTAACCACAGAGTTTCCCCAAAGTTTAAGCCCACTTAGCTCGCTACCCCATTTGTAAAACCTTCAGGAAGTGTTGTGCCTTATGAACCATTCATTATAGAGCCCCTTTATCTCATCAATTGATATGGAGAAGGTTTCTTCCATAGCATATCAAATTATGATATTGCTATCGGGATTCAACCATGTAGTTTTCGAGTCAAACTCATTGACCCATGATTCATGAGTAGTGGTTCACAAAAAACCATCTCTCATGATAATGAATGGTCCACTTAGCACTCATTGCATCTAGGTGATGCTCACAGAGGTCAAGCATTGGTCCATCCCAGGAGGTCACCCATCCCAGTACTGCTCCATCTCAAGCATGCTTAACCATGGAATTTCCGCAAAGGTTAAGCCCACTTAGCTTGCTACCCCATTTACATAACCTTCAAATAGTGTTGTGCCTTATGAACCATTCATTATAGAGCCCCTTTAGCTCATCAATTGATAAATAGGAGGTTTCTTCCACAGCGTGTCAAATTATGATATTGCTATCAGGATTAAACCGTGTAGTTTTTGAGTCAAACTTATTGACCCATGATTTACGAGTAGTGGTTCACAAGAACCCATCTCTCATGATAATGAATGGTCCACCTAGCACTCATTGCATCTAGGTGATGCTCACAAAAATGAAGCATTGGTCTGTCCCAGGAGGTCACCCATCCCAGTACTGATCCAACTCAAACGCACTTAACCACGGAGTTTCCCAAAAGGTTAAGCCCACTTAGCTTGCTACCCCATTTGCAAAACCTTCAACAAGTGGTTTGCCTTATGAACCATTCATTATAGAGCCCCTTTAGCTCATCAATTGATAAGTAGGAGGTTACTTCGACTGCATGTCAAATTATGATATTGCTATGAGGATTCAACCGTGTAGTTTTCGAGTCAAACTCATTCACCCATGATTCATGAGTAGTGGTTCACAAGAACCCATCTCTGATGATAATGAATGGTCCACTTAGCACTCATTGCATCTAGGTGATGCTCACAGAGGTGAAGCATTGGTCTGTCCCAAGAGGTCACCCATCCGAGTACTGCTCCAACTCAAGCGCGCTTAACCACAGAGTTTCCCCAAAGGTTAAGCCCACTTAGCTTGCTACCCCATTTGCAAAACCTTCAGCAAGTGTTGTGCCTTATGAACCATTCATTATAGAGCCCCTTTAGCTCATCAATTGATAAGTAGGAGGTTTTTTCCATAGCGTGTCAAATTATGATATTGCTAACAAGATTCAACCATGTAGTTTTTGAGTCAAACTCATTGGCCCATGATTCATGAGTGGGGATTCACAAGAACCCATCTCTCATGATAATGAATGGTTCATAGGGCACAACACTTGCTAAAGGTTTTGCAAATGGGGTAGCAAGCTAAGTGGGCTTAACCTTTGGGGAAACTGCGTGGTTAAGCATGCTTGAGCTGGAGCATTACTGGGATGGCTGACCTCTTGGGACAGACTAATGCTTCACCTTTGTGAGCATCACCTAGATGCAATGAGTGCTAAGTGGACCATTCATTATCATGAGAGATGGGTTCTTGTGAACCACTACTCATGAATCATGGGTCAATGAGTTTGACTCAAAAACTACACGGTTGAATCCTGATAGCAATATCATAATTTGACACGTTGTGGAAGAAACCTCCTACTTATAAATTGATGAGCTAAAGGGGGCTCTAGAATCAATGGTTCATAAGGCACAACACTTGCTGAAGGTTTTGCAAATGGGCTAGAAAGCTAAGTGGGCTTAACCTTTGGGGAAACTTTGTGGTTAAGCATGCTTGAGCTGGAGCAGTATTGGGATGGGTGACCTCCCGGGATTGATGAATGCTTCACCTCTATGAGCATCACCTAGATGAAATGAGTTCTAAGTGGACCATTCATTATCATGAGAGATGGGTTCTTGTGAACCACTAATCATGAATCATGGGTCAATGAGTTTGACTCGAAAACTACACGGTTGAATCCTGATAGCAATATCATAATTTGTCATGTTGTGGAAGAAACCTCCTACTTATCAATTGATCAGCCAAAGGGGCTCTATAATGAATGGTTCATAAGGGACAACACTTGCTGAAGGTTTTGCAAATGGGGTAGCGAGATAAGTGGTCTTAACCTTCGGGGAAACTTTGTGGTTAAGCGAGCTTGAGGTGGAGCAGTACTAGGATGGGTGACCTCTAGGGATGTACCAATGCTTCACCTATGTGAGCATCACCTAGATGCAATGAGTGCTAAGTGGACCTTTCATTATCATGAGAGATGGGCTCTTGTAAACCACTACTCATGAATAATGGGTCAATGAGTTTGACTTGAAAAATACACAGTTGAATCCTGATAGCAATATCATTATTTCACACACTGTGGAAGAAACCTCCTACTTATTAATTAGTGAGCTAAAGGGGCTCTCTAATGAATGGTTCATAAGGCACAACACTTGTTGAAGGTTTTGCAAATGGGGTAGCAAGCTAAGTGGGCTTAACCTTTGAGGAAACTCCGTGGTTAAGCGTGTTTGAGCTGGAGCAGTAATGGGATTGGTGACCTCTCGGAACGGACCAATGCTTCACCTCTCTGAGCATCACATAGATGCAATGAGTGTTAACTCGAACATTCATTATCATGAGAGATAGGTTCTTGTGAACCACTACTCATGAATCATGGGTCAATGAGTTTGACTCGAAAACTACACAGTTGAATCCTAATAGCAATATCATAATTTGAGATGTTGTGGAAGAAAACATCCTACTTATCAATTGATGAGCTAAATGGGATCTATAATGAATGGTTCATAAGGCACAACACTTGTTGAAGGTTTTACAAATGGGGTAGCAAGCTAAGTGGGCTTAACATTTGGGGAAACTCTCTAGTTAAGCGTGCTTGAGTTGGAGCAGTACTGGGATGGGTGACCTCCAGGGACAGACCAATGCTTCACCTCTGTGAGCATCACCTAGATGCAATGAGTGTTAAGTGGACCATTCATTATCATGAGAGATGGGTTCTTGTGAACCGCTATTCATGAATCATGGGTCAATGAGTTTGACTTGAAAACTACACGGTTGAATCTTGATAGCAATATCATAATTTGACACATTGTGGAAGAAACCTCCTACTTATCAATTGATGAGCTAAAGGGGCTCTATAATGAATGGTTCATAAGGCACAACACTTACTGAAGGTTTTGCAAATGGGGTAGCAAGCTAAGTGGACTTAACTTTGAAGAAACTTCGTGGTTAAGAGCGCTTCAGCTGGAGCAGTACTGGGATGGGTGACCTCCCGGGAAAGACCAATGCTTCACCTCTGTGAGCATCAAATAGATGCAATGAGTGCTAAGTGGACCATTCATTATCATGAGAGATGGGTTCTTGTGAACCACTACTCGTGAGTCATGGGTCAATGAGTTTGACTTGAAAACTACAAAGTTCAATCCTGATAGCAATATCATAATTTGACATGCTGTGGAAGAAACCTCCTACTTATTAATTGATGAGCTAAAGGGGTTCTATAATGAATGGTTCATAAGGTACAACACTTGCTGAAGGTTTTGCAAATGGGGTAGAAAGCTAAGTGGGCATAACCTTTAGGGAAACTCCTCGATTAAGCGTGCTTGAGCTGGAGCATTACTGCAATGGGTGACCTCTCGAGATGGACCAATGCTTCACCTCTATGACCAACACCTAGATGCAATGAGTGCTAAGTGGACCATTCATTATCATGAGAGATGGGTTCTTGTGAACCACTATGCATGAATCATGGGTCAATGAGTTTGACTCAAAAATTATATGGTTGAATCTTGATAGCAATATCATAATTTGACACGCTGTGGAAGAAACCTCCTACTTATCACTTGATGAGATAAAGGGGCTCTATAATGAATGGTTCATAAGGCACAACACTTGCTGAAGGTTTTGCAAATAGGGTACCAAGCTAAGTGGGCTTAACCTTTAGGGAAACTCCGTGGTTAAGCACGCTTCAGCTTGAGCAGTACTGGGATGGGTGACCTCCTGAGACGGACCAATGCTTCACCTTTATGAGCATCACCTAGATGCAATGAGTGCTAACTGGACCATTCATTATCATGAGAAATGGGTTCTTGTGAACCATTACTCATGAATCATGGGGCAATGATTTTGACTCGAAAACTTCACGGTTTAATCCTGATAGCAATATCATAATTTGACACACTGTGGAAGAAACCTCCTACTTATCAATTGATGAGCTAAAGGGGCTCTATAATGAATAGTTCATAAGGCACAACAATTTTTGAAGGTTTTGCAAATGGGGTAGCAAGCTAAGTGGGCTTAACCTTTGGAGAAACTTCGTGGTTAAGCGTGCTTGAGCTAGAGCAGTACTGGGATGGGTGACCTCCCCGGATGGACCAATGCTTCACGTTTGTGAGCATCACCTAGATGCAATGAGTGCTTAGTGGACCATTCATTATCATGAGAGATGGGTTCTTGGGAACCACTACTCATGAATCATGGGTCAATGAGTTTGACTCGAAACTACATGGTTGAATCCTAATAGCAATATCATAATTTGACACGCTGTGGAAGAAACCTCCTCCATATCAATTGATAAGCTAAAGATACTCTATATTGAATGGTTCATAAGGCATAACACTTGCTAAGGTTTTGCAAATGGGGTAGCAAGCTAAGTGGGCTTAACCTTTGGGAAAACTCTACGGTTAAGCGCACTTGAGCTGGAGTAGTATTGGGATGGGTGACCTCCCGGGACAGACCAATGCTTCACCTCTATGAGCATCACCTAGATGCAATGAGTGCTAAGTGGACCATTCATTATCATGAGATATGGGTTCTTGTGAACCACTACTCATGAGTCATGGGTCAATGAGTTTGACTTGAAAACTACAAAGTTCAATCCTGCTAGCAATATCATAATTTGACATGCTGTGGAAGAAACCTCCTACTTATTAATTGATGAGCTAAAGGGGTTCTATAATGAATGGTTCATAAGGTACAACACTTGCTGAAGGTTTTGCAAATGGGGTAGAAAGCTAAGTGGGCATAACCTTTAGGGAAACTCCTCGATTAAGCGTGCTTGAGTTGGAGCATTACTGCGATGGGTGACCTCTCGAGATGGACCAATGCTTCACCTCTGTGACCATCACCTAGATGCAATGAGTGCTAAGTGGACCGTTCATTATCATGAGAGATGGGTTCTTGTGAACCACTACGCATGAATCATGGGTCAATGAGTTTGACTCAAAAATTATACGGTTGAATCTTGATAGCAATATCATAATTTGACACGCTGTGGAAGAAACGTCCTACTTATCAATTGATGAGATAAAGGGGCTCTATAATGAATGGTTCATAAGGCACAACACTTGCTGAAGGTTTTGCAAATATGGTAGCAAGCTAAGTGGGCTTAACCTTTAGGGAAACTCCGTGGTTAAGCGCGTTTGAGCTAGAGTAGTACTGGGATGGGTGACCTCTCGGGATGGACCAATGCTTCACCTTTGTGTCCATCACCTAGATCCAATGAGTGCTAAGTGGACCATTCATTATCATGATATATGGGTTCTTGTGAACCACTACTCATGAATCATGGGTTAATGAGTTTGACTCAAAAACTACACGGTTGAATCCTGATAGCAATATCATAATTTGACACGTTGTGGAAGAAACTTCCTACTTATCAATTGATGAGCTAAAGGGGCTCTATAATGAATGGTTCATAAGGCACAACACTTTCTGAAGGTTTTGCAAATGGGGGCGCGATGGGGGTGAGCCCTCGGCGACCTCCTCCAACCAATTTTTTTTTATTTTAATAAAAACCCTTTTCAAAATAAAAAATCCTTGCGGATTTTAATCCGTTTTCAACAGGGTTAAAATAAAAAATATATTTTTATTTTATAAAAAATGACTTCACAACATAAACCTCCAGCCAAATGGTATATTTAAAAAAATATATTAATGTATATTTTCAAAAAGAATTTGCAAATTTAATTGAAGAGCAAAATTGAAAAAAAAACAAACAACTTCCAGCCAAGAACACAATTTATTTTCTTGAAGAAAAATTATTTCCAAGGAAGGGGTTTTCAATTTAAAAGCAAGATTTATCATGGGTATTTCTTGCAACTCTTTCTCTTGTTTTTCAAACATGGTTTTGCAAACAGTTCATTAAAGTTTGAATTTTTTCTTTCTTCAAAATTAAAATAGTAAACTAAATAGATGAACCTGGATTCAAGCTTGAGAAGTTGATAATGCAACAAAGCCTCCTCCTCTATTCTAGGTCCTTTCCAACAATTCCAAATCAGCTTCACCAATTTCCAAAAAAATCAAAAAATTCTTCTTCCTTACTTGTTTTTCCAAAAAAAAAAATCAAGCTCTCTAAAACTTATGAAAAATCCCAATAATAGCCAAAAACATAAATATCTCTCCAACCACCATAATAAATTTTCAAAAACAAAAAACAAAAAATATTTTCAATTTCAATTTTTTTTGAATTCAAATTTTCTAAATTGACTTTTTAAAACATTTTCTTTTATTTTCAATTCCAAACGAAATATTCATGAATTTCCAAAATGCATAATCTAATTCCTTTCAACACAAATAATTTAATTTAACACAATATAATTTAATTAATTAATAAAATAAATCTTAATCCAAGATTAAATCATTTCATTAATTAAATTAAATTAATTATTAAATTAAACATTGTTTCTAACGTTATAACCCGATTAATTTGATCAATAACTTTAAATACATAAAGCAATTAATTACCATTTTCTAACTTGAAATTAAACTGAAACAAGGCAAATTGAACAATATTAAGACAACTTAACCCGACTCACACCAGACGACACACTATGACTAGGGTGACGACTTGGCACACAAAACCTAGCTACTATCTCCCAATCGAATATCGTTGGGCAATGGACACGCTCAACCCTATGAAACCAGGTGGAGTCGATTTCTTGTACCTATCAATCTGCGAATAAAGAGTATATCCATATGCAATAATATGTCATAAATAAGGCACACTGTGAAGAGGGAATCTCAGAATCGCAGGGCACTCACAAGCGAGTGATGTGATACCATTCCCTTCGCCAATACAATGTAACTAACTGACAATTCTAACATACTAATATAATTCAAAGCATAAAACATCTTTAATTCAACATCCATAGTGCTAATTCAAATAATGACATAAAGATAACATCATACTAAAATACCATCACATCAAAAGATAACATTAATGTCGCTTTACAGCTAGCAATCAAATAGCAGTCGGGTACCATAGTCAAGGTACTAACAAAAAGTACAACATAAGTGAACAGAACATTGTTCGATCAAAATGACAAAATGGAGGGGTATTACAGATAGTCTATTTCATTAAATTCCAGCACTTAGACACACTTCATCACACATCACAAACTCCTAATCAATCCAATCCTTTGAATGAACTCACCCAAAAAGATAGCATATCATTAAGTGGAAAGAGAGTCCATTTCCTAAACCAAGAGCTCCTAGGTGAAAAATTGTGGGAGCCTATTTGGGGAATCCTCCTTCCCTTTTTGTATATCATCTTTTTGGTGGTTCATTTTGGTGAACCCGACTTTCCTACATCCTCTCTTCTGATTTGGACTTCTTTAACATCCTAGAATTAACTTTCATTGCATATTGCATTATTGAAGTTGCATCCTAGGGTTTTAAAGTTTTGCATTAGTGAATGTGCATAATAGATTGCATTTTTACATCTTAAAACATTCAATAGTTCAAAATTTTTGTATTTTCAACTTAGATTTGTATTGTACAACATAGAAACCACCTAAATACATCAAAATATTTTGAAAAATCTCAAAAAATTCACTAAGAGGACTAGGTCGCCACGCTAGGCGACCTAGTCCCTTCAGGCTTCTAAAACTGCCCTTTACAGGGCCAAAAACCCTATTTTTAAGCTTTTTTTTGTGCCATTACCTACCTATATCAACTGGTTATGTTTCTATTACATGTATTTCATTAAATTTAGCTTAAATTAGCTCATTTCATGCATTGCTTAGTTTCAATTTTGCATATACTACATTTCTTTTTCAGATTGTTGGATAGTGTAATCAAAAAATTACCTTGTTCTACATCTAAAAATTGCATTTCAACATTTTAGTTTAAATCATTGCATTGCATTCTCTTTCCCTTCTCTTCATACCATGTTTTATTTTAAAAGATGTGGCTTTGATTTGGTTTCAAATGCATTGCATAAATTCAACATTCCTTCTTATGAGTTCAATGTAGATTACAATAATGAATTCATTAAAGAACATGTAAATAACAAAACCATTGACACAATTCTTAACATTACATTACCCCTCAATGAGGACATTTGTGTTGACAATCATAACAATATTACTTGTTCTTCTCCCTATACCTCTCCTTTTAGTGATGAAGGTATCTTGGTGCAAGAAGCTACAAGCATTGAGGATCTTGATTATCCCTCTCCTCATCCCCCTTTGCCAAACATTAAACAACAACCATTTCTTGACCTCACCTTACCTAGTCTCCCTAACCATAACCATCAAACTTGTTCTTCTCATACCCCTCCTCAATGCCAAGAGGATAAGTTGGTATTAGAGGATACCTCTCCTAAGATTCATGAGACTCTTGACCCTCCCTTTCCTAATGCTCCTCCCCTTTGGGATAATCTATTTGACACTCATAGTGGTCCTTCTCTTGATGGATCCCCCCCTTGTGAAGAAGCATGTGATGAACCTCTTCCAAGATCTCATACTAGGTTCAATAATATGGAACACGAGCATGAGACCTTGGACAATCAAATAGAACCCTATCCTCCTCCTCCCACCATTGCTAATCCCATCATTGATCATTCCCCTACTTGCGATGAAGTCATTTTAGGTGAACCAGTCCTTGCATGTTAAAAACATGTGACTTGTAGTTCTCCTAAAATCTCACCTCCTAGGGCAGATATCATGATGCAAGCCAAGGCTAATATTAACTCTCCTTCCCAAGGGGATGTTAATATTATTCAACCTCAACTTGTCCTTTACCCACCCTCACATAAACCCAAACCTAAATTCACTCTCTATCCACCTAAACATAATGTGTTGCAGCAATTGAGTCATCATACCATTTCTCATACACATTACACCTAAAATAACCCGGGCTCACAACAACCAACCTCAACATCCTTACCTTCATCCCCTCCTTCCTACTTGTTTCCCCTCACCTAAATTCATTCCTTAGGGAGTATGACCTTGTTGATCAACTAAGGAATACTCCCACTAAAATATCTTTATGGGACCTTATTCAAGCCTCCCCTCACTATAACAACATGATGCAAGAATCCTTACAAAAAATTGATGTCCCTTCCAATGCACAAACAAATGACATTGCAGCTATGATCAAAGGATTAAATGCTGACATTGTTTTCCACCAAAGTGAGCTCCCTCCTTTGGATGTGCAAAAACAAGTTGAAGCCTTCATGATCATATCTCAATACAAACGCATAGGGATCAAGAAAAACCTTGTTGATAATGGCTCAGTTGTTAATGTGTGTAGTTTCAATCTCTTGGATAGGCTCCATATTGATAAATCAACCATTTGACCTACCTCTTTATCAATCAGTGGATTTGACAATGTAGGATAAAAGATCCTTGGTGTGATCACTTTTCCTCTTACAATTGGAGTGGCCACATTAGACACATTGATCCATGTTATGCCTAATGATGTTTTATCTAACCTCATCTTAGGCAGGCCATGGATTCATGGCATGCATGGAGTGCCTTCCTCTCTTCATCAAAAGATGAAGTACATCTACAACAACAATATGTGCACACTTGACATTGATCCTGAGCCTTATAGTGTCTTACAAATTGAGCAAAACAAATCCAAACCTTTCACAACTTCAACACCCACCAAAGAAGTGGAACCCACACAACCAAATTCCTTAGATGATGATTTGGGTTCCTTGAACATCACACCTCCTTTACTATAAGACTCCAAGATCACAAACCAAGACTCTAACAAGGGAAACATAGTCTTGTCCACACAAGACTTGATTGATCCTTTGAAAGCATCCACCTCGACTACCTTAACTAATGAAGCCAACAACAAACCCTCACCTGATCCAAAAATGCTGAAAAAGCTCTATGGAAAAGGTTATGAGCTCATGAAACAACTTGACTATAGTGGAAAAGGATGTGGTGCCAATGAATGAGGTATCCACAATCCTACCGAACCTCTCACACAAACATCCAATCATGGTCTTAGATTTTGTCCTTTCATCGAAATCATCCAGCCTTCATCCAACACCAACCCTATCTCAAATCACCCTTCTAACCCTACCTTCCAAAGTGATCCTTTTCAACAATCGCAACAAACAAAGAAATATTCTCTTAACACCAATGTCATCTTGAAAACCACTATTGATTCAAATTTTACACACTCCTCCAAAGGAGTATACAAAATCTCACAATCTATAGCACCTTGCAAAAGTATGACATCCTATACTAAGCAAGACTCTTCTTTGTTACACACCAAAGGAACACCTTCTACCCTTGATCAAGAGGGTATCTTATCGAGACTCCTCCAAGATCACTTTATCTCTCTTCCTCCTAGAACTCAAAAGAAATGTTACCACAAACATTCCTTTTGTGCTTACCACCGAGTTCACAATCACTCCACTAATCAGTGTAAGGCCTTGAGTAGTAAAATCCAACATCTTAAGGATTTTTGTGTTCTTCCTTATGTGGGGGCACCTTCTTCCTCTAATTGATACTAATTTTCACTATAGCTTGCATTCCCTCAATCCTTTTGGCTCACTCTTGTCCTGCACTAGGTGGGGGCAAGGGGTTAGTTAGCCTTTTCCCTCGTATGTCACTTGTTGTTGTCTCTTTCGACTACTCTTTAACCTTTCATGAACATATACAAGCAAGCTTGGGATGTGGACAACATGTCTTAAGTTGACTCACATGTGACATACCCCCTATTTAATGATGTATCTTCTCGGAAGCATATGACTCGACATAGGGCTTTCCAAGCAAGCTCTCATGTCCTCTTCTCCTCTTCTTCTACTTTAAAGCAATTGCTCACAATACAGTGTTTCAAAATTCCTTTAAAGTGGGGGAATACATCACCACTCACATTTCAATGTGTGGTTTTCTTTTTCTTGCAATTCCCTCCCTTGGAAACATTAGGTACAATGTTGCTCAGGATGAGACATTTGCATTTTTCCTCTTTTGCATACAAGATTAGTTCTTCCTCTCTTGGATACAAGATGAGTCCATTTGCACTTTTCCTCTTTGGGACACATTACACTTAATGTTCATTAAGATATACATTGCACGAACAAAGAAAAATCCCTTTCAACAAAAATCATTGTCTTTTGAGGTGCCTTATCAAAGTTATCACAAGGTATAACTTTGGTATGGTTTGAGCGGGAAGCCCAACAAATGGTACAACTTTCCCCATAGCCACCTTTGTGTGTGTGAGTACATACCAGCCATGTGTATGTTTCTCACCTCTTGGGACAACTCATCCTATAGACAACCTGATGTTTTGTGGCCCTAGAGTGAGTGCATCTTTCCTCATTCTCTTCACACTAATCCTCGTCATTGCATGATAATGTATCTAGTTTCATCACAATGCATTCACCCTTGAATGTGTCTTCTTGAGTTGATGTCGACTTGAATTAGAATCTTGAATCCTTGGGGGCTTGATCACCTCCTTCATCTTTCTTGTTCTTCTTCTTCACCATTCTTTACCATCTCCATTGGGCTACTTTAGTGTGAGTTTGAAGCAAGTTCATCCTCTCACAAAAGTGGGGGCTAAATGTGTCGCCAAAAAGTATAGCCTTTGACACTTTTCACTCATTTAGGCCTTTGCCTATGGATATTGGACCTTTTTCAGTCTCTTTTTACCCCTTTCCAAGCCTTGTTCCAAAGTGTTGTAAGGTGTTGTAAAGAATTTTCACACTTTCCTAGGATTTTCATCACTAAATCAACCCTTTTCTATGCTATCATGACCCCTTAATACACATATAGATCCTATCTTAGTGTATTTTCATGAGAAAATCTCGAAAAGCATTAATAACCACATGTTATCCCTAAAAAACCAATAAAAATTTCCTAGGTGGACTAGGTTGCCACCTTAGGCGACCTAGTCCCATGTGGTTTAAAATTAAAATTTAACTTAATATTATTTCGGGATTTTCTCTCTAAAACCCTAAGGTCGACCTATATGGTGTTATTTCAGGAAAATTAGGGCATAACTTGTATAAATAAGCCTTAAAACCCTAATTTCTCATCATGCATCACTCAACTCACTCTCTCAATCTCTCATCTCTCGCTCTTCTCAAGCAAGCTAGGGTTTGAGTAGTCTAAGTCACCAAGGCATCTCTATCAAGAAGCATCCAAGGGTTGAATCTCCATTGTTGTAAGTCAAGATCAATCATCATGGCAAGGTAAACTCTATCACTCCATTGTTTCATGTTTCATTCCATTACTTTATTTCATCTTCTTGGTTTAATTACTCAAAAGGGGTTTGACTAAGGAAAATCCCCAATCCCTAACCATCAACAAGTTTCCCTCTTTGTGTGATTTGTAAGTCTTGTAGGTAGATTAGGAAAAGAACCAAGGTGGAAGATCATTCAACAACTTGTTCAAACTCTTCAAGGTTGGAGAAACCCTATTTGAAGCTTGGAAGATACCTACAGACCAGAATCTTCACTTTCGAGACCGGACTCCTAAAAGAGCAAAAACCATAGACCAAGGGCTTTAGACTCCATCTTTTGATCTTTAGAAATTCAGAAGAGGACTAGGTTGCCACTTTGAGCGACCTAGTCCCACTGAAGTTGATTTTTAGATATTTTTGGAGATCTAGATACCCTTTTGTCTTAAAAGAATTATGGTGCAATTTTCCAGATCGAGGACTAGGTCGCCCAGAATGGCATAAATTTCCCAATAGGCTTAAATTCTAGATTCAACAGCATTTTCAGTCCCCATTCTAGTCCTCTGAAAAATTCCAGGTGCACACCTGTTTCATCTCCATATTTTTGTCTTAGTTTAATGTTTATTTCTTAGGTCATCTTGTACATACTTGCATATCATTATGTGTATTCAAACATAGTTGCATTTCAATAGTTTACATTCAATAAATAGTCTATTTCATTAACTTCCAGCACTTAGACACACTTCAACACACATCACAAACTCCCTATCAATCCAATCCTTTCAATGAACTCACCCATAAAGATAGCATATCATTAAGCGAAAAGAGAATCCATTTCCTAAACCAAGAGCTCCTAGGTGAAAAACCCTAGGAGCCTATTTGGGGAATCTTCTTTCCCTATTGTGCACATTTTTTGTGGTTCAGCTACAATTGCTTCTCTTATAGATACCGTAAATTTGAATACATTATGATTTTATGGTGGAACAAGTGTCTAATCCTGCCTATGACAATCCTGAATCCCAAGAAATATGCAATATCGTTGACCCTAAAACCTCCATCTATGGGAATATTTATACTTACTTAAAAGACAATACCCTCCCTCCCAATATTTCCCAAAACCTAAAATAAAATTTCATTCACCAAGCTGCACAACATACCTTGATTTCAAACATACTTTACCATTGAGGTCTTGATGGTACTCTCCTACGGTGTCTAGAATGTAATGAATTTGAGTCAGCCTTGCATGAGATTCATGCAGGTATCTATCAAACACACTCAAGTGGTCTAACTCTAGCAAAGAAACTCCTTTGTTTATGGTATTACTTGCCAAACATGGAGAAGGAGTCTTATCAGTATGTAAAGAAATACCAAAAATATCAAATCCATGGCAACCTTATACATGCACCAGCATAGGAACTACAACCTTTCACAACAACACGACCTTTTTGTCAATGGGGACTAGATCTTGTGGGTAAAACCCACCCTTCTTCATCAAATGGACATAATTTTATCATTAAAACCACATAGTACTTTACAAAGTGGATTAAAGTTGTACCCCTAACCACTATCACAGGAAAAAAAATTTAATCTTTTATCTTAAATTGCCTTATCTGTCTATATGGTGTTCCTTAGTCCATCATCACCAACAATGGTAGACCTTTTAAGAATCAAGATGTCCAAGAACTGTGTGAGCAGTTTCATATCTAGCATCGCTTTTCAACACTATACTATCCTCAGGGAAATGGCCAAGAAAAGGCTTCAAACAAAACTATTCTAAAAATCTTGAAGAAAATGGTCAATGATGTTGGATGAGATTGGCATGTACAGTTGAATCTCACTTTATGGGCATATCGAACTAGTATCAGAACACCTATAAGTGCTACACCATATGCTTTGGTATATGTATCAGAGGCTATTCTACCGATTGAGGTTGAAATACCATCACTTTTTGTGTCGCTAAAAGGGATCATGTCAGATGAGGATTATCGAGTGTCTAGACTTCATGAGTTGGAACTGTTAGATGAGCATCACCAACAAACGATGGATCACTTGAAGGCATACCAATAGAGGATTTCTAGAAGCTACAATCACAGAGTCAAACCAAGGGCATTTTAGTTAGGTGACTTTGTATTAAAGGAAAACCCTCGCAATCAACTGGATCGTGAGAAGAAGGGTAAGTTCGAACAAAATTGGCTAGGTCCCTTCATCATCATATCGGTCTATGAATTAGGAGCTTACAAATTGTCAACACCTGAAGGAGATCTGCTCGACGAACCTATAAACAACATCCATCTTAGAAATTTCTATACTTGAATTATCTAGTGCATGGTGAAAGTTCTGAAAAATACAAAAAAAAAAAAAAATTAAGAAAAATACAAAATAAAATCTGAAAATCTGAAAAGTGAAAGAAAAAAAAGTAGTGAAAACCTGGCAATAGGTTTTATTTGTGATAGAACTATTGTACCATCTATCTGAGCACATCTTGGTAATTCAATTTTTCCATCATTCGGCTTATCTTTAAATATCTTATCTACATATCATGGAAATGCAGTTGTGTCTCACCCAAGCTTGTTGGTAAAATTTTGAACACACTAGGGGAAATAAACTAGGGGCTTCAACAAATTGACAAAATAGCAGTATGACAACACAACAAACACATTGATCATAGGGAACACAACATCGAACAATCAACAATCATCAGAAAATCAATCCAACAGCTTGAATCAATCAACCACATCAAATCTAAATGGATGATATTCTTTTGAATCATGATTTTACTGCTTTAGCTTGAGTGTTTGAATGTTGTTCTTTGAGTTTTTTTATCATATCTTTGGAGCAAATCGACGATCTATTGAATTAGAGAAGCAAGAGAGGAGTATGATTTTTCTTGTCTACTGTCTATGAATTGATCATTATTCTTATGTGAATTGTCGTGAGACATGCTCTACCAAGTATCACTGATGACATTTCTGATTTTTCATAGGAAAATGATTGATTCTTGTCTATTTTACACAAGAAATGCTCAAGTCATCTTGGTTTAATTATACCTCGATTCTTGTGTTAACTTGCAATATCAAAAATCATGAAAGAAGTACTTAGGTCATCATGGTCTATCTTATACCATTGATGCTTGTACTCACTTTCAACATTTCCAAGGCTCAATGATGATAAAAAGCATGCTATATAGATTGTTAAGATGACAACTTTTGCATAAATAGATTTGCATACTTCAATTAGATTACATTCATATTAGCTTTACATATGCAGAATAGATTGTTTTGAGGTTGGCGGAGATCTTCAAAGATAATGTTATCTTTATCATTTAAGGGACTAGGTATACTTGAAATAAACAAAAACATAACATTCTCATGAAGTTGCATTATCATTTGTATAACACATATATTTGCATTATCATATCATGGATTCATCCATACATTTGATCATATATTTGCATTATTAGATCAATCATTAATGTATACATCACATCATATATTTGCATTAGATAATAACAAAAAAAAATTGCATTACATATCATTTGCATCATCATAAATACATTTCATATCACATTCACATCATTCATATCACATATAGAATCACTATCCAAGCATCACATTTCATTCGCATTATCATTCAACTCATGGTATTTCATATTCACCTCATTTTATCATTGCATCCATACATAATAAATTCATCAGAGCATATTCATAACAATATTTTCATAAAACATCACATGGTATATAGAATATAAATGCATATATCATACACAATCATCATGAAATCAAATAGAATGCATAATAGATCACGAATTCGTCGCATATTATATAAATCTCAAAAATCATAATGTCACGTATATAATGAAGTCTGAATAAATGTCAAGAGATACAATATCAAGATGGTAGTAAGTTAAAATCAGAGTGTACATCATCAACAATATCAAAATACATCAAGTAGGATCATGGAACTATGAGGTGCTCCCCCCAGGACTTGATGATCTCGTAAGACCTCCTACACCTGAAGTACTTGCACCGGGTGCACCTGTACCTGGGTCTATGCCTAGATCTCTATGTGGAGGCTATAACACACCCACACTGGTGGTCAAAGAATGGTTGTGTGTTGATCTAGACTCGGCATAGCTAACTCTCTACTTTGTCGGCACAACTACATGATATTGACCCCTATAATACTCGGCCTCCCTAGCAACTTGTGTCACCTCTCTCATCATGTCTCTAGTGGTAGTACCCTCAACCACTCTCTACACAATCTCTCAGATAATGCCACTGCCTACTCATCCGCTTGTCTAGCAACATCTCTCTCGATTGTCAGAATGGTAACATGTGTTTGTGCCTGAGTGAGCAATGTTTGTACCTGGACTGGCTATCCCTGAAGAATATGAACTTGTACCTACAAAGCAATAATCTGTGTTTGTTGTTGTTGTGAGGGTAGCCCAATCTGTACATGCTACTGAGATGCAACCACTAAGTACCTCCTCCATTGAGGCACCATCACATCACTAACAACAAATTCTACTTTGAAACCACCTCTACCACCACTTTTGTCATCACCACCCCCATCTCCATCATCAATGTTGTCATCATCTCCATCATCATCACTACTATCCATCTCCTCCTTTGACATCTCCTCCTTTTCGATCTCCTCCTCTACCATCTCCTCCTCCTCATCTCCTCCATCTCTCATCCTTCACCTGCGACCATGAACAATTTCTCTCTCATTCTCATCCAACAATGGCACCGCCTCATCTGGGTTGGATATCTATGGGAATGGATGTAGAAACAGATACCGATCATACTCCTTAGATATCTCTGCCTCAAATACCTCTAGATGATAATCCCAGAATATCAGTTGCAACCCCTAATACTCCTTAATTGTTGCATCATAGGATAGGGTGGGCCCCCACTCTGAAGCATCCATTTGTCATTGTGCATAGTGAGCAACACCCTATGGCATACCCTGCAATATGCCATACTGCTACATAACCCTCCTTAATAGGAATCTCTCAAAGATAAACTGGGTCCTCCCGACTAGATACATGGACTGACACAGATACGACATCTCAGTATCATCCTCTGCCCATGCCTCACAACCAATGTAAGGCCACCATACAAATTCCTCCAGATCATCCAACATCTGCCTCCAATACTCTAATTTTCCCAACCTATGCTGGACAACTAGACCTGTATAACCATGAACATAGGGTCTCTCGACTGGTCGATATCTATCTACAACAAGACGCGTGATGGCGATATTCTCCCATGCCCATATCTATAACAGTGTCACTTTGGTCGACAAACTACACCCTCTAGATACACAACCTAATGTAAATCATGGTATAAATGGGCTAACATACACATGCCCCAAGCATATCTAGTGCCCTGCATAATCATTTGCTCCAAAATCCAACCCCATCCAACTGAAAGTCCCTTTGACCTATGGTCGGGACATAAGAAACCTTTTATTAAACCAACAAGCACAGATGGAAGTGTAGCATATGCATCCACCATCTCCCTCCAAGAAATCTCATAACCACAAATCCTATCATCCTCAAACACTCTGTGCAAAGAATCGGTACCTCCCTACTCAATATGATCGTACAAAACAAGCTCTCCAACCACAGGTATCCTTAATATATGGTACACATCCTCCGGAGTCACTATCATCTCACTGGTAGGAAGGTGAAAGGTGTTATGCTCACTATGCCACCTCTCAGCTAGGGTTGTCAAGAGTCCCTGATTAATCCTAGTCTAGGGCATATATAATAAGGAGGACAGACCGCAACATGAAATAGCACCTATATCAAGTTGTGTTAGCTGAGGTATCAAATCAAAAGTCCTCGAGAAATGCTCATGAATCTGAAGATTTGTCAAAGGCTCCTATCATCACAAAATATCAAAAATCAGAAATCTTTTGAATCAATCGAAATCAATCAAACTATCAATCTAATCAACTTTGGTGAGACATTGATCAAATCTCGTGAGCAACAAGATATCAATCAACCTCACCTATCATGAGGTTAATCAAATCAAGTTACCAATCAACCTTGCCTATCATGAGGTTAATCAATTTATCAATCATTCAACCTCGCCTATCATGAGGTTAATCAATTTATCAATCACTCAACCTCGTCTATCATGAGGTCAATTATCATCAATCAATCATTGAATCTCACATATCATGAGATCAATAATCACAAAAATCTATTAGAATCAACAATCAAAATCACATCAAAGGATGACGAGTTAAAACAAAACATAAAAAATGAGTTAATCGATAATTTCATCATTCTGACTTGTATGCACTAAAACAGCCTATCAAAGTGCTAAAAAAGTCAATGCGCCATTTCAGTCTTTCAATGCGCTAGAACAGTTAATCAAAGTGCTAAACAATTCAATGCGCCACTTTAGACATTCAATGTGCCAGAATGTATATTCAAAGCACTAAACAAACCAATGTGCTATTTTGACCTATCAATTTGTTATTCTAACTTATCAAAGCACTAAATCGGTCAATTCGCTACAACTTTATACCTATGCGAGCGCTAAAACCCTACTTCAATGCGCAAAACAAGTAAATGTGCAAAAACAGTAATTAAATGCGCTACATCGGGTTTTCAATGCGCTAAAACTATGAAACTGAATTCAAACAAGAAAAATGTGAGAAAATCAAAATGTACACATTACGAGAAGGTTTATTGGGGTACGTACTAAAGGTCCATACGCTGTCAGGCAGTTGTGACATCACATGCACTCGAATCGATGTGTATGGTAGGGAATTGCCATCTTGCTCCAAATACAAAATTTTCTCAATCACTCTCAAATTCAAAATCAATATGAACAAATGAATTTCAAAATCATTTTTTTTAACCTTTTAAGGGCTTAATTAAGTGAGATTTTTATGGCATTTACCAAGAGGGCTTAATTCATTATTTCATCAATGGGGAACCTTCAACAACATTTTTCAGGAGATAAATTGCTTCATTATCAAATCATCATCGACTCATCATAAACTCATAAAATTTCAAAAAATCATAAAAATTCAAAAATTCATCAATTTATCTTCCGAGGGGGCATACATTTATTATCATCAAAAATCAGCATCTAAGGCATGTCAGAAATTTTTTCTCAACACTAGCAAAAAAATTGATTCTTTGAAGCAATATGTAAACACATAACTTCAAAGAGGGGCAAAATGTATACACCTAAAAAAGGTCCGGATAAATCTGATTAATTAAATACAGTCATTTGATTAATTAACCTTTAATTCATCTACTTATAAATAAATTGAAATAATTAATTTATATTGTTCATATTCTATTTTTCGTCTATCTTAATTAAATAAACCAATTCAATAGTTTGTTTTATTTAAATATCCAATTCTTCCATCTTAATTAAATAAACTAAAATCACATAGTTTGTTTAAATATCATCTCCTTTTTATTAAATAAAAAATATTCAAAATGTTCTATTTAATAATGTATCTTCCCTCCAAAATTGAATAAATCAAATATTCAATTAAGCACATGTCTACAGCTTTTCTCTCAACAAAGTTGAAAGCTTCAAGTTGTATTCAATTTTGCTTTTTCAATTAAGCACATGTTTACATCTTTTCTCTCAATAAAGTTGAAAGCTTTAACTTGCATGTTCAATTTTACTTTCTCTTGCCACCCAAACTTTAAACAGTTGGAAATAGTTGGCTTCATGGATCCACAATTTCTTCCTAATCATTTGCCACAATTTTTTTCTCAAAGAAAGAATTTCCCCTTCTTCCTCACCAAATTTTTTATCTTCTACCATTGATTTATCCAGATCAAATTTGAACCATTGTTTGTTGCCACATCAAGAATTGCCTTTGAAAATCTATAAAAGAAACCTCTTGCTACAGGAAATGGATGGGAATTTTATATAATTTTACTCTATAGGAATCATATTAGATCATTTAGCATACAACATTTAGCAATTATCAAATAGAATCATTTTAGCAATCATATTAGATTATAATAATGTCACAGCATATCATGTTAGTTGCATCTTAGTTTATCATTTCATATCATATCATAGTATCACAACATCTCATATCATTATCACATCTTTCATTATCAATCATCTTATCATAGCACATCATTTAGATCATCATTCCCATTCTCTAGGTTGTCATTTTAACAATCATAGTGCACACAATCTAAGAGCCACTTTGATTTAATAAATCCTTGGATTTAGAGAGAAATGGAACGATTTTAGAGATTTTATTATGTTTCAATTAGATTATATTTGTTGTTTGAATTCTCTAATAGTGTTTCATTAAGGTGTGTTGTTATTTACTTCACTTACACATATTTCCCACACATAAATTGTTTCATTTTAAAATGCATACCCATTTTAAAAATCAAAACGGATACCCATTTCATAGAGGTATAAATTTAGGATCAAATACTTGATTCTAAATGAATACAGGTTATTGTTGAGATTTTTTCAAGCCTAACACTTCCACTAAAAGTAGGCCTATTAGCTTTCACTTACCCACTTTACAACTTGATCCTTTAATCTCCTGATACCCATCAACTTATGTTGAGTTTTGTGTAAACATCAACTTTGTTTGATCAAGTATATTAAAATGGTTAGACATAGAAATTAAGTAATTTCTATTAAATAAATGAAAACATTTAATAATTAAAAAATGATCATATATAATTTATATTCCATCCATTTTTATTTTTTTTAAATCAATAAATAAATGCAATCACCATCATCAAGTATTTTCTTGATCATTCAAAGCTACAGTAACATATTCTTAACATATGAAGTAAGAACAAAAATTATTATTATGTAAAATACAAATGTTTTTTAAATTTGTACGCACTTTGTTGTTACATGATAATAACTCTTTTATTCATGTAAATCACTATGCTTGAACAAATGAAGATTTTTTTATTTTTCTTCTACAACTTGTAGTAGAGTGGAACAAAAAAAATTCATACTCATTTTTTTCATTCAAGTCTTAATAAATAGCATTGTCTCTTTGATGAATAGAACAATGTTTGCACATTTTCTTTGGACTGAACCATGATGATATTCATCTCATATACATGTTATTTGAGTCAATTCATTGTGAATTTAGAAAAAGAAGCAAGAGATTCATGAAGATCTTTTTCAAATCTTTCAACACATTGATTAAAATAAGTATTTCATCTATTACAGTTGGTAAATTTTGGAGTATTGAATTTAAATAATCAGTGAAATTCCATATGTCATCATTGAAGAATAAGATGATTTTTTTCATCTACAATTGAAATAACAATGATTAATCTCACGGTTGGCTCTTCCTCTTCGGATGTTTCCTTTGAGGAGGGCAACCCTCCCTTGACTATTTCTCCCTTGGAGTCAGAGCCTTTCCAGGCTCCTCTTCCGGCTATCCCATCTGTGGAACCTTTGTTGCCTCGATTTGTTGTCATTGTTCAGTCGGAACCTACCCGTCCCTCGTTGAATGACTTTGTTGGTCCTTTGATCGACCATGTCTCCTCTTCTTCGTTGTCGGCTCCCTCGTTGCGTGGTGGCTCTTCGTCTAGGGTGGTTGTTGTGGATCTGATCCCTTCGCCTCACTCGATGGATTTCAATTCTGAGTCTTGTTGGTCGGTTGTGTTGAGGAAGAAGGAACTCCCTAAATCTGTTGTCTCTTCACGGCCTCGGGTTTAAGGAGTCAGATTGATCCCCTCTGGTTTTGGGGTTGTCTAGTCCTTGTTTGTTGTTCTACAACTATCGATCAGTTGTTTCTGTTTGTTTTTCTTCTAGTTCTTCTTTTGAACTAGCTTTGTTTTGGCCCTTTGGGCTTTCTGTGTGAGGGTATAACACCCTATAAAAAAAATTTATCTTATCAAAAATAATGATTAATTAAAAAAGTAAAATATTAATATTTTATTATAAAATGGTGCTATTGATATTTATCAATTGTTTGGTCTTCAACAATGAGAACCCCAACCACATCTTGGTTTTCTATGGAATACAACCATCTATAATTAAAATAAAAATTAATTAATTTTAAAGAATTATAACAATAAATCAATATTTTATTATAAAAAACATATCAACATTATGAGTGGTATTATTTTCATAACTAAAACTCCTAATATCATCATCATCAACAACCAATGAAGTAACACCATCTGTAATTCAATAAGATTAGTTTAATTAGTTTTGAAAAAAAAAATTAAAAATATTAATATAAAACTTAAATATCAAATGACATTTACCAAAAATTTGATTTTGGTCATATAATTTGTTTATCTTTACGAGATTTAAGATATTTAGCACATGCTTACATGTTTTTTTTTCTATTTTCCCACTAATAGTCACACACATACAAATTATGTTCAATTTTTTTGACAAGATATCATTTCATTGGAGCAATTTAACTTATTATCTTATGTGTTAGGAAGGATATCATATAGATAACAGTTTGTATTTGGTATTATATTTTACCTCTCTAATGTTTTTTTTTTTGGTAAGGTAAGTTGTTACCATGTGGTGGTAACTCCCATAAAATAATAAATGAAATAAGATAATTTATGCATCCTGAAATGTGAAGTGCCCATTATGTTTGGTTGTCGCATGATTCCTCTTGTGCAATTACCTCTCTAATGTTATTATGTAATATTTTTCATTTCTTTAAATTAGAAATTCGAACAGCTACAAATATATTTTAGTTTTATAAAACTACTTTGAAAAACTATATGGATAAACCAATAAGATTTCTTTATGCATGTGTTAGCACAATCACTTAAATAATGACTCTTAATGTGGAAGTGGTATGACTTCATATAAACATTAATTTTTTTATTTGAATGAAAGAAGTTTTGAAAGTTCTTTGTCAACATTACTATACAAATAAACATAATGGTGTCTTAGCATACACAAAAAAATATCTAAATAATGTAAATCCATATAAATTATAATGACAAATTTAATAGACTTACCAATAAAACCCTCATCATGACACCAAATTTTATAAAAATTGTTAATAAATTTATTCTTTTTTTTAAATTTCTTCATGATTTTTTAATTAAGTGGATACTAGTGTCTTCATTATCACTCATTGTATACATAATCTCATCAAATCTACCAAATAGATTTGTTCCAAAATCATTATTACAAACATATCTAGAATCAAGTTGGGGTTTAAACATGTAATATTCCACATATTTTAATTAAAGATTGACTTATTTGTACACATTTTTCAACCATGGTCTATATTTGACCAAATACATTAAAGTATTTAGCAATAAAATGATAATCTACAGATTAAATTATAAAATTTGATAAATAATATTCTAACAAAATGAAATGTTAAATTGAAACCATTTTATGTTGTAAATTATGACAAATATGTTTTTATAAACTAAATATTAAGCAATTATAATGAGTTGACTTTAGTTCAAACAAATAAATTAAAGTCAATACAAACCTAATGGCTTCAATCTTGGCACTAGCACCATTTATCATGAATGCATTAGTATGCAAATCTTTTTTACAATGTTTTTTTCTTTATAAGTTTTTGCCAACCATTCATTGATGTCGTCAACTTTGTTTTTAAGGTATGGCTTATGCAATAGGTACACCAGTTTCTTGTTCATAATAAATAAACAAGGTATATAATTGATATTACAAATGAATAAACCATTAATAAATTAATATTTTGAGATAAATAAATTAATGATTAAATTAAATCCGTAAATATAATTAACATTGTGTTACTTACACTATATTTATTTGTTAAGAATGTAGAATTTATTGTAATAATTGAATTATATGAATGTTTTACCATCATTTCTCACATCTGTGGTGTTTGGATGCATGTGTTAAATGGAATATTTTCTATGGTGTTTGGTGTTTTGTAGTAGAAAAAAATATTTTTCTCTACATATCACAAATTGACACTTTTTGCATCATTTTCAATATATTTTGGGATCCAATGAAGTGTGTCATTTTTCATGCATTCAATACATTTTTTTTTAACAAACAAATATCCCTTGTATTTATGAAATCAATTAATCAATGGTCAAAGTAGTGTTGTTTTCATATTGTGTCAATTCTCACACCTATTATTAATAAGGACTCAATATATGATTTAAATTCATTTAACAACATTAGTGCAAAATTAATTTTTAGATTACCATAAGAGTTATCTCTTCCATGAAAAAAAATCTCATTAGCATCACAATGGCTCCATGCATTATATCTTATAATTGCAACATTTAGTCTACCATACATGGCCCTAACTTGAAAGTGGCTTTGACAAACCACTTTTGTAAATCTTTTTATCATTTACATGTTTTCAAGTTTATTTTTATTGTCCTCAAGGCCAAAAGTACAAATGTTTGTACATGCCCACAAAAACGTATATTAATTGATATAAAAAAAACCAAATATAAAAAGTGGCATGCTTATTGATTACATTAAATTTAGGCAAAACTTGAATACATCTTGGTAGTGTGGTTGGTTTAGTTTGTAAATTTGTTCTCTCTATGCAATTTGCATATATATGTTTTTTTACTATCCAAAAAACCTTCTATACTATCTAACAAACCTCCTTTCACCGAGTTAGGGGATCTTTCAAGAAATATTGTAGCACATAACTTCATCTCACCATTATCATATCCAATGTGTTCATTCAAGGTCCTCGATTGAGAAATGATTTTCTTGGTTGGGAATGTTTTGCACATCTAGTTTGATGAGTAATTGTCTTTTTTTGTCCATTCTAAATAATATTAATATTGTTAGTAGTCCTCAATGTTGTTAAAAAATATAGGAACAACTATTTTGATTATTTTAATCACTTCATGATATATAGTTCTCTTTCATGTATATATAGGTATAATGTGTTATCAATATAATCATTACACATTTTCTAAATGCAAGTACTAGTAAATATAATCAAGTGATTGACTTCCAACTTAAATTACCTTAGTGTTCACACTTTCTATTGAGATTCAAAATTATATAAGAATTATTTCAATGAAATGTTGCAAAAGAGTATATCAAACACTGGGATTACGTCATACAAAATAATATAATAATATCAAAATCATATAAATATCATTACATCCTCAATAAGATAGAATGTCATATCCCTTGGTTGAAAGTTTTGTTTTGTATTCACTTCTACCTATAACTTATCTAAACATGTAGTTTGCAAATCTAAAAAAACTTAATAGGGCGGGTGCATGAAGATGGGTAGCAATTTGTGGTCACTTTAAAAAAATAAATTGAAAACTCATAACGCGCTCGCATTATAACGCGCTCACCATATGGGCTTGTGGTGGTCGATCCTGTTGTAAAGAGTATATCAAACATTGGGATTAAGTCATACAAAATAATATAATAATATCAAAATCATATAGATATCATTACATCCTCAATAAGATAGAATGTCATATCCCTTGGTTGAAAGTTGTGTTCCATATTCACTTCTACCTATAACTTACCTAAACGTGTAACTTGAAAATCTAAAAAATCCTTAATAGGGCAGGTGCATGAAGATGGGTAGCAATTTGTGGCCACTTTTTTTTTTAAAATTGAAAACTCATAACGTGCCCGTGTTGTAAAGCACTTGTGTTATAAAGCGCTCGTGTTATGGCTTGGTGTGCCGAGCTTGAGGCTCGGTCACCACAAGCCCATAACACGAGCGTGTTATAACGCGTTAGCGTTATAAAATGTTAAAAGCAAAAAAAAAGACGTTGAAATCATTTTCATTTCTGACTATGTTTTTCTTGTTACCCTTGGTCAAAAACCCCAGAATTTCGCGCTCGCATTCTAGGAGGAGCTTTTTGCAAAAATATTCATCAACAGTTGTTGATTCATCGCCAGGATGCCACCACGTCAACAAGGAGGTCAAAGAGGTAAGGATTGTTTTATTTGTTTGAATTTGTTAGTTTTAGGTTGTATTTGATATTTATTTTTTGAATTTGTAGGAGATGTTAATCAACCTGGAAACCCTCCTCAAAATCCATAGCAAGAACAAAATCCTCAACAATAAAATACTCAACCACAACAAAGACCTCCTCCACCAATCCATCAATACCCTCCTAGCACTCAACAAAATTTAATGGGTGAAATTGAGAACAATAAAAAACAAATTAAGGATTTAATCGGGAGGTTGAATGATCCAAATGGTTCAACTGCGGAAAGAATGACCCTAGCAACTTCACTACAAGATATGTTAAAAAATGTAGATTCAATCAACAAACAATTAACTAGTTGGCAGGATAGGAGGTAGGCGGCTAGGGCTCTTTACCAAGATAAATTATCATATAAAGAAGTAAAAAATTTAAAAATTACAAAAGGTTATTTGTGTGCATTATTCACTGACCCACGGTCAAATGGAAATCTCTCCCTCAATGCGAAGAGGTTTCCTATTCATTGGTGCCACCACCAAGAGATTAAGAAATATTTTTGGGATAGGTGGTACATGGTTTTTGATGACAGGTATGTGCAGGCTTTTGATGGACCAAAAAGTGGCAATGAGAAAAAATCACGTTTTGAATCGGTTCAAAAACGCGGAAATGGCCTAGTTGACTTTTCTAAGTTCGGGTGTCAGTACTTCTACCTGAACCAAAAACCAAAGGTAGTTTCCACAAATCGGATATCCAATCCAAATCGAATATCTGATCCAAATCGGATATCCGATTTGTGGAAGCTATATATAAAAATACGGTCGACTCTTTAATTTTATTTCTCACATTTGACACAAACGCAAGAGGTGAAATCCAAATCCGATATCCGTTCTGATCCGATATCCGATTTGAAAGGTACGTATTTTGTTTTTTCGATCTTGTAATCGATTCTCAATAGATTTTGTTAAGTTTAAGTAGGTTTTATGAAAAAAAATTCAAAAATACAGTTTTGCATTGATTTTTTTTAAAAACTAGAGTTTACATTATTTTTTTATTACAACTTAATGTTTTGAAATGGATCTTGATTAAAAATTAGTGTTGTTGATGTATTTTTATCAAAAATAAGAGTTTGTTATTGATTTTTGTGAAAAAGTATGGTTTTTTTTTTTTTTATTATTAAAAACTAGGGTTTTTTTATAATAATTTCATTTATATTGTGTAATTTCAATTAGTTTAATTATTTTTTAACTTTAATCAGGTATTATGGCTGCGAATGTAAATCCACAAATGCCAAATGCTCCACCACCTCCATAGCCAAATGCTCCACCACCTCCACAGCCCCCAATTGAAGACTTAATTGGTGAAAAATTGGGGCAATTGAGGGGCATTTGTGAAATTTATCAGAAAACGCCTCAATGGAGAGATATGACAAACACATTGAAATAAATAATTAAAAATATAGAAACCCTCTCCACCCAACATAATTCCTTTTATTCATGGCGAGAAGACATAGGGAGTATTATCGATGTGGATTGTCTTACGATGATGTGAAAGATCTCCAAATAACCAAAGCCCAAATAGCCTCTTTATTCATTGACCGCCGCATCGGTTTGCCAGTGAATGTTAATAGAACAAAACTTTCCATAAAATGGTGCATACATAGGGACATTGTAGCTAACTTTTGGGATCGTTAGTGTATGGTTTTTGATAAACCACTGAACAATAATTCCGACATACCATTTTACTTTATTAAAAAATTATATGTTGAGTTTGTGTTAGGGCATCATGTCAATTAATTTGACATTAAGCCCTTCCAGGGCATCAGTGGAGGTATGCCCCAGGATAGACTAGGGGTAGTTAGAGTAGTCCCGCACCCAAATGTTCCCCTTCCTGCCCTTCCTCCGCCACCTCCAATATATCACCTAGAGATTATCGAGGATGCATCCACACATACTATTCAGGCTATTCACTCTTTGAGTGGTCATTTGGTTTTGCATGTTTCTACAGTAGCTCAGCCACATTTTGGTTATGTTGGCGAAAGCTCGAGTGTTGTTGCATCATCCTCCTCAGGTCCACATATTTGTGTGCCACATGCTTGCACTATGTGCCACCAGATATGCTTGGGTCCTTCTGTACAGCCCGTCGAGCATCCCTTGGACACTTCTAATTATGACCTCCATGATGTAGACATTATAGATCAGTCACAAGGGAGTGGAGCACACCCTACAGAGTCCTCTCCTGCTAGAGAGGGAGATGTTGGAATAGTGACACAGGTAAGATTTAAGTTGTAATTTCATAACTTGCATTTGTTTTTAAATGAATATTAATAAGAGATAGTATAAAGTACTAATATTTATTTACATGGTCTATTTAACAGTTGATGTCTGAGGAGGAGCTCGCACGGGTGACTAATAGCACCCTTAGGGCCATTTTATTTGGCTTGGACACACACGCAGTATATATTTTCTCACTCACTCATTTACATTTTATATTATATACTTTCTTGTCATTTGAATTGTCATTAATGAATTTATATAATAGCTTATATGTTTATCTTGTTTTCCTCCTATAGGAAATACCCAGTGTGAGTGAGGTGCAGCCTCGTCCAGACTATGGAGGTGCAAATCTAGTTAAGGGGAAGGTAATTGAACTCAAATTGGATTGAATTAAGATTTTTAAGATCTTATATTGATTATACATACATCAACATAGATTGGTAGTTTCATATGTACTTGTCAATTTTATTTACAGGCAATTATGAGCTTTACAGATATGTTGACAAGGGACACACCGCCTAAAGGTGTAGTTATTGGAACACCTCAAAGAGTAGGTGTTGAAACCCATCAAAGAGGAGGTGTCGAAACACCTGAAAAAGATAAAGAAGAAAAAGATCAACCTAAAGAGGTACATGTGCTTATTTTATTTTGTGTTTGGTAAATAAGTTCTTATTACCAATAATCGTATGCTAACTTGGATCAATTTTATGTTTTTGTTCACATATATAGATTGGCATTTCAAAAGTTGATTTGGTATATTCTAGGACTCTTGACCCTTTGAAGAGACGTATATTTCAAGTAATCAAGATTTCAATTTTAGAGTTCAATTAAAATTCAATGTATATTGATTTTGATGTTAATTATTCGATTTTAAATTATATAGTATAACTAATCTCAATTGTGGTTTGAATTTTTCTTGTGCAGCTACCTTCAGAGCCAATGAGTGCTTCAAAGAGGGTCCATTTTGATGATCCACTAGTAGTTTAGGATGAGATAGACATTTTGGCATGTAAATTTTGAATACATATTGAGATGGAATATGCCACATTTTGTAAAACTTTGTTTGAGTTGGCGTCGATGCCATTTTTGTACATGGACATACACTTGATTATTGGATAATTTGATATATAGAAGTTGACAATCAAAATTTAATTTGTTCCTCATGTGCATGATTAAACTCTTTGAAAATTTTATCTTGAGCAATGGTTAAATATCAATGTATAATAGCTTAAAACTGAATGGTTATATTATGTAGTTTATATTTATATCTCTTATTACATTGCATTACACATCTTTCAAACTCAAATCATTAATTCACATTGCATAACTAATAACTAGATGTTCATAGATGAAAAAATTTCAATTACAATATAGTTCTAACAAAGTCAACCTAAGCAGTTATACAATTACTTCACATTGCATAACTAAAAACTATGAGTAGTTGTCAATTGCATTTGTTTGTCATTGAATTCTATGAGACCACATTTCTTTGAAGTTTTTTTTCAAATAGTCCACTGCCTTGTCTATGCTACCACATTTTTCATACATGATAGCGATCACATTAATTTTTAATAAATTAAATTATAACCTATGGCTATTTAATTTATACTCATTTTATTTAAATGGATGAGGCGGACTGATAGGATAGATGGTGCAAGAGCACCTAGGAAGCACTAGGCAATTTGAGGGCTTAGAATGAAGTTTTGTGTTTTTGATACTTTAAAGGTCATGTTGACCATTGGAATTGAGTGAGAGACTTAATAAAATGCCTTGGTCAGGAGCTATCAGTAGTGGAAAAGTTTATGAGTTTAGACACTCACTTTTGTTAGTTTCTAGGAAATTGGCAAAAGTAGCAAAATGGGACATTTTGCACCTTTTGCCACTTGGTAACTGACTTGTCCGACCAAAGGGAGGCATAGCTACTTTGGGGAACCTATATAGGGAAGGCTTTGACCTATGAGCAGGGTTGGAAGGCATTGAGAACTTTTGTAATTTGAAATTTGATGAATGCTAAGAGTGAACAGTGAGAACAACAAGGAAAATTTTGTGTTTGCTTGAATTTTATATGATCAAGAGCAATCATGGCTCTGTAGTTGTTGTAGTTTGAAGTATTTTTTATGTTCTAATCTTTGGTGGTAGTATTTAGAGTGTGTGTTCATTTTGCAAGTGTGTGTAGTAGTTGTTTTGTTTCCTTTCGAGTTGCTGATCTAACTGGCAACCGAGCAAGAACGGGGTTTTAGTTCTCTTTCCCATTGTACCTGGTGTACGGTATTTTGGAGAATGAGGATAGACTTCATGGTTGTAATTATAGTAGGTTTAGGAGTAGATAGGAGTTCAGGAAGCATGAAGATAGTCTACTCCTAGGCGAGCTTGATAGTGCCTGGCTAGGAGAGACAAGGAGAAAAAGGCACTTAACGTGCAAGGGTGGAAAACTCCAAGAAAAAAATAGTGTGGGAAGGGTAGGTGAATGCCTTTCCAAGGCTTACCAAGAAGGAGGAAGCCCCATCAACTTGTTTGATGTGAGAAAACTCTTGACAGTTTGCAAAATACAGTGAAAAGACCTAAAAAGGCTCAAATCCTTGGTTAGTTTCAGTTTATGGAGTTGTACGGACAGTGGGAACCTAAGGCACCAAAAATATTTGAGAGGTGGGCTAAGGTATCAGGACCCTCAAGTAAAGACTGATTGCTCTTTGGAGAATTTGGGAATGAAAGCCAATTTTCTCGGAGTTGGAGGCTTAATTGGAACTCTTGGGCTAGTAGCCTAAAAACCCTAATTGAGGGTTTGGAAGTAGCCAATGATTTATGGAGTATGGGGAACTGTCAAGAACCCTAGGGAGATGAGTAGAAGCCCTTGGAAAAATATCATCACCCCTGCAAAGTTGAATTGAGCTAATGGAGAGAATTAGTCTTTAGGGAAGATTGAAGGCTAAGGGAAGAATAAGAGGTAGTGCACCAAGTAAGCTGATTTGACATGATAGTAGGGTTGGCCAAAAAAACCAGGGGTACCTAGACATGATGAAGGTCCTATAGGTTCAGATGGTGAAGAAAGACACCAAGGAGATCTTGCAAACAAGGATCCAGAGCATGGAACAGTGAGTGTTCCATCCAACCCTACCCTATCAGCTGGATGGAACAATCACTATTCCATGCTCTAGGTCTTGCTCACTGTTCCATAATCTACCCTAAAGAGTAACATTCTCCAAGAACTAAATCCCTTAATCTACCCTTAATCGGTAAAATGAGTTCCAAAACTCATTAAGCCTTTCCACTCCTTATCCTCCTGATCACTCCTGATCAAGACATGTTCCTAAGCCTCTAACTCTATCTCAATGGTCAAAAGAAACAAACTAACTACAAAAGAATGCTTGAACTGAAGAAACTAGCTACCTACTGTTCCACACAATGCTTGGAAGATAATTTCACTACATTCTACACAATTCACAGTGTCAAGATCACTCCATTAACACACAATTCAAAGCAAAAACCAGAAAATTTACACAAATTTATCACTGTCTTCTCTTGTATTCAACGGGAGTCAAAGTTGGTTGCGATAGGTATTCTGCTCAATCCTCGAAGAAGGAAGGAAAAGGAGGAAAGAAAAGATGCTTCAAGAGGAATGGAGATAAATGGTCAGATGGTGCTCCTACATTCAAAAAAAAGTGGGACCTCTATCGTGTTTACTGGGATACGATTTGGTCAAAGTCAATCAACTTTCATTCTCGAACTCGTACGACCCAACAGACTGTTCCAACACATCCAGATGGGTACGTTTACACTAGGTATGGTTCTCTCTTGCACCCAAATATGTCAAATCGCTCCGAGCTGCATCAAAGCGACGTTTTCCCTTAAGAGTCCAAAGTGCTAAAAGGCAGCAAACTTTGACGGACTATTTCTCAAAAACCGTGATACTTACAGACTCTCCATCTAAGGATACGGGATCATGTTGAAACCATCTACAATAACCTCTCTCGGTTTTTGCTATCTCGAAGGCATTTTCCCGTGGTGATGAGTTTTCAGTTGAGGGAAAAGTTGTCAAATGCAAGCAGTGTAAAGTTGCAAAGTGGTGCAACTTTCATTCTCGAACTCATACAACCCAACGAACTATTCCAACACATCCGGATGGGTACGTTTACGCTAGGTATGGTTCTCTCTTGCACCCAAATACGTCGAATCGCTTTGAGCTGCATCGGAGCGGCTTTTTCCCTTAAGAGTCCAAAGTGCTAAAAGGCAACAAACTTTGACGAACTATTTCTCAGAAACAATGATGATTACAGACTCTTTGTCTGAGGATACGAGATTGTATTGATACCATCTACAATAACCTCTCTGGGTTTTTTCTATCTCAAAGGTGTTTTCCCGTGGTGATGAGTTTTCAATTGAGGGAAAAGTTGTCAAATGCAAGCAGTGTAAAGTTGCAAAGTGGTGCAACTTTCATTCTCGAACTCGTACGACCCAACGGACTGTTCTAGCACGTCCGGATGGGTACGTTTACACTAGGTATGGTTCTCTCTTGCACCCAAATACGTCGAATCACTTTGAGCTGCATCGGAGCGGCGTTTTCCCTTAAGAGTCCAAAGTGCTAAAAGGCAGCAAACTTTGACGGACTATTTCTCAGAAACCGTGATGCTTACAGACTCTTCGTCTAAGGATACGGGATCATGTTGAGACCATCTACAATAACCTCTCTCGGTTTTTTCTATCTCGAAAGCTTTTTCCCATGGTGATGAGTTTTCAGTTGAGGGAAAAGTTGTCAAATGCAAGCAGTGTAAAGTTGCAAAGTGGTGCAACTTTCATTCTCGAACTCATACGACCCAACGGACTATTCCAACACATCTGGATGGGTACATTTACGCTAGGTATGGTTCTCTCTTGCACCCATATACGTCGAATCACTTTGAGCTGCATCGGAGCGGCGTTTTCCCTTAAGAGTCCAAAGTGCTAAAAGGCAGCAAACTTTGACGGACTATTTCTTAGAAACCGTGATGCTTACTGACTCTTCGTCTGAGGATACGGGATCATGTTGAGACCATCTACAATAACCTCTCTCAGTTTTTTCTATCTCGAAGGCATTTTCCTGTGGTAATGAGTTTTTAGTTGAGGGAAAAGTTGTCAAATGCAAGAGTGTAAAGTTGCAAAGTTGTGCAACTTTCATTCTCGAACTCGTACGACCCAACGGACTGTTCCAATACGTTTAGATGGGTACGTTTACGTTAGGTATGGTTCTCTCTTGCACCCAAATACGTCGAATCGCTCTGAGCTGCATCGGAGCAGCGTTTTCCCTTAAGAGTCCAAAGTGCTAATGTCAATGAAATGTGGGGGCAAAAATATTTAAGGTTGGATCAAGATTATGCAAGTCTTAGCTCTTGCCCAATCAACTTGAATCGATTATATGGAAAATGAAATTCACAATGAACTTTTTACTTTTTTGTTTTTCGAAAAAGTGGCAAGCCATTGTAATTTTTTATATATAAATAGGAGATATTACAAAATTTGGTTCAAACGAGCATACCGACAAGAAAGAACCAGGAAGAAAACCTTCGGTTGTAGCTCGATTAAGTACAATGGTAGACATTTGAACCGTATTTCAAAAAACATCACAATATATAGATTATGCCTATACACAGTTATGACCTTTTTACATTGTTTCACATTTCAAAATTCAATTTTTTCAAAATTTGTCTTTTTGAGGCATTCAAAGCACAGTCTTCCACAAGAGTAGTATGTTGTCGTTTTCGAGTGACAAGCACCTATACAAACCATCAAGGTAGTAGTTAAACTACATACAATAGAAAATATGCTTGGAATAACCAATCAATATTATTGTAATTTGTCACATACCTCTCTGAAAGGATCAGAGTTGCCTATTGTTGCAGCAGGTCCATGAGCAATCATGCCAGGAATATCACAAAATTTGTTAAATGATAAATCTATATTGTAACAACAAAAAATATGCTTAGACTAACAAATCCATATTAATCTAAACATACTGAGTGATGATGAATTGGTAATGCAAACTATAAAAGATGCTTTGAATAACTAATCTATATTAAAGTAATATGTCACATACCTCTTTGAAAGGATCAGAGTTGGCTATTGTTGCAGCAGGTCCATGAGCAATCGTGCCAGGAATATCGCAAAATTTGTCAAATAATAAATCTATATTGTAACAACAAAAAATATGTTTAGACTAACAAATCCATATTAATCTAAACATACTAAGTGATGATGAATTGGTAATGCAAACTATAAAAGATTCTTTGAATAACTAATCTATATTAAAGTAATATGTCGCATACCTCTTTGAAAGGATCAGAGTTGGCTATTGTTGCAGCAGGTCCATGAGCAATCGTGCCAGGAATATCGCAAAATTTATCAAATGATATATCTATATTGTCACAACAAAAAAGAGTCTTAAGCATTGTACTTTCCATTCTTGAATATGCTATTCAAGTGTGCCTGAAGGGTCATCTCTTTGCTTAAGAGTATCCAATATTGCTTCATAATCAGCATTACTAAGTGTCCATAGATGTTTTGTCTTTGGTTTGGCATGATACTTCAACAACTTAACATTTGTTGCTATAACAAGGTGTGAATACATGAGAATGGTTTTGTGTTTCTCGTAGTCTTCAAATGCAGGTATGTCATTCTTTCTAATCATGTATGTTCGCAACCAAGTTCCGGCAGCCACAACTGAACCTGTAGAATACACGAACCCATCATCATCTTCCATCGATTGTGTTAGTTTGTGCTTTACCCCCACACATCGAGCCAACCAATATTCTGATCTCTCTTCATTCCCCTACGGTGCAACAACTGCAACTACATGTCCTGGATGTAGTAGATCTGAAAGCCATTCGTAATCAAGTGAACTTTCCATTGTGTAATTTGTCATGGATATAGTTTGAGATAAAGGAGTTAGATACTGTGGAACCCATGTATCCACCCACTCACTTGACTCGCATTGAATACAACTCTGACAAAAACAAGCCAACTGTCGTGTCCAAATGGTCCATGTGCTTGCATCTAAGCTTCGAAACGAATGCATCTTTGAAGAATCTTTGATTGTATGACAATCCAATCTGCCTCCCATTGTACCCTCCTCAACCAACCAAAAAAATCTATGCACTGTTGAATCAAGTGTCCCTCCCTGTGACAATGTTGAACTACACCAATCAACAATAGAACGCGCATCACTGAATTTTCCTCCTAAAATCTTCAATTGCTCCTTAACTAGAGCTCTTTTTACACATGCACCTGCTCCATCATGCTCCCCTTTCCCATGCCCAGCTTAAAAAAAACTCCAAATATTAGGTACACCCCTCTCTACATGCATTCTATTCAACCAATAAAACATACGAGCATTCTTGAATTGACCTGTACAGTTATCTGACCAAATGAGATGTCGGCCCAGTGCTATATCATGCTCCTACAAGAACTCAAAAAAAACTCGAAACAATGTTGGACATACTCGGATGAAGGAGATCTATCATCACTCATATAAAAGTGATACTCTCTGATTATCTTTCGATCCTCCTTTGTACTATCAGGTGCATGTCTAAACGTTATGTGGACAAAAATAGAAATCTGAATGGAATTGTAATACTAAGATTGTACCTCATTTTGTGGTTGCAATGTGTAGTTTTCAGAAAAATCAACCACTGATATAATAGTGTCAATCGGAAAAGAGTCCTTACATATCCTGAATTGTTGATCCAACCACTGACACCTATGACTATGCCTTGCATATTTGTAGAAAAGATTGTCCTTAAAATCTGAAATAAAATCAGCAACACTGCATTCTTTTGTAACCAACTCGCATCTAGAACCTTCACCTCCACTCTGCAAAGTATATTTGACTATCTCATATCTCTTTTTCTCAACAAGATTCTTTCCAAATTCATGTTTTGAACCCTCATGAAAACATTGAACAAACTTTGACAAGCCACCACATTGTGAGCACTTCGCATTTAAACAATCATTTCTATAGAAAAAGGAACCATCATCCATAGAACATAAAAATAGATCTAACAAGTCCTTTGATGATTTCGGAAGATGCATTGCACCACACTCCTGCAACATTTCATTAGTATGCAAAGTAGAACAGATATAGCATAATAGTTCATGGTACATTGAAAACTCCACATGGTATTTGCAACAAGAAGTATTACGAATCTTAAGAGGCACACAATAGAATGGCTTCAAACCTTCAAAAGTTCTTTGCGAGATTTCCATATTTGGATGTGTTTGATCAAATTTGTTGAACAACATTGTTTGGCTTGATTCCAAGAAATGTTTAGGATGTGGTGTACGGTCTCAACTGCCAATTCTTAACTTTAAAACATCCTTTGCACTGGGTGATACTCTAGAGTTATCATGCCAAAATTGTTGAATTGCTTGCTGTACATTATCGGTTAGCTTCTTATCAACACATATAAGCCTTCCGACAAAAGCCCATGTATCATTTTGAAGAGGATCATCTATTCTTTCTCTTCTTGTAAGTGCTCTATCCAAAGTTTTACGATTTAAGACAAAATCAATACAAGTTTGTCTCATAAGGCAAGCCTTTTTCAATTGATGGCTTACTAGGGTGGTGGTAATGACTCTCCAAGAAACTCTCTTATCTTTTTCCTTGTTATTTTTTCCAATAGACTTGAGAGCATCAAAAATATTTTTGACAATAATAGAGTTTTTTTCGGCCCTCTTGTTCAAACGAATCTTCAATTTGGCTAGCAAAGGTCTCATCTTTTGCATTTTTAGCAATTGTACAAAAAGTTGGCATTTCTCGATCAATGTCTTAGCGCTAAAATATTGGTTGAAAAGTATTCTAGCCCACAACTGAATAGTTCGTATTGACCTCTTTCCTTCAAAATTGTTTATAATGTTATCATCAATTTCAACTAACCATTTAGGGGTCCTTGAAGGTCTTGAATTTGGAATACCTTTTTCTTCCACACAAGGTTCTTCATTTCTCATGTAATCTGATGAAACATAATTTACACTTGCTTCAATATTATGTTCAACATCTTCATTTCCAACATTTTCAATATCAATTTGAACAATTTCATTCCCAATTTCAATATCATGTTCAACATCTTCAATTCCAACATTTTCATTATCAATTTCAAATTTTTCATTCCTAATTTCAATATCATGTTCAACATCTTCAATTCCAACATTTTCATTATCAATTTCAAAATTTTCATTCCCAATTTCAATATAATGTTCAACATCTTCAATTTTGTTGATGGTGTTTTCATGCACTTCTCAACACAGGTAATGTGTAGGTGCATCACCTCTCTTAAAAGACAATCATCCACAATCAAATTGCAGAACACTATCCCAAGGTCTCTCGGATGTCAGGTCTTGACGATGCTTGGAATATTTCAGTTGTTTATGTGATTTGCTGGAATCACAAGGCGGCCTTATGTGGTTGAATTTGTAGGGGAATTGAGTCGATGGATGGAGTTCTAGAGGTCTGGAACTGATATGCTTTGTTGTAGGCTCAAGCAGCATTCTCAAACTCCATTATTTCGTTGGATTTGGCTTTACAATGTGCAATGAACCTTGGCACAAGTTGTTTCTAAAAAAAAAGGAAAAAGGGAAAGGGCAAGGAAGAAAAATGTTTCCTGGACCTGCAACTACCGATGAACATTGATTATGGAGGTTCCTGCTGTGGACAGTTTCCTTAAACTAGATTTCACTTAATCAGAATTCCCACAATATCATGAAATCGGTGCTATCTTCTAGGGACTGCAGATGTTCATCATTCATTCATTATGAAAACATGAACAAAGATAAAGTTCAATGAGCATCAATGGAATCAAAGTCCAGACTAACTTTGCACAGTCATCTACCTTCAGCAAATGACCAAAAGTATGGACAAGGAAAGCATACACACAGCAACTATCTCCAAAACCAGAAATAACATACTAAATCTACCAAGTCTAATCTGAAGATACTAGAATAGCAAAGTAATTTAAAGCAAAACTATAACTAAAAGGGGGAGGAATCATGAAACATATTCAGAAACCCAGAAAATACACCAAAAAATGACTGTATTTGCTATTTATAATTTCTGCAGCATGCCTTTACAACAACTCAACTCTCTTAGAATGAGAGGAGAGCCCTATTTATAGTTTCCAAAAAACAAAATGAGTGGCCAAAATTCTATTCTATTATGTGGCCAAGATTCATTTTACATTAAGGTTTCACCTACCCCCAAAATATATTACATTTATAAATACTTTCTTGTTTCTTCCGTATCTCGTCATCTGGTGACAGCACTGTAACAAATTTGTATTTTAGTCATTTGCCCTTTGTTGTAGCTATACTTCAAGGAACCCTTCATCGATGACTGGATTGCCTTCTCGTTTCTTCAAGGCAACATATTCCATGAAACTTAGGATCAGGGACTGAAGCTTATCTACCTCCACGATGTCGGATTTCAGGATTTGGTAACTCCATTCCTGAGAATTACTGCCAAGCTTCTTCCAGTCTGCCTCATATTTAGCATCGTTCTCCTTGCAAGCTTCTGATTGCGCGAAGGCTCGGGCCACGAAACACATGAACTCAGTGGTGATTTTGGTGGACATCCCATCTTCCATAATCTTCAAGAAGTGTGGCTTGATGTTCTCGGGATTGATCTCGACTGCGGGCACCTCATACCCCATCATCAGTTTGAGGTACTGAGTATACTCCTCCCTGGACTCCCTTACCCATTCAATGTCAGGCGCTATCCGCTCCAAAATATGTTCCAGCCTTCTCTTTCGATGATTATAATCTCGCTTCCAGGTATCCACCAACCAGTGATCATCGTCTTTGAAGGCGAGGTCCTTCTCCCAGATATCACTCGACAACGTGAGAATGGCCTCAATCTTCGGGTAGGCTGCATCGTACTTCCTAGCGAAATTTTCATAGACCTATCTTGTGTCCTCTAGAGTTTTTTGAACCTCTAGGAACCTATTTGCTACTTGGACAACCACGTTGAGACCTGTTTTCCCTATGTCCAAAACCTGTCGAAACCAATTTTTCGTAGTTTTGTCCAAGTTTTGCCTCTTTTCAAGTTTGTTAATCTATTCTCTGGACAACAACTGAGGCGGGGCCGATGATGTTGTCGGCTGCTCATCTAGAGATGACCACTGTTGAATATAAGATATTAGATCAGCCACCTGCTCCTTTAATTCCTCTTTGGAGATCTTATCTTGCTAGATAAGGTGCACTACGGTGGCGACCGACTCCTGGAGATGTTCAACCTTCTGCTCCCTTGTGGCCACTCCTAGGTCGATGGTGGAGACGTTGTAAGTTATGCCATGTTCCCCAACCATCAGCATTGCTATTTGCACTGCTCTTGATCTCGAGGCATCCATGGTTATCTTCGATCCAACCCTCAGCTTCTTCTCCTTTCTAGTGCTTATTCATGCTCTGGCCATGATGGCTTCCAGCCTTGCCTTGGGATCCTTTGACATGGGAGTCTTTTGCTTGAGTTACCTTTGCAGCCAATCAGGTGTTTGGGGCTCTTTTCCTAGCGCCTCACTTTGAGTCCCGCTGTCCTCCTCTTCGAGCTCGATAGTACTGACAATAAGAGCCTTCTCATTCATTCCTGCCTCTTCCTTTCCTCCATCAGAAATTTGTTTGAATGTTTCATGCCCAACGGGGGACTCGGTATGTAGCTGCTCCTTGGGTGAATCCTTCTTTTCAGTATCCTCCTCCTCGTTTAAAGTATCTTGATGCTCCATGAGGCTCTCTGCTTCTTTTCTCTTATGGAGGAAAGTTTCCTCACCATGCTCTAGAGTCTGTCCATGTTCCTCGGTTGGAGACCTGTTACCTTCTATCTCTGGAGCAGCAATCTCCTCTTCTTGTGCAAGCCGGTCCTCAGCCTCCTTGTCCTCAATTTCTTTGAGCTGTTTGCCCCACTCTGCATTGAGCTCGGGATCATTCAACTCTCGGATCAATTCAGTATCAAGGTCCTCACTGCCCTCACTTGAAGATTCATAGGCCACCTTATCAATCTTTCGATGCTCGAACACGGGATATTCGAGATATTCAAACTCATCATACTCCGGCGCCCTCTCAACCTCTAACTGCTGTCATTCATGCTCGTCTGATATCTGCATGGTTTCCTTCATCTTTGGTGATTCAGTAGAGGGGGATGCCGTTGGAGTGGAGGCCATAGCCTAAGCTATCGCAGCCTGGACTATTGGATTGGTGAGCATCCCTGAAAGCTCGGAAGGCACATTCTTCATATACTTCACAAAAGAATCTGGAAGGCTTGGGGTTGGCGTTGTGGCAGCGGATGCGGAAGGAAGGGAAGGGGACATGGAAGAAGAGGTCATTGGCGAGGTGGTGGTGGACGATGAATCCACGGGAATGACCTGCAATACTGGAGGAGTAGGAGTAAGGTAGACAGAGATATCCACCGTCGGCGGGGAGGAAGCATAAGCTAGAATTGAGGCAAGTGGGGTGGCGATGGTGACCACAATGGGTGGAGATCCAAAAGAGCTAGATCCTTTGCTTGTGATCCCGAGGGACGAACCCTTAGGCATCACCATTGTCCCCATGCCTCCTGTTGTTTTTCTTTTCTTCTTAGAGGGCTCCGGCTCGGAAGACTTACGGGCATAGACCTTTAGTTTGGGAACTTGTTGGCTAGCCTCCTTTCTTTTCTTGGTCTTTAGAGGTGGTGGGGCTTTAGATGTCTCCCCAGTTGTAGCGGCAACTTCCCCACCTTCGAAGCCACTTGGTTCACTCACCTGCTCACTTGCAAGCTTAGTGTACATCAGGACGACCCCTTGTTGTTTCAATTGGGCCACCTTATCGTCGATCCACGCCCTTGTTCGGACTTTGATGGCCCTGGTGAGCACACTAATATCACTGAGTTACGGTGCATCCCAGTTGATAGCGAGCGGCGGTAGGTTGGAAACTGTATCGTAAACTGGATCCACAATTGCTTCCTCATCCTCCTCTAGCTGATCAGGAACTGGGCATAAGTTCACCCTTCGTACATGGATGACGGTCATGCGCATATAATATCACAACCGTACCTCAAGATCATCCCTGCAGTTGGCCCAGAAGTTTTTGATGTTGTGGAGGTGGGCATATCCGCGCCCTAGTGCCTTTTTGACATGGCCATAGGGATCCATTCGTGGCCTCGCTATGTATTGTTCAAAATTGTACTTTTCCAACTCCCTTTCCAAATATCCCGCGCACTAGGAAGTGTGGACCTTATACATCCCTTGACCAAGGTTCATGAGGTAGATGGGGCCCGCCAGATTGTTTTTCACTCAAGACACTGTGAATGTGTCGTAGCTGTCGAGTCAGCTCCAAGAGAACAATCCGGTCATTTGGGTACCGAGGCAGCTTGTTTGGTTTATCTAAGAAGCCTTCGGCACGGATGTATGTGAACCTTGGGAACTGTATGTACCAGAAGGCGTATTGTCTGAGGAGGACCCTAGCACTGTGGGACGTCCTTCTATGAAAATCCCCTCCTACTGCCCGGATTATGTGGGCAATGAACGCGTCATTCACCCTGTAGTAGTTCATTTTGAAATTCCTAAACTACAACTGAGGGTACTTATCATAAGGTTTGATTTTTGGCCATGATGGATCACTAGGCATCATTGTCAACCCTTGATAATGTCGCCGATTGGCGAGGGAATACACCAAATAAGAGGTCATGAAGAATTTATTAGTTTTCTTCACAGTGGTAAACTACTCGTGCAAGCAGTCGTTGATGATCTCGCCCTAATAGAAGGCAATTCCCTTACCTCGAAGAATCTGTTCTATGAAATAGAACATCCACTCTTGAAAGAAAACTGAGCTGGGAAGGCCCATGACTCGGCTGAGCAGAGTTACAAGGTCATGGTAGTCTTCATGGAAATCATTGCGGTAGAGCTCCTAAGGGAGCTTCCTAGCACTAGCCTGTTTTTCCTTCAACCAGCACAAGTTGATAAGCCTTTTACACTCCAATAGGTCCTGTTCCCACACCTCCTTATAGTCCTCCATGGTGGGGACCTCCATGCTCTCGAAGGCGAGAATGTGGAAGGTCTTAGTTATACCCGACGGAGACATTTCTGCAAGGATATTCCCCTCATGATCCACAATTGTTCTGGTATCAGATTGGTATGCCTCCACACATACCATCACCAGCTCCAGGGCCACTAGGGCCGGTGGGAAACCTGCAGCCTTAGCAAGTCCACTGCTCTTTATCAATTTTGCATTTGCAATTTTCAGGTTCATTCTGACCCTCTGCGTGAATTCATCAACATCGACTTGCTCGATGTTAGTATCTGATACATCCCTCCAAAAGATAGTGATCCTGGATTGAATAGGGACACCTTGGAACTTGTACTTCATCAGGTCTTTATCTTCCTTGCCCCTTGGTGGCTTAGCTGTTCCTTTTCCTTTTTTGGAAGCACCGGAAGTCTTTGGACCGGATTCCATAAATCCTGCACAACAGACGAGAATTAGCAACAATGCACTTGACAAAAAGGTCAGCGACAAATACCTGCATGTCAAGATTAGTCCGGCAATTACAATTCATACTTAAAAATCACAAAAGCTAGATACTTCACCATTAGAGGGCAGTGCAAACAATCTGGAGTTCCCGCGCAGGAAATCCCTTGGAAGAATGTCGTTTGAAAGGGCAAAATGGGAATGGAATTCCCATACGCGCTTCCTGAAGTTGGATTTGAATATTTGAGGTTGGAAATGGAAGAAATCCAAATTCTAGCAAGTGGGTCGAAATCCATTTTGGATTTGGAGGTCATTTGATGCCCCATTTGGAGGTTCGGACATCATCTACAGGGAAGCCATTTGAAATGGCGCAAAGGAAACGGAATTCCGAGCGACGGAATCCGAGTCTCGGATTTCCGTCACCGGGAAGCGGCTATGGGTCGGCCGTGCAGAATGGCGAAACGGAAGAGGAAATCAGGGGAAGGAAACCCAGAAGGAAGTTTTCGGAAGCAGCCAGAGGGTTCGGGAAAACCAGATGGCGAATAGAACACCGGGACCCAGAGATCGGGAGGACGCTCTGAGCTCGCTGTTTAGAACGGCGTAGGAGGAACAGAATTTCGAGAAGGGAATTTTGGCATCCAGAACCCAAATGGAGCTCGAAGGAAAATGAAACCAAGGTTTCGGGTTTTGGCGGACAGCGGACCGGGGTCCGGGATCCGGGAAGATGCTCGGACGAGGAAGTTTGGAACGGCGAAAACACAACGGAATCCCGAAAAGGGAATTCCGGAGGCGGAAGTCTGAGGGGTAGAAAATGTCGAGGGTTTTGATGGACAAATGGAAGATTTTGTAGCTGGGAAATGAAGTCCGAAAAGCCGCAAGGTGGAAGCTGTTTGAAATGGTGAAATGGGGGCAGAATTCTAGGGACGGAATCCCGGGAACAGAATTCCGAGGGTGGATTTTGAAGAAAATTGGGAAGTTTGAATTTAGATGGAATTGGAAGGTCCGGGATCCGAGGGTTGGGAAGACGCTCGGGCGGGGCTATTTGAAACAGCGAAGACACTACGAAATGCCGGGAAGGGAATTCCAAAGACGAAAATTCGAAGAAGAAAAGGGAAAGTTCAAAATATGAAGAAGAAAAAAAAAAGGGGAGACGGATGACCGCGGGAGGAACCGGGCTCGGAAGATGCCAGCGTCGTTCCGAAGAACATATTAGCTGTCCTTGATCAATTAGTGGATCAAACGATTGATTTTCCGGTTTTTAAAATGATATTATAAAGTGAGGGGGAAAATTTTACTTGTTTAGGTTTCATTTTAACATTTTCCCTTAAATCCGTTGAAAATCTGAAACAAAATCTAGGGGCGCAGACGGAAACTCACCGGTAAAAATCCAAAGAATAGCTGTCTGGCTTTTGACAGAGGTCGCCAGAAAACACTTCACCAGACAAGAGGAAGACCAAATTCTCCAGAGAGTTCTTCAATCCCTACCACTAAAATGATAAGGACGCGTCAAAAATCAAGGTTTATAGCAAAACAACCATTAATGCAAAGATAAATCTTCCATACCTGGCTATGGGGTTATTTTAGCTTGGTGGAGCCCTCGAAACACAGAGGCGGCGAGATCCGAGGTCCGGCCCCTGGGGTCCTGGTCCCTGGCAACCTCATGAAACAACAAAGACCGACAGAGTGCCGCCGGGAAACCAATAAAGTAATCCGGTAGAGGAAATCTCGAAATGGAAACCCGGAGGGTAAAACCAAAAGTGCCACGATGCCGTAATTTCAAGGGAAACCAGAATAACCGAGACTTTAAAATATGGCATAGGGAAACATGCCATCACCGACTTTGAGGCACAAAATGGGTACGCAAGAAATGAGGTGAAACGAAGGACCAAAAACAAAGAGGAAAAGAGGGTCCCCATCTCGAACAGGGCGCAGCAAAGGGCAACAATTCAACACTACTTTGAAAGTAACTTTCAACATCAATTTGAACATTTATTCAATTTCAATATCATACCCTATTTCACCATAGAACATATCTTAATTTCTTGGACTTGAAAGACCATAGGCTTAGGGTTCACCAATATTTAACATATCTTCTTTCTTTCTATGACCTCTCTTATCTCTTTGTCTATATCCTTCAATTTGTTCTTTTATCAACTTTCTCTTACTTTTTTGCTTCCGACGACTGCTGCTCCCCATTATAACAAATAAAAGATGCTAAAAAATCATTATGTATGACAAATTTGAGTACAAGAATCTCCAAAAAGTTTATTTTTGTCTCTTCCTGTCTGAAACCGCACGTTTGTCTCCTGCAAAGT